>JALJCO010011823.1:0-424562 GCA_023101725.1 Atherinomorus stipes
GAATAATAATGTTATTAAGTAAAAATAAATAATTAAAAAATACAAAAATATTTTATTTGTTTTAGGTATTTGTCTATATATTCGCTCATTTATTTTCTTATTCTTTTTTAGATTTATTTTTTATTGTGGCACTCCTATCATTCCATAGGTGCACAGGTGTTTTATAAAAAATCTTTTTGGCATCACTCCCAGATGAAGTGGATTTAGTTAAAAGTATAACGCTCTTTTTTTCTCTTTTTCTGTAACAAACCGGTGAAAACTTTCATCTTAAAGTAACAGTGGAGTATCCGTGATGGGCTCGCTGTGATCTACAACACAATTATTGAATTAAAGTGAAAACCGAGAAGTCATTCAAAAGCATCTTCAAACGGTTTCCATGGAGGCTGCGGACAGAAATGTGGAATCCAGCAATTATCCATCCTGATTAAATTATTCTGAAAGAAAACGCTGCGTTTCCAATTAGAGACAAAAACGGTGGGAAGATGTGAAGGTGATGAAGATACTGTTGTGTTACATCCTCATCTGTTTGCTTCAGGCGGTTTTTGCTAAATGATGTGATGTAAATGAATTTCCAATGAAAGACATCTCCTGTCAGTCAGACAGTCTGAGAGAGTTTGTGACATTTTCTTTCTACGGGTTCTAATCAGTAAAGTTTTGTTTCTTGGTGATTAACGTGTCATTAACCTGCTTTTCTGCTGTACTTCTACAGCTGATATTTCCACAACGACTACATCTCCTGTTCTGCTTTCATACTATTTACAAGCGGAAAATTGCTGCGTATGAATTCTTCCACTTGCATTTCCAATATAGATGAAGACATGATTGACATATAATTAAATCTGTTAAAAAGAGATCGGGTTTTAAAACTTATCTGGGTGTTTTTACTTTGAAAATGGGTTTATTTTGATAGATTTGTGTCTTGTCCCTGCTTATTTTCCTGCCTGGTTTCACAAATTCGTCTGTGGCTCGCACAGAAAATCAAACAAGCTTAAACAATTGCTCCACGGCGCACCACGCAGCGCAGTTAGCTAGACCGTTTACTGTCAACCAGGATTTCATAGACATTATAGCATAATGCTACAAAAGCAGCGAGACTCACCGACAGCACTGCAGGTGAGTCCCTAATAGTTTGAATCACCTCCTTTCCAAACATAGTGATGATGTCGTCAGCAGACTGTTGTGGCCTGTTTTGGTTTGAATAAAGAGCCTAAACGAATGTTTAAAGGAATAGTACACGGACAGAATGATGTAACTTTATTTTCCACTTCCCCTCATGGTGAGCAAGACTCTGGAGCACTTTTTTAATATCTCAAATGCAGCCGGCGATCAGGAAGGCTTCTCATTTTCCCCCAACTTTCAGATAATGGAGTTCGATTGTGCCCCAGCCAAAAAGGTCCATAAAAGTCCACAAAAACTTGTCAATATTCCTCCATACTGCTCGTCCAATGTAACCCAAGTGTCCTGAGTGGGTAGCGTCCAGAATTTACTCAAAACAACGTCATTTAGTATATTTTTAGAGCCTAAACAGTACTACATCGCATCTCCTGCAAGCACGGCGATGAGTGTTCACGAAACTACGGAAGCCGCGGCAGACGAGATCGCACATTCTCTTTCTCTTTCTTTCTTTGTTTTAAATCAATATCCAACCCCTCTTGGACCCTCTTGTGTTTGTCCCAGTTTGTCTGCAGCTCTGTCGCTCTTAGCACAATGTAAACAGCAAGTTTCTTCTTCTATGCTTGCATTATCGGCAGAGTAGGCTCTGAACGCCGAGGCTTCCGTAGTTTTGTCAATGTGCTTATGCGTGCTTCACGAAAGTAAGATGTAGTACTGTTTATGCTTTAAAAATATAGTAAATGATGTTGTTTGGAGTAAATTCTGGAGGCTATCCACTCAGGACACTTGGATTACATTGGACGAGCAGTTTGGAGGAATATTGACAAGTTTTTGTGGACTTTTATGGACCTTTTTGGCTCGGGCACCAGCGAACGCCATTATATGAAAGTTGGGGGGAAACGAGAAGCCTTCCTGATCGCCGGCTGCATTTGAGATATTAAAAAAAGTGCTCCAGAGTCTTGCTCACCATGAGGGGAAGTGGAACAAAAAGTTACATCATTCTGTGGGTGTACTGTTCCTTTAAGCCGCTTTCTAAATCAAGTTTTTCAGGCAAATTTCAAATGAGGTCCGACACTGATAACATCCATGTTTTGACACTAAAAATGCTGTGTCCAGGTGATGACTCCCTTGCCAAGTTAGTATAATGGTAATAGCAACACAAACAGCAACGATGAGTTGGTATTTTTTTTATTTGTCATCAAAATACAGATTTATACAATATAAAATAATATAAAACGCAAGGATCTCTGCTTGTTTTGTCAGGTTACTTTGCCTTTTTGTGAACGATGCGAGTGCATGTTTGGCCGTAAACTGCAGTTCAAGCACAGGCTTTTCTCTCACAAGAGTTACAGATGCAAGAAGAACAGAAACAGGCATCGTTGTTTAGCTCTCTGCATCAGCGTAGCCGTACAGTTCAGCTATCTTTCGAAGACAAGTTGTAAAACCATTATTTTCTGTGCTTTTCATTCATGCTGGTGGTGTTCTGGTTGAAATTCACCCCATGTTAAAATTCTGTCAAGCTATACATACAGACCCCACACGTCCAAGCTAAAATATCCCGTGTCAGGTCAGCGACTCCGCCCGGCTGCTTTATGATTTATCAGCCAATTATTCTTCTGGCTGCAGCAATCTGGGGGACAGACTTATTCAAAACACATTCAGCTTGGAAAGCACAACCTTTACAGCTGCAGCTGATTAAAATCTTGCCATGGTGATGGAGAGAACAGGACCCCCGAGGAGCTGTCGGCAGTCCTTCTGTTCACACACTCCACCGTTCATTTGTCACTGTTTACCAGAGCTCTCAGCCCTCACAACGTGTGGTTACTACAAATTAGTGTAACGGTTGTTTTAGAGTTGTTTTAGCAGAAGTTGTGATGGAAAAGACCATCTGTTTTCCTGTCAATGTCAGCTCAGCCAAGCCCGGATCATTAATCTCACTGTAATGTCACGTCAAACCACATCAGATATTGTGCCACGCTGCTTGTGTTCACTGTAATCTGTTTGGTATTGGACTGAAGCAGAACTGGAACAAGTCAGAGAAACTCCAAAAATACAGGAAAGTTTCAGTCCTTGGTCGGTCATATCTGAGTCTGAATCTTCGATTTGACGTTATCGGTTGTTTCCTTCTCTTTCTAGTGCAGATGAACTGCTTAGTCTGTGTTTGTGTGTTTTTTGGTGAAAGATTTAGTGACTATTAGTTTTAGTACATGAAAACCAAACATTCACATGTGTGTGTTTGGCTTTTAAACTTCTTATGATTCATATTTCACATCAAAAGACACTCATCAATGAGTCTGCAATGAGGAAACAAGTTTTGCTTTGTGACATGATTCAGTGTGTAAAAGTTTTTAACATGCTGTAAGTAGATGGTGAGCTGCAACCACCAAGGTATGAATATGACTAATAATCATACAAAACCGTGGCAGAGTGGAGGTGTAGCTTCTCAGAGGGATTACACATAATGAATCCCTAATGTATGCAGCAAACTTGAATTAAGAGGGATTTTATTTATTCATTTGTACTGTTGGTATGAAACAAAAGTCCATTATATCATGAAAATATCATATGTTATAAGATAATGGTCCCACTGGGGATTGAACCCGGGTCTTGGGAGTTATTATTCAGTCAAACCTTCAATGGAACCAACAAATCTGCCATGGTAAAGAAAGCAAACTCCAAGCTGCACTTTCTCAGAAAGCTGAGGAGATCTGGAGTTTTACACGCAGACACGGTCACCATCTATGCTTGATACATCCGCCCCACCCTGGAGTACGCTTGCCCAGTGTGGAATGGTCATCTCACTGAGGCCATGTCTTACCAGATTGAACGGGTCCAGAAGCGTGCTTGCCGAATAATAATGGACAGAGGTTATTCTGGCCACCAGGATGCCCCCCAGACCCTTTCTCTCCCTACACTCCATGAAAGAAGGCAATTGCTTTGCAGAGATTTTGCTCTGGGCCTCCTTAAGTCCCCTTTTAAGTCTGCGTTCCCCCCCTCTAGAGCCCAGGTGTCTGGTCGCCATACCAGCCATGGGGATTCCTCCAGACCCCAAGGTCAAGAACAAAAAGATATATGATGTCTCCCATCCCCTACCCGTCAGGACTGCTGAATCAGCATTTTTAAACAGTCATGTTATTATGTTTTTTGCTTGCTCGGGCTTTTATAGTAATGTTTTAGGATTTTATGCACTTTTTATCCTTTGTAATGCTCTTGCAATTCAGTTTTTCAACTGCCAATAGAGCACGAATAAACTTGAAACTTGACATTCTGCATGTACAGCAGATGTGATGACCACGACACCGTTGAACCCCTGCAGCTTCCAGGTCCAAGCAACTCCCCCTTTTCCTCCAGAAGTGCCTTCATTCTTGGTTTGGCTCCATTTTGACATGATAGCATCAGTTACTGCAGATTTGTCAGCTGCACATGCGCGATGAGAATCTCCCGTTCCAACACATCCGTGATGCAGTGGTGAACCGTGAGCTCCACAGCTCGGCCTTCACTTTAGTCATCAGCGCCAAAAAAAACATCACCGTGGACAGCGCTCTGAAACCATGATGCAAGGTATTACTAAATACACATATAACAGCAAATTAAAGTCTTAATTTACTTTTACACGTTCCACAAAACCTCCTAAAAACTCTACACAGTGAGGGACAGAAGGAAAATAAAACCTTTAGAAACAATCCAAACCTTGCAGGAATCGGCTCGCACATTTACCACGAGGCAGTTTGTGCTGGACGTTTTACCAGCGACCTCCACAATAAAGATGAATAAGCCAAACGTTTCCTTGTCCATAACATTAATCCATGTGAATAACAGCTGGTTTCTAACACAGAACCTACTAGATGAAAAGCAGATCCATCTGCAGGTCTTTCTTTGTGAAGTGGGCGATGTCAGCGTCTTAATTACAGTTTATCTTTGGCTTGAAATCCATGAGAAGTCTTTTCTCTGTGGACATCAGTGTCCAAGCGATCCTGTCCGATTCTGTTCCTGGTTCATCTTCATACGCTTCAGAGCCGAGAGAGCGCTCAGCAGAGGAGGCGGACACGGGGATTCATTTTTCCTTCCACTCTAATTCTGGAGTTGGTCCGTTTTATATTATTTGATGCTTTTCAGCAAAAGTCGCCTTGAAAAGAGTTTTTAGCAGCTTGCCACAATGTCACTTTTTTCAGGTCATTCAACTCGTGAGCTAGCTCTAACCGCTCTGCTCAGGTGAAGGTGACCATGTTAGAACTTCACGACGGCCTAGAGCTGGTGTTTTTTTGTCCCGCCCACATAAAAACAAACTGTGATTGGTCATCCATCACTCTCAGAACAAGGATACATAGTTTGTCTGCACCGGGATTCATGAAGGCCTGACCAGGTCTTAACAGAGATGGACGATTTTGATTGAATAACATCCTGACAATTGGCTCAGACTAGAAAAATATATTAAATGTATTGTATTATTAAATTATTAAATAGATTTAATTACATATACTGTATAAAATAAAACTATCTTAAATTAGAGATATAAATTAGACACATATTTTTAATGTCTAAAAGTTCTGATGTGTGTCTTTAAGGCCTTCTCTGAAGGCGTAAAAGTCCTGACGGTTCGCCACTGCCATGATGAGAATCTCCCGTTCCATCACATCCCAGAGCTGCTTTGTTGGACTGAGATCTGGTGACTGTGGAGGCCGTTGGAGGACAGTGAACTCATCGTCATGTTGGCGATGATGTGAGTTTTGTGACATGGTGCATCAGAAGATGCTCCACTGTGGTCATTAAGGGATGGACATGGTCAGCAACGATACTCAGGTAGGCTGCGGTGGTTAAAGGAATAGTTCACCCACAGAATGATGTAACTTTATTTTCCACTTACCCTCATGGTGAGCAAGACCTGGAGGACTTTTTTAATATCTCAAATGCAGCCGGCGATCAGGAAGGCTTCTTGTTTCCCCCCAACTTTCATATAATGGAGTTCGCTGGGACCCGAGCCAAAAAGGTCCATCAAAGTCCACAAAAACTTGTCAATATTCCTCCATACTGCTCGTCCAATGTAATCCAAGTGTCCTGAGTGGGTAGCGTCCAGAATTTACTCAAAATGATGTCATTTAGTATATTTTTATAACCTAAACAATACTACATCACATCTCCTGCAAGCACGCTGATGCGTGTTTACAAAACTACAGACGCCGCGGCAGATGAGATCGCGCGTTTTCTTTTTCTTTCTTTCTTTGTTTTAAATCAATATCCAACCCCTCTTGAACCCACTTATGTTTGTCCCGGTTTGTCTGCAGCTCTGTCGCTCTTAGCACAATGTAAACAGCGAATTTCTTCTTCTACGCTTGTATTATCGGCAGAGTAGGCTCTGAACGCTGAGGCTTCTGTAGTTTCGTGAATGCGCTTGTGCGTGCTTCGCGAAAGTAAGATGTAATGTTTAGGCTCTAAAAATCTACTAAATGATGTGGTTTCCAGTAAATTTTTGACGCTACCCACTCAGGACACTTGGATTACATTGGACGAGCAGTATGGAGGAATATTGACAAGTTTTTGTGGACTTTTATGGACCTTTTTGGCTCGGGCCCCAGCAAACTCCATTATATGAAAGTTGGGGGAAAATGAGAAGCCTTCCTGATCGCCGGCTGCATTTGAGATATTAAAAAAGTGCTCCAGAGTCTTTCTCACCATGAGGGGAAGTGGAACATAAAGTTACATCATTCTGTGGGTGAACTATTCCTTTAAATCGCCATGTTGGTACTAAGGGACCAATGCTTTCATGACGCTTCCAGCTAATTCTGAGCCGGCCATCTGTACTGAATGTGGAGCTAAAAATGGAGACTCATCCGACAGCAACGTTTCTCCATCTTCTATTGTCCAGTTTTGTTCCATTCTCCTCTGACATTAACAAATATGCCACCATCAGTCGCTTAAATCCCCTTCCTCATTCTGATGCTCAGTTTGAACTTCAGCAAGTCATCTTCACCATGTCTACATGACTAGACATATTGAGTTGCTGCCATGTGATTGGCTGACTAGTTATCTATGTTAACAAGTAGCTGAACAAGCAGTGAAAAATGTCCACTGAGTGAGTTTTTTACTCAAAGCTGGAGGCTCATCATTAAGTAAAAAAAAAAAAACAGCAGAAACCGTAAATACAAGTAGATACTAGAGCTTCAAATATAACAGCAGAAATGGCATGGGTCATGACATGGACAAGTATCAAATTCTGGAGTGAAGCTGAAGGTTGTAGAAGATAATACAACATTCATATTTTCAATTTAACTTAATATTTTCCAGGTTTGTTCTTGGCTTTTAAAATGAAGCCTCTGCGTTGAACGGTCGGGCCTCTTTTTCCCCCCAGGTTATGAAGTGATACTCTGACTTTCCTTTAATCTCCGCTGATAAAACACTAAGACCCAGAGAGCCGCTGGACTTGAGTCATTTAGCTTCAGTCTGCTGCAATGGGTGCAGCATCACTATAATGGGACGTCTGTATAAATACCACAAAGGTCTCTGGCAGCATCAGGAGCATACTAATGCCTCGCTTCCACCTCTGAAGGCACAATGAATTATTTTTTGTAAAATCACCCACCTACAAGGAGTGAAATTGTTCCCCTCTTTGCTTTTTTTTCACTGCTGAAACTGTAAATGGGTTTCGATCATTCTTCCAAAATATAAATGCTTCTCATTCAGAGAGACTCATTATGGATGCAAAACACGACGGCTCCTGCAGCAGCTCAGATTTAGAGGCTTATCTACAGGTTTTCATTAACATAAAATAAAACTGAGACCACCTGCCACAACACAGACCCAGGCAGTAATGTGTGTGCGAGAGCAGAAGCATAAAACAACCAGTCAGAGGGATAATTCACTTCCAACTTTCTTTTTTTTTTTTACTTCTCTCAGAAGTTTAGCTAAAACAATCACACCCACTCCTGATGCCAATTTAGTTTGTGGTGAATGAGGCGGAGCTGCTGTGTCCTACATACTCGACTCATCACAGCCCGGCACTCTCCTCCATCCGCACAGAAACATGAGGAAGCTGGGCAGAACATGGCTGTCGCATGCTCTCAGCGTAGCTGTCGCCATGGCAGCTATTTCTGTCCTGTACCAGGTGTGGGAGAGCTGAGAACAATCTCCTTGCTTTCATTTCCCTGTGAAGGATTAATCACACACATGCATCCCTGCATGCGCATGAGCCCACATTACTTCAGAACATGTTCTTTCACTTCACCCAATAACCTCGGGACCTTTACATCCCCTCTAGTTATCAATTAATGTGTCTTTCCACACTAGCCTTGACTCTTAATAACATAATTATACACTCTGTGCTTTTCAGATGGCACAAAAGATGTCTCACTTCTTAATATGTGCAATAAAACCTTGGGTTTTATTCCTTCTTCTCAGGAAAAAGGCTTTCATCTTTGCTTCTCATTCTGACTTGCTGCAGTCTGATAGAAAACCAAAGACTGCTTCATCACGCCTGATTGCACAACTGACTCTGCCGGTGCAGCTTGACTACAGGGACATGGAGGCTTTTTTTTAATATATGGAAGTGCAAAAGTACCAAGAGGCTGACAAACAAAAAAAAAACAGGCTGGGAGGAACGAGCCAGAGGGGAAAAACATTTCTAAAATATAAGAAATGCATGACAGGAAATACCTGCAGTTTGGTTTCAGAGCGCTGATGGATGCGCGACCTGCTGCGGACGTTTGTTCTCCAGATGTAGAGTTTTCAGATGGCTATTTAAGCCCAGAGAGATGTCACACCTGTGAAAGTTTTCAGATGAGAAGTGGCTTCCTGCGGCTGACAGCGAACTGTGTGTGTGACTTCAGGGTAAAACTGATTTTCTGTACACCAGGACTGAAGAGAGGCCAGTTTTTCAGCCCAACGCTGATGGATGTGGAGGAAATGAGCAAATACAATAGCAGTTCAGATTTTACGATGGTGCAGTTTCATTCTGCTGAGGATGTTTTGGTTAAATGGTCCATACACGTCTGGGTTAGAACTAAAAAGGAAAGTTTTCTTTTAGTTAAATCTGTTGCTTTTTATCATGTCACATCCATCTGTTGGATCATGAAGTGGTGGTCAACCATCCAGTTCAGTGTAGACCAGAGTGGGCCTCATGTTTGTGTTGTTTTTTGAGTTTGCTTGTTTTATGTGATCCAAACGCTCACATTGTGAAACTGATCGAGGTTACTCAGAGGAAGAGTGAGCCAACGACTTTAGGAAAAATTCTCAAGAAAAGTTGCATTTGAATCTTCCACTGAGACGAATAGAGCAGAATCAAATCATGAGTTTGCAGTGATCACTTGGTTAAAGGTTTGTAATCGCTGTAACTGTCTGTTTGCTGTCATGGCTAAAATATGGTTCATGTTGGGGGGGACACCCTGGTCTCGGGGACAGGGACATTGACCAGTGGCTGTGGTATCCTCTGCTGGGGTGTGGGCTACTGCCTGGTGAGGCTGGTGGGACCCCTGGGGCTCATGCTCCATGGCCATGGAAAACTGGTCTTGTTGTAGAGTGGCCCTGTTGCAGACTGACCCCTGTGGTGGACTGACTCTTTGGTAGACTGGCCCTTTGGTAGACTGACCCTTTGGTAGACTGGGCCTTGTGGTAGACTGTCTCTTTGGTAGACTGGCCCTGTGGTGGACTGACTCTTTGGTAGGCTGTTTCTTTGGTAGACTGACCCTGCGGCAGACTGGCCCTTTGGTAGACTACCACTTTGGAAGACTGACCCTTTGGTATACTGTCTCTTTGGTAGACTGTACCTTTGTGGTGGACTGGTCCTGTGGGAGACAGCCTTTGGTGGACTTGGCCTTTGGTAGACTGGCCCTGTGATAAACTGTCCCTGTGGTAGACTGGCCCTGTGGTAGATTGGGCCTTTGGTAGACTGTCCCTTTGGTGGACTGTCCCTTTGGTAGATTGGGCCTTTGGTAGACTGTCCCTTTGGTGGACTGTCCCTTTGGTAGATTGGGCCTTTGGTAGACTGTCCCTTTGGTGGACTGTCCCTTTGGTAGACTGTCCCTTTGGTGGACTGTCCCTTTGGTAGATTGGGCCTTGTGGTAGACTGTCTCTTTGGCAGACTGGCCCTGTGGTGGACTGTCCCTTTGGTAGATTGGGCCTTGTGGTAGACTGTCTCTTTGGTAGACTGGCCCTGTGGTGGACTGTCCCTTTGGTAGATTGGGCCTTGTGGTAGACTGTCTCTTTGGTAGACTGGCCCTGTGGTGGACTGTCCCTTTGGTAGATTGGGCCTTGTGGTAGACTGTCTCTTTGGTAGACTGTCCCTTTGGTGGACTGTCCCTTTGGTAGATTGGGCCTTGTGGTAGACTGTCTCTTTGGTAGACTGTCCCTTTGGTGGACTGTCCCTTTGGTAGATTGGGCCTTTGGTAGACTGTCCCTTTGGTGGACTGTCCCTTTGGTAGATTGGGCCTTGTGGTAGACTGTCTCTTTGGTAGACTGTACCTTTGGTGGACTGTCCCTTTGGTAGATTGGGCCTTTGGTAGACTGACCAGGTTCCATTGTTCATGGTGGCTGTTGGGAGTCCAGATCTTGGGGATCTCTTCTCACCCCTGGAGGTGGCATGGGTGTGTTTTCATGTTTACACCAATCATTAATCATGTTTTGCACTCACATGCACACACTTCCATTCAGTAACACGCTTGCTTACACAGTCACTGTCTTAACCTGCAGTTTTAATCACTAGAAGCTACAGAGAACTTCCCAAAGACTTGTTGCTGGTGGTGTTTATGTTTGTCCATGTTGTCATTTTCGTCCATTCTGGTTGCTACAAAGCTTGACAGGACCGGATTAAATTTAATCCTATTTTACAGCCAGAGGACATGAGAACTCTCTTTCCAGTCCACAGTAATATAAAACTTGCCACATACTTTATAAACCAGCTCTGTTTAGTCATGTTTTTCTGTCTGCATTTATTCTGTAGCACCGACAACTGCAGAAGGACAACAGGGAAAGAAGCAGTTCCCTGTGCATCAGAGTGATGTAAACAGATACCCTGTGCATTGAAAACTGATGCAAAGGTTCGTGATCATACTTTGGTATAAGGTGGAAATGAAAATTTTTCAGTCTGTTTCTGAGGATCAACATATAAATCCGGAGGAGCTGAGCCGGAGTAGACTTTGGTGGTATGTTCTTATCTTCTTAATATTTGATCCCACCACTTAGCCATACGAGCATCTATTATTCACAAAGAGGTGGTCGCAATTAAGACCCCCGCCAATCAACAGTGCACTGAGGGACCCGAGCGTCACCCTGAATCTGCCGGCAGACAGCACAGAGGCGATTTGAGGAGAGAATCCATGAAGATACAAGACATTAACTGATGCGGTGGTTCTTGTTTTATGGATATGATGTCTGTGAGTATGAAGCATATGGAAGCAGAGTAAAACAACAGCAGGAAGAACAGCCTTTAGCCTCCCAGAGGGCCTTCAGACGCACTAAGAACACTGAATCTATCGGTTTTAGCCACATGTAAACACACAGCTCTGAATATTGAAACATTTGTACATGCAGCCATTTAAAGACCTTAAAATGCAGTCACTGGTGAGACTCCCAAACTATCCTTCTGTATTTATATTGTAACTTATGAAGAATTGTGGATTTAAGATTTTAATGAAAGTGTGATTGATTGTTCGGGAAAGGAGGGAAATGAATCATTGGAGATTAAATCAGGTAACTTTCCCTGGTGGTATAAAAAGAAACTGACATCCATTGGAACCGTGTCACAAAGCTCACATCATCTCTAACTGCTTCTTGGAACATGGCGATGAGTTCACTGGGCTCCAACGGCCTCCACAGTCACCAGATCTCAGTCCAACAGAGCAGCTTTGGGATGTGATGGAACGGGAGGTGCTCATCATGAATCTGCAGCAACTGTGTGATGCTATCAAGGCAAGGCAAGTTTATTTGTATAGCACATTTCATGTAAAGGACAATTCAAAGCGCTTTACATAATAATGGGTTAGATTTATATCACACTTTTAAAGGCACTCAAAGCAGATCCATTAATCTATCATCCCTTATTCATACTTGGTGATGGTAAGCTCCCAGCGATCCCACCGATCCTTCAATCATTGGCTGACCTGCTCTACCACCTGAGCCAAAGCAGCCCCATACACTATATAAAACACTAAAAGCATTACAGCAGAGTGCAAAAGAAAAGAAACATTTAAAAGAACAAAAAACTGAAAGCACAACTTCAAATAAAAAACTTTCAAAACATTTAAAACTAGAAAATTGCTGTTCTTCCAGAACAGCCCTGTGAATGCACCAGTGCAGAAACTGTTACACTGGGATGTCTGGTTCGACTGTGGGAACTGATAAAAGACCAGATCCAGATGACCTGAGGGGTCTAGTATTCATACTGGGTCAGAAGTCACTGATATCACGTCCATATAGAGCAAAATCTCGGAGGAATGTTTCCAACACCTTGTTGCATCTATGACATGAAGAATGAAGGCAGTTCCAGAGGAAAGGCAGGAGTTCATTGGACTATTTTTCTGCTGTTGCAGAGGTTCCATGGTGTAGTGGTCATCATGTCTGCTTTACATGCAGAAGGACCTGGGTTCAATCCCCAGTGGAATCAATATCTTACAATATATAATTAAAGTTTGCTGCATAAATTAGGTGCAAATGCAACTGGAGTATGTATGAGGGAGCTCCTGGCCTGCCTGTGCATTTTAGATTTTGTTTAAAGATTGTTTTTTGTTTAATGCCTGAGCTTGGCATAACCTAAGTCCAGAAATTTGCGTTGGTATGGGAGGAAGAGACAGGTGAAAGGCAGCTGATAAACCTGCAGAAATTATGTAATAAATAATCAGAGGATATTTTCCAAGAGATAGTTTCTTTATAGAAACTGGACCAAGACTAGAGGAAATGTAACCTGCTGCTATCATGTCAATCAAAATCTCAGATGTTTCCAACACCTTGTTGAATCTGTACCACTAAGAATGAGGCCAGTTCTGGTCCAAACCCCCTTTAAGTATCAGAAAATGAAAAATGATTTGTTAAAATGAAAGAAACATCAGGATTAGGAGCTAAATGAATTCATGGACAGGTAAAACTGTAGACTAGAGCTAAATAAAGTCCACAGTCACAGATAATCTTACAACAGATCACAAATGTCTTCACCACAAACAAATGCTCCGAGCTGAATCTATTTGCAGTGTTTTAAACATCGTCTACTTTAGTTTCCAGCTCTTCTGCCACCTGAAGATGAGGAAATCTGCTCAGTCAACCCCTCAAGGAGCACTGAGTGAGACTAAGCAGCAAAGGATTTAACAGGAAAAAAGAGGAAGAAGCAGCAAAAGAGAAACTGGAGGGGAGCAGACGGGAGGAAGAAAGTGCACAATTATGCTGTTTGTGCAAAAATCAGCTAACTGTAGGTGATTATTAAATTTGGCTTAATCATAACCTGCAGTCAGTGGAACAAAAACACCATTTAATATTCGGGAATTAAGCCAAACAAGCTGGCTGTTATTAATGAGTTCGTTTGCTGTTTGCAGCAGAACGCATGTTTATTTTTTACTATACATACATGAAACTTTTTTAACCTGGAAAACAATGCTGTGGTTCTAACTGACACAAAAACTGTATTTACCCACATATATCTCCTGACTGAACTTTTGTTTTCTCTCCTTCATCCTGGCTTCTGTTTCTGGATTATTTGTCTCTGTTCTGTCTCGTCTAACTGAGACACAACGTGAAAATGACTCATCTCTCAAGTCCCAGGCAGCCATGAAGACACTAGGTCTGGTTTCAGCAACAGTGAAGATTTATTCACAACAGGTAAGCAGAAAAAGAGACCAAAAGCTGAAACTGGAGGACTGTTAGTTACTTCAGGACGGGCCATATGGGCTGGAATATGCGTCACCAGAAACTGGATTTGAATCATTTATATTTGAATTCAAATTTGTATCAGTGTGTTGGAAAAACTGAATCTGAATAGTATAATTTGAATTAATTTTTTTTAAATTTGGAACTGAAATCCCAAAACGTGATATGTGAAATTACAAAAATTCAGCTCTATATATTTTCCACATTCAGTTCTCACTGTTTAAATTCAGTTCTCGAAATTCATTTTCAGTTCACTGTGACAGACATCCGGGATTGCACTTTAAGACAAATGAATGAACAATTGGGCGGCTGTAGCTCAGGTGGAAGAGCAGTCGTCTTTCAACCGGAGGGTCGTGGGATCGATTCCAGGCTTCCCCAGACTACATGCCGAAGTGTTCTTGGGCAAGAGACTGAACCCCAAGTTGCCTCCCGATCGGGGTATGGATGTGTGTGTGATTGTGTGTGCGACTGGGTGAATATGATTTGTAGTGTAAAGCGCTTTCAGCGGTTAGTATGACTGGAAAAGTGCTATGTAAGTACAGTCCATTTACGAGTACAATTGACCCATGAGTCCTAAGTTTTGTGGTTTGTTGGTGTCTGGGTTGGCGTTGTAGTTCACATATACGACATGAAAAATGTGAATTTCACTACAGCAGCTCCCCCCTACATCTGTATAAACCAATACTACGTGTACTACTGATTTATGTTACAAATATTAGTACGAAGTGTAAATAAATGTAACACTATGGAAGCTTCTAAAACTGCTAACACAGGGCGCGGCCATCTTTCAATCTGAACTCGGAGCTGCGAGAGTTGTCCGACTTTCCGAGTGGGAAATCCGACTTCAGGGGGGCGTTCCAGTTGAAACTTCCTACTCAGAACTGGGAATTTCCGAATTCCGAGTTCAAATGGAACGCAGCATTTTTATCTGGTTTGTACTGAAAGTTGGCCGCTTCCTGTGTCATTATGTAATTTCCGGTGGCAAATTCTTAAAAATGAAGAAGAAGAAAAGAAAAAAAAACAACTTCCGTTGCAGCTTTCGTGTTGTGTTGTGGTTAATTGTGTTGTGTTGCGGTTAATTGTGTTGTGTTGTGGTTAATTGTGTTGTGTTGCGGTTAATTGTGTTGTGTTGTGGTTAATTGTGTTGTGTTGTGGTTAATTGTGTTGTGTTGCGGTTAATTGTGTTGTGTTGCGGTTAATTGTGTTGTGTTGCGGTTAATTGTGTTGTGTTGTGGTTAATTGTGTTGTGTTGCGGTTAATTGTGTTGTGTTGCGGTTAATTGTGTTGTGTTGCGGTTAATTGTGTTGTGTTGCGGTTAATTGTGTTGTGTTGCGGTTAATTGTGTTGTGTTGTGGTTAATTGTGTTGTGTTGCGGTTAATTGTGTTGTGTTGTGGTTAATTGTGTTGTGTTGCGGTTAATTGTGTTGTGTTGCGACTAATTGTGTTGTGTTGCGACTAATTGTGTTGCGTGTTAATTGTGTTGTGTTGCGGTTAATTGTGTTGTGTTGCGGTTAATTGTGTTGTGTTGCGACTAATTGTGTTGTGTTGCGACTAATTGTGTTGTGTTGCGACTAATTGTGTTGTGTTGCGGTTAATTGTGTTGTGTTGCGGTTAATTGTGTTGTGTTGCGATTAATTGTGTTGTGTTGCGACTAATTGTGTTGTGTTGCGGTTAATTGTGTTGTGTTGCGGTTAATTGTGTTGTGTTGCGACTAATTGTGTTGTGTTGCGGTTAATTGTGTTGTGTTGCGACTAATTGTGTTGTGTTGCGGTTAATTGTGTTGTGTTGCTGTTAATTGTGTTGTGTTGCGGTTAATTGTGTTGTGTTGCGACTAATTGTGTTTTGTTGCGGTTAATTGTGTTGTGTTGCGACTAATTGTGTTGTGTTGCGGTTAATTGTGTTGTGTTGCAACTAATTGTGTTGTGTTGCGGTTAATTGTGTTGTGTTGCGACTAATTGTGTTGTGTTGCGGTTAATTGTGTTGTGTTGCAACTAATTGTGTTGTGTTGCGGTTAATTGTGTTGTGTTGCGGTTAATTGTGTTGTGTTGCGGTTAATTGTGTTGTGTTGCGACTAATTGTGTTGTGTTGCGGTTAATTGTGTTGTGTTGCGGTTAATTGTGTTGTGTTGTGGCTTTCTTTCGTTGCGACCCTTCTGGGCCACCGTACAGACACCCTCTCTACCTTTAAGATCAGGCTTAAAACCTTCCTTTTTGATAAGTCTTATAGTTAGGGATGGCTAGCCTTCCCTTAGTTAAGCTGCTATAGGTTTAGACTGCTGCGGGATGTTCATGATGCACTGGGCTCTTTCTCTCCCATGATGCACTGGGCTCTTTCTCTCCCACCATCTCTGTCTCTCCATGTAGAAACCTGTGACAGTATTGCATCATTAACTGTGTTTTCCTCTCTCAGCAGATCTGGCTGGATAACGTTGCAGTGTTTGTTGGTCTGCCTTTCTGTCTTCTCCCCCCCAGCCGGTCGAGGCAGATGGCCGCCCTACCTGAGCCGGGTTCTGCCAGAGGTTTTTCCTCCCTGTTAAAAGGGTGTTTTCCTTCCCACTGTCGCCACCCCTCCGTGCTTGCTCAGGATGGGGGATTGGACCGGGTCAAGTCAAGATTCCATCCAATCTGTTGGTTTCCTTAACCAGGCTATTATGAATCTGACCTGAACTTTTCTGTCTGTTTAAGCGCCCCGAGGTGACACTGTCATGAATGGACGCTATACAAATAAAGTTGAATTGAATTGAATTGCACAGAAACCCCAGGGCTCGAGCCAAAAAAGTCCATAAAGGTCCACAAAAACTTGTCAATATTCCTCCATACTGCTCGTCCAATGTAATCCAAGTGTCCTGAGTGGGTAGCGTCCAGAATTTACTCAAAATGACATCATTTAGTGTATTTTCATACCCTAAACCAGGGGTCGGCAACCCAAAATGTTCAAAGAGCCATATTGGACCAAAAAACCGAAAAACAAATCTGTCTGGAGCCGCAAAAATGTAAAAGTCTTAAATAAGCCGGTCGGCAACCTGTTTCAGCCAAACAGCCTTTTAGACCCGTTTCCTACAATAAAGAAAACACTGAAGCATCAACTGACTTTTAACATTGATAATTAAATAAAACTTTAACGTTAAATGTGTTGCATTTAACATAAAAACGAGAAAACGAAATCACATTTCTGCATCCAGCAAAAAAACATTTTAAACTAAAAAAAAAAGAAAAGACGTCGGGTTGAAGGTCACTTTTTTTTTTTTTTTAAATCTATTTTAGTTGTTGTATTTATGTAGGATGGAAAAAGACGCAGCTTTAATAATCTACCAGCAGCAAACCAAACACGCTGTCCTGTCTGTGCCGTCATCCTTTTACTGGCGCGTGCAGTAAGCTACCCGAAAAATGAAATTACTGTTTCACAAAATATGAACATAGCTACGCAAAATAATCTGGTCAGCAGTGAAAACAAATGAATCTGCTCACGCAGCGCTGAACATGCTCAGTGCATCAGACACTTTTCTTCTACATCGTCGGCCTACCTGCTGGAGAAGTGATCAAAGCGCAGCATGACAGGGTCGGAGTGGACAAATAAGCTTTTGCTCGTTTATTATTCATTTTAAATGCCAGAACTGCAGCAACAGAGACGCTCCGCTGTGAGACGTCCAGGAGGAAAGTTCAGCGCTCCGCGGCACGTCCACACTCAGTGATATTATTTGTTTGTAATTAATTCCGTTTTTAATGTTTAATTCTGTGATTGCTGATTCAACAGGGCTGTATCATGCTATGCTGCACTATAGCGGCACGTGAGCATGAAGTGCAGTTATTAACACTGATTGGCTGCGTAAAGGTTTGTGAGACGCATCACAGCATGCTGGACAGTTACTCGACGTTTCAATGCAGTTACCTGCTTGTTGCACCTGACACTCAATGGGCTGCTTTGCAAAATGGTAAAATATAAATTATGTCTTTATTTTAATAGTTGAGTTGGATTTTGTTTCACGTGCTGCATTTGCAGTGCTCGGAGAACTCGGGAAAAGTGCGCAACTGTACATGAATCCCTCAGAGGGATCATCATAATCCTCAAATTTAGAATAAGATAAGAAACTTTATTGTCTCTCAAGGGGACATTTGTCTTGGTCTTTTAGAATCACATTATTAAAGTAAACCAACCAAAATACAATACACTTTAGTAGAATAGTCATTAATTCATTTTCCAATGCAGGGAGCCGCAACAGAGGGACTAAAGAGCCGCATGCGGCTCCGGAGCCGCGGGTTGCCGATCCCTGCCCTAAACAGTCCTAAACAATCTTACCTTCACAAAGCGCGCACATGCACGTTCACGAAACTACAGAAGCCTCGGCGTTCAGCGCCTACTCTGCCGATAATGCAAGCGTAGAAGAAGAAATTCACTGTTTACATTGTGCTAAGAGCGCCAGAGCTGCAGACAAACTGGGACAAACACAAGAGGGTCCAAGAGGAGTTGGATTTTGATTTAAAACAAAGAAAGAAAAAGAGAACGCGCGATCTCATCTGCCGTGGCTTCTGTAGTTTCGTGAACGCGCATCGGCGTGCATGCAGGAGATGCAATGTAGTACTGTTTTTTTTTTTTTTTTTTTTTTTTTTTTTTTTTTTTTTTTTTTTTTTTTTTATTTTTGAAATCAAAAAAAGGGAAAGGAAAATGGAATTTTTTTTTTTTTTTTAATGGTTTATTTTTATTAAGTGGAGAATTAAAAATAAAGAATTAAAATATATAATATTTATTTTTATTATATCTTTTTATAAATATTTTTATAATACACCTCACACTTTAATACCTGGGGTGCCGAAGGGAGAAAAAGGAAAGAAAAAAAAGAAAAAGAGAAAAAGAAAAAAAGAGAGAGAGAGGGAGAGGAGGAGGGAGGAGGAAGGAGGGAAAAAATGAAACCATCACAGATATATCTGGTCCACGTCATCCATCCCAAGACACCTAAGAATAAAAACAAAAAAAGAAACAAAAAGCAAAGGAAGGGGGCAAACAAAACACACAACACGCAATGTAGTACTGTTTAGGCTATAAAAAAACACTCAGTGGCATCATTTCGAGTAAATTCTGGACGCTACCCACTCAGGACACTTGGATTACATTGGATGACAAGCATGGAGGAATATTGACAAGTTTTTGGCTCGGGCCCCGATGAACAAGAAGCCTTCCTGATCGCCGGCTGCATTTGAGATATTAAAAAAGTGCTCCAGAGTCTTGCTCACTATGAGGGTAAGTGGAAAATAAAGTTACATCATTCTGTGGGTGTACTACTCCTTTAAAGTCTTTTATAAGGTACAGTCAAATTTCCTCCTACAGTAACAACTGTGCCTAAGCTTTCTTAAACATTTTCAAAACTAATGCCAAATATTTCCTCTCCTTTATTCACTAAACCACCCCAGACACTATTTGGAGCTCCCTGGGGAGGCGCTTCACACTTTAAAAGCCTCTGATTTAGAAGAAATAACCATTTTGTTTGACAGAAAAAAGGTTGTTCTGCTGCCACAAGACCAGTGGGGATGCAGAGAGGATTTTACATTCATGGCTTATTCGTCACTGCACTTATTCATCAAATCAGCGCACATCACAAAGGCAGAAACATAATTAAAAAATTATAAATCATTTTAGTGCAACATCGCTCAATTCACTGTTTCAAAACTTTAAAGAAAGGCTTCATTATGAATCTGAGATTCACACTGTGTTCATTTAATTAGTTAAAAACTGCTGTTTGTAATGCAGCCGCACAAAGACAATATTATTATTAAAGCGGCTGCTTCCAACCGTTTTTGCTGTGTAATGGTGTGAGACATGTACTGAATAGATAAAAGGGGAGACTGGGCACTGATCCACAAAAAAAAAATACAGTACCACTGATATCTAACGGCAGAGAGCCAAACAAGCGTCACAATCACAGCCGACCATGCAGGAAAGACCGAGATCACATTCAGACGCAGAAAACCTACAAGCCGCCCCCGCAGAGTCCTCTGTTCCACTTTTCAGCTCCACTCGTCTCCCAACACAAGAAAACATCTCAGGAATTCATTACAGGCTTTTATTAGAAGGGGAATAAGAGTTAAAGGGACAGTCTGACATTTTCAGATTCACTGTTTTTCTTTTAATGAAGACAAGGATCAATAACCGCTTTTTATTTCAGAAAAAGATGGTCTCGCAGATTTTAGCCGTTTCAATGTGTACCCCCCGGCTGGATTATAAAGTTTAATTCATTTAGTTAATCAAACTGTGTTTCTGCCCGGCTATGGAGGAAATCTGAGGGGAACTTGTGAAATTTGCATTACAGAAAATTGTCATCACACTCATTTGCTGCAAATTAACTTGGCTGCATAAAGTTGTGAGCAGGTGTCAGGATGAAAATCACTTTAATGCTGCTCCGGCCCGTGTAACTGGCCTGCATCATGGTACAGCTGTTCTCACACACAGAGTCGAGGGTTGCAGGGATTTATGGGAAAGAAATGACATCATGATGATTGCATAAAAGCAAAGGTAGTAGTCCGTACCGGCCCAGTTCGAGCCCTGGTACAGAGAAAATGAACTTCTTTCATCATTGGAAAAGGAAACCTATAAAGAATTTAGTTGCTGTTTATTTTTTGAGAATCTCCTAAAAGAGATCAATGAAAATATTCTGAAGAAACATAATCAAATGCATTCAGCGACACTTAATTTGGCCCCCCCAAAAACGTTTGAGTTTGTAGAGCTCTGGGAAGATGGACACCTGCCTCTGCGTCGGACCGGTGCAGGTCTAAGCTGCTCTATAAAGGATAACTTTCTTTTTTTCAACCTGGACCTTATTTCTAGGAGCTTATACGTGCATTTACTCACCGGTAAAATTTGTGCATCACTTTAAATCCTTCAGAAGATATTATGTTAAGTCGCCCTTCAGCATGCATCCATATAACACGAGGGACGGGGCAGCCTCTATATAAGACATTATTTGCAGCAAAAACTACTTCGTTTCATCAATGTTTGAAGTAGAATGAACGAATGGAAGAGTACGACAGGGCTCCCACATGTCCTGGAAAACCTGGAAAATGATTGAACATTTTTCAAGTCATGGAAAACGAGAAAAAGAGTAAAATGTCCTGGAAAAGCTTGAGTTACTTTTGTCTCCATTTAAAGCAGCGAGAGGAAAAAATTATTTCTCCTTTTCTATATCGTTTCGTCTTGTCTTTGCTTCGTCGGTGGTTCGTCTCTGCTTCGTTGTCACTTCGTCTCGTCTCTGCTTCGTCTGTGCTTCATCTCCACTTTGTCCTGCTTAATCAGCGCTTCGTGGGCATTTTGTCGCTGCTTTTTCAGCACTTCGTTGCCGCTTCATCTCCACTTCGTCACCGCTTCTTGTCACTTCGTCTTGTCTCTGCTTCGTCTGCGCTTCATCTCCACTTCGTCACCGCTTCGCCTCTGCTTCGTTGTCGCTTCGTCTCGTCTCTGCTTCCTCTCTGCTTCGTCTGCGCTTCGTCACCGCTTCATCTCGTCTCTGCTTCATCTCCACTTCGTCACCGCTTCATCTTGTCTCTGCTTCGTCTCTGCTCCGTCGCTGCTTCGTCACCGCTTCATCTCGTCTCTGCTTCATCTCCACTTCGTCACCACTTCATCTCGTCTCTGCTTCATGTCTACTTTGTCACCACTTCATCTCGTCTCTGCTTCATGTCTACTTTGTCACCACTTCATCTCGTCTCTGCTTCATGTCTACTTTGTCACCACTTCATCTTGTCTCTGCTTTGTCACCGCTTCATCTCGTCTCTGCTTCATGTCTGCTTTGTCACCACTTCATCTTGTCTCTGCTTCGTCACCACTTCATCTCGTCTCTGCTTCATGTCTGCTTTGTCACCACTTCATCTTGTCTCTGCTTCATCTCCACTTCGTCACCGCTTCATCTCGTCTCTGCTTCGTCTCTGCTCCGTCGCTGCTTCGTCACCGCTTCATCTCGTCTCTGCTTCATGTCTGCTTTGTCACCACTTCATCTTGTCTCTGCTTCGTCACCGCTTCATCTCGTCTCTGCTTCATCTCCACTTCGTCACCGCTTCATCTTGTCTCTGCTTCGTCACCACTTCATCTCGTCTCTGCTTCCTGTCTGCTTTGTCACCGCTTCATCTTATCTCTGCTTCTCCCCTTCGTCACCGCTTCATCTCGTCTCTGCTTCATCTCCACTTCGTCACCGCTTCATCTCGTCTCTGCTTCATGTCTGCTTTGTCACCACTTCATCTTCTCTCTCGTCCGCTTGTCTCTGCTTCATCTCCACTTCGTCACCGCTTTATCTTCTCTCTGCTTCGTCTCTGCTCCGTCGCTGCTTTGTCACTGCTTCGTCGACGCTTGTAGAACACGTCTCCAAGAGCTTGGGGTGGAATTTATTCGTCTATGTTGTCATAACTTGACTCATACTTAAGCAGCTGGAAAAGTCCTGAAAATGTCCTGGAAAAGTCCTGGAAAATAACTTCAAGAAAAGAGTGGGAACCCCATACTATTGTCCTGTGAGTTCAGAGTTTTGAAAATCGTGTTTGTTTGTTTCTTGTTGTTGTTGTTGTCTGGGTAACGAGCTGCTCTTCTCAGCTGTACTACGGAAGCACGACTCGAGAACACGCGGCCTTAAATAGTGTGTAGAACACCTTGATAATTAACGGTTAGCTAAATCTGAACTTCCAGGACAATAGTACTTGTTCTCCTTAAAGTATTGGTTGAATGAAGGAGTTTTGCTGCAGATAATGCCTTCTATACTGTAGAGGCTGCCCCGTCTCTCCCAATATATGAGCACGCTGAAGGGCACCTCAACGTAACATCTTCCAAAGGAGTCAAAGTGATACAGAAATTTTACCGGTGAGGAAATGCACGTATAAACTCCTAGAAATAAGGTCCAGGTTGAAAAAAAAGAAAGTTATCCTTTAACAGTTGTGGGTCCACTTGGTCCTGTTCTGGGTCCGTTCCATACAGTTCTGGGTTAACTCAGTGTGGGTCTACCAGGCTTTTAGCTGAACCGAGTGGACTTGAGTGGACTAACCTGTAAGCTCTGATGTCTCCATCTTCCTCAGCATCATTTTCATTCCTCTGAACTGATGATCCACCACACAAACCAGTTCATTCTAGCAGTTCTGGAGCATCTTTCATGTTTTACACCGCTTTGGTTATACATGGAAATCAATGAGCCGACCACAACTCGTCTCGCTGACGTCACGTCACAGAGAGGAGTTTCCTAGCTAAGAGTTAGCTGCTAGCGAACTGGGCCTCTTAAACACCTCGTAAATACATGTCGGACTGACTTCTAACTGCACAGAACTGGCATCCATTGTCATCCTACCTGTACTGTGAGCTCAGTCCAGCCAGTAAAAGACTTGATCTTGACTCTTGTTCTGTCCCTTCCTCTCTTTCTGCTCCTCTCTTCTTCAGATAATCTTTTCTCGCATTTCTTTATGAATCCGCCACTTTGTGCTTTCATAACGCCTGGTGTGTTTATATCCATTTGCTAGCATATGATGCAGTGTGCAACCACACTCTAAAACAGATAGGTTGAATTTGACCAATCTGGTTGGTAGTTATGTGTCTGACCAATCTTTTGGTTGTTTTAACCAAAGATTTTTAAGCAGTATTTTGGTCGAAGTGACCAACCAAAAGATTGGTCGGACATATAACAACCAATCAGATTGGTTAAATTCAACTAATCTGTTCTTAAAGTGCAATACTCGGCTGCGACGTCACAACATGCCCAGATGGAAAAAGTTGCATCGTGCGGTTTCTCAGCCTCGTGGCGCAGCTGTGCAGTGACGGCTCGAGAAACGTGCATAATGAACGTTGGTGTGCCATCAAAATGAGTCAGAAACATATTTTCAAGGTCTAAAAGTTATGTTGTGGACATTTAAACTTACTATATACAACCACCACCACCAAAATGGCATGAAAATAAAAATGTAAATGGCATAAAATGTCTCTAGGAACTCTTAAGGGTTAATCACTTTGATTTTTACCAAACTACGTCTGAGAGCAGATTCAGAGTTTTCTTGTCAGTTTATGACCACAGAATAATAATGTTTGCACACATGGACCTGCCAATAATCTCTAAACCTCACTTGTACTGTAGTTTAATCTCAGTGAATAAATATAAATGATTAAATAACATGCATTCTTTACAGTAAACTGAGATTACAGCCTTCCCCCCTCTGCAACACCTGCCTCTAAGATTCACTGGCTCCAGTCAGTCGAGGAAACTTTCTGCAAGTTTCTCTCCCAGGTGGCGTACTGTGCCGACCTAACGGACTGAATGAAAATTGGCTGTGAAGCATCGCCCCATCAACTCCGTCTGTCTCCAGATTTGAAGGGAAATCTCTGGATCGACACGGTCTCGGTCAGTTCATCCGACCCGAAAAGATGCAGCGTTAACCTGAACTACATCCTTCCACTTGAGCTGAGCTTTGAAACCCAAGAGAAAGAGGGAAGTCTCTGGAGAGTCCATGCCTGTGCGGTACGTTTCCCCCTGCTTGTGTGGACTGCATGCTGGACTGATCCCAGACAAACATATTTATGTTTTTGTGCCGAGGAGCTGCAGGAGCCCTCCTCACTTCCTTTCTCTCTCTCTGTAATTGCCTAAATCTGCCAGAAGCTGTCTGCTGCTGCTGAGAGATAGGCTTTTATTGTTTTCTTATGAGAGATAAATCTGTCTCCTCCTCTTCGCTTAAACCACTTCAGAAGCTTTGATGTCTCCTTCGTTGTCGTAATTAAGTCAGAAAGACTCCAGTGAAGACTCTGAGAGGTATCACACAAAAAAGGCATCTGTAAGTAATGTACAATTTTTAAAAAGCTGTAACTGTGCACAAATGCAACGATATGCTCTGGACATCATTCTTGGTTTTGTTTTCTTTGAAATACTTCGATAAAGAAGAGACTATGTTTGCATATCTGGTAGACTTAATTAATCATGGAAAATAAAGCAACTGTACAATTTTGAAGCATTTTGAGCATCATTATTTCAAGATAAAGGTTTTGTTATTTAACAAATGACGAGTTCATTTGAAAAACAGTTAACCACCATTTATAAAAAATAAATAAACTCTTCATTTACTTTTTAAATATTGTCACCAAATCACACTCATGTGAAGTAGAGGGTTGTAATGATGTTAAATGGAGATAGGAGGTTTGTACCCGACAGCGACGGAAAGCACTTAACTCCGTTTTTTTTTAATGGTGGTTAACTGTTTTTGCAAAGAACTCTTCAAATATGTTTATTTTATGTTTATTTTTATTAAGTATTTCGCACATGCAAAAAAATGAAATAAAATAGAATAAAAATAAATAAAGAAAACATGCAATTCATAGACATCAAACATAAAAGTTCATTTATGCTTGAAAAGGAGTGGGATGAAGTTAAAACCTATTAATTCCCACTCCCTCTCTCTCATTTCTAAACATCCATTGATTCCACCTTCTGTCAGACATTGATTTCATATAATAAACACAAAATATTCACCCTTCTTAAGAAAATCATTCTTCCAGTTATTTATATCTCTCACAAATCATATCTCTGGATATCTTTCTAAAGAGATAAATTGGACAGTTTTTCAGTTCCTCCCCCGACTATTCCACAGTTTAACCCCTTCCACAGAAACACAAAAACTTTTTCCTACTTGAAGCCATTACTACTTTAAAATAAAACTTTCCTCTTAAATCATACCATCCTTCCCTCTAAGTAAATAATCTCTGCATATTTATTGGAAAGTTATTATTTTTTGCCCTAAACAGAATTTGAGCTGTTTGTAGATCCACCAGATCTTTTCATTTTAATAATTTGAATCTTATGAAAAATAAATTAGTGTGCGCATGATATTTGCCCCATGAACTATCCTTTTTGTTTTCTGTTGTAAAATTTTAAGCAGTCGATCTCTTGATGTATAATTATTACCCCAAACTTCTACATAATAATTCAAATATGGCAAGACAAATGCGCAATACAACGTACGTAAAGATGTTTTGTTTAAAGGTACAGGATGTAAAACATCAAAGGTCAAAATGTGATATATAATTCAAACCTGTGTTTCTATTGATTTATAATTGCTGTACTAGAACAGCTGTTACATGTTTATTTTCTTAGAATGAGTCACTTATATCTACTTGCTGGGGGGTGCACATATGGAGGCTGCCATATTTGTTCCACCATTTCTACTACGGTGTCCCTGAAAACAATGTGTGTGGAGTAAGATCCCTCTAAACTTTAAAACTGCTGCACCATCTTTGTTTAATGGGAGTTAAAGCAGTGTTTGGGATAAGTAACGCCTTAAAAGACATAAAAAAAAAAGTTATTCATAGTACAGTCATAGCTACACCTGAAATCACTGGATCCACTCACAGATGAAAACATCTTTATGTCTGAGATAATTTTGTCCACTAACGGCCACCATACTTAGCTGGAATATGAAGTCATTTGAAAAAAAAAAACATTTTTTCTTTCAAATATCCATCTTTACCACTAGATGTCAGTAATTCTTACATACTGTACCTTTAAGACTTGCTTTGCTCTATTTATTATTGCTACACTTCTTGAAATTTTACTACAAATGTGATTAATAGGATAATACTGTATAATAGTGATAATATAATACTAATAAATAAAAAATACAAGACCAAAAAAAGTGAGCGACAAAAGCTAAAGTGCAAAAATGTGTTTTTGTTAACCTTCAGGAAAGACATGACAAGACATATTTACCATTTGACCAATCCCTATAACTACCAAATACACTCTCAAAAATAGAGGTACGAGACAGGAACATTTCTGTACCTGTAGGTATATTTTTTTTACAAATGTTCTCTCAGAAGTACAATATTGGTCTTTATGAGGCCAGAAGTGTACCTACAAAAGGTCCAAAGTAATATAAAGTACAAATTTGTAATATTTCAACTCTAAGGGTACCTGCAGCATTAAAAAATGTGTGTAGCTTGTACAATAACTATAAATAGCAGTACTTCTAAACAGTAGTGTAATTATAGTTATTATATCATGATTTTCAGAATAATCATAGTAATCATAATAATAATCATATGTATAATTGCATATGTTTTAGGCCTAATATTTATACAATAATTATTCATTTATTATTAGCATCTTTGATTGTTGTCATAATCTCTATTTTATTAACTTTTATTCATCATATTTATTTGGTTTAATTGTACTTTATTAACTCATACAGCTTGATAAGGTACAAAAATGGACCATGAAAATACAGAAATATCTAGCCACAAGCTTTGTACCCTTTTAAGTACAAACTGGTACCTCTATTTTTGAGTGTGTTGAGCCCTGCCACCTTTGAAGTAATCTAACTTTACTGCTTACCGGCGTTCCTTTTCTATCAGTCACCACCCAAATCTTGTTGGGCTGGAATGAAGACAGATCAGTAAATCAAACTTCACCTCTCAGCTCTGCTCCCTCTTCACAACAACAGACTGGCACAACGCCCTCATCACTGCTGATGAAGCACCAATCCAGCCCCTCCTCATCATCACCCCAGAATACTGAAACTCCCCCAGGGACGTCTCTACCCCTTTGTCTGGTTGAGAACCACGGCCTCATATTTACAGGAGCTTTAAACTGATTCAGAGTCAGCTGAAGGTCGTGGCTCAAAGAGGACATCATCATCGTCACACTGAGGATGAAGACTACAGGAAGATCATTTAGATATTGGAAGAAAAATCTCATGAATATCTTGTTGTCGCCTCTGTCAGCCTCCATTTGAGCGTTTGTGATGCTTCGACTCTTAAGTGAGGATGTTCTCCTCACAGATGCTTCTACACAAAACAACAATTGTTAACACATTTACAGAATAAGAAGGAGAATCAAAGCAGACAAGTCGCAGAAGCTCATGCTGTGTGTGAGTGTGTGTGTGTTTGTGTGTGTGTGTGGGCAGATGTTGTCCCCCTCCCGACTGGCTGTCAGCTCTCATCCTGCTTTACCGAGCCTGACTTCTGCATATCGCGAACCACTGCTGTGCACCCCTGGGCGGCTCAAGATGCACTTTTGTAGTGTTGTATCTTTTAGCGATCAGCTGCTGCAGACAAAAAGGGCAGCAGCTGCGTTTCCCTTATAATCCCCACACAACCCCACCCAAACACACTTCCTGAGCCCTCGTGCGGACGACCAGCTTTCTGTTTGCATCACTGTGATGGGAAATGATGCATTTTAACAGGAACGCCTCAGGTATTTGACAATGTCTACATTCATCTTCTCTACTGCCGTCACAGCTGCAGCTCAAGGTTTGATATTTTATGTAGTTCATTCAAAATGCAGAATAAAAAACATAACAGAGAAAAAGTGATTATAGGAGAACAACAAAGAAAAAAACAGTTTTAATAGTTAAAATGATGCTAAGATTTATTGGTATCTTACACTCCTACAAAGTGCATCTGCTGCAAACGACCTCACTAGCCGTCACCACCTCCTCACAATCTTGAAACAGATTCAGGAAAAAATGGACATTTAAAAATGCACAAGTCAGACATTCGTTTTAATAAAGTGTGCCGGTTTCCTTCTCTTTTCTTCAGTCGTAGTAGCTCCCCCCAGGATGCCGACTCCGCTGTCCATGCTGCAGCACACAGAGGAGGAGGATGACCTTTGTTTCCAGGGCCATCCACTCGTCTAGTAAGACCCCCAGCCACAGCCCCCTCCACCCCACAACCCACACAACCAACCCTCACACCCCAAAACAATGATGGACCTGAACTGGCTCACGCAGACTGTTGGCCTGCCCACCCTCTCTGGCGTTCCTTCATCGTTAGCTTCCTAGCATGGTTGCCTGAGACATATTTTGGCTGAATTGTGATCTGTTTAACTGAACTCTCCTAATATTGATGATTGTGCATCGTTGCTCTTAAAACCTTTAAATATGACTTACTGTACGTTCAGACCAAAAGCGGCAAGGACGCCCGAGGCTGGACGACAAACAAGACAGCTTCCAAAGTGGCAAGACGTTTTTGCCGCTTTGGTTGCTCTTCACGTGACTGGCGTCAGCGTTAAATGACACCTGTCATTTAAAGGAATAGTTCACCCACAGAATGATGTAACTTTATTTTCCACTTCCCCTCATGGTCAGCAAGACACTGAGCACTTTTTTAATATCTCAAATGCAGCCGGAGATCAGGAAGGCTTCTCGTTTTCCCCCAACTTTCAAATAATGGAGTTCGCCGGGGTCCGAGCCAAAAAGGTCCATAAAAGTCCACAAAAACTTGTCAATGTTCCTCCATACTGCTCGTCCAATGTAATCCAAGTGTCCTGAGTGGGTAGCATCCAGAATTTACTCAAAATGACATCATTTAGTATATTTTTAGAGCCTACACAGTACTACATCTTACCTTCACGAAGCACGTATATGCATGTTCACGAAACTACGGAAGCCTCAGCGTTCAGAGCCTACTCTGCCAAGAATACAAGCGTAGAAGAAGAAATTCGCTGCTTACATTGTGCTAAGAGTGACAGAGCTGCAGACAAACCGGGACAAACACAAGAGGGTCCAAGAGGGGTTGGATATTGATTTAAAGGGGAAACTCAGTGACTTTTTTACCTCAATAAATGCTTTTCGGAATCCCCGTGGGGCTAAACAAAGTGTTTACGGAGCGATTCAATGTTTCCCCCCCTCCCGCCGGGGCCTCTGGCCTGCGAGCAGCTCTATGCAACTTTGCTTGCGCCGATCCGAGCAGAACTTGCGACAACAGAAACCGCTGTACGGTACTCAGGTCCCCTATCTACCGAGCTGCTTCCAGCTCTGATTTGAACCAGACTACCAGCGCTAATTCGAAGAAAACATTTCTTTAGCTTCACACCACTTAAACACGGCTCCTGGCTCTCATAACCAACTCTTTGCTGGACCAGAGTGATTCACGTAGCTTGTGCTGCCTGGGCGCCGGGTGAAGCATCACTGCTTCAGGCTCAATAATCACTTGTCACGTCCGCAAAAAGTAAATAAAAGTTCGTATTCTTACCTGCTACCCGCCAACACCAGAGAAAAATATAATCCACGGCATATTTACCCGCAAATCGCGGGTAAAACGTCCCGTTTCAGAAGAGACAGGACTTTGCTTTGAGCAGAGGGAGATGAGGTGCTGCTACCAACGCAGCAAAGTAGCATCAACAAGCTAGTAAACGCTTAGAGAGATATCCAGGGATCAAAATAGAGGAAAGACAGGTAGAGAAGCCGTCTGTGTGCTGTGGGGGTGTAAGGGGGGGTTGAACACGACAGTGAAAGGACGCCACAAGGGGGAGCCCCGAGCTGAAGTTACTGAGTTCTGCTTTAAAACAGAGGAAAAAAGAAAAAGAGCATGCGCGATCTCGTCTGCCGCGGCTTCCGTAGTTTCGTGAACGTGCATTAGCGTGCTTGCTAGAGATGCGATGTACTAAAGTTTAGGCTCTAAAAATATAGTAAATGACGTCGTTTGGAGTAAATTCTGGACGCTACCCACTCAGGACACTTGGATTACATTGGACGAGCAGTATGGAGGAATATTGACAAGTTTTTGTGGACTTTTATGGACCTTTTTTGGCTCGGACCACGGCGAACTCCAGTTATAAGAAAGTTGGGGGAAACGAGAAGCCTTCCTGATCTCCGGCTGCATTTGAGAGATTAAAAAAGTGCTCCAGAGTCTTGCTCACCATGAGGGGAAGTGGAAAATAAAGTTTAATCATTCTGTGGGTGAACTATTCCTTTAAAGGCGCTGCAAAGCGGACTTCTTGACAGTGAAGCTGCAGAGCTGCAGGACGTTTTGTGTTGTCATTAAACACAGGAGAAAAAAAAGCAGAATTAAATAAATTAAAATCACTATCTAATTAGTCACAAGCGGACTGACATGCCATATTGAGCAGAAAACAATAAGTAGCGTTATGATTTATCCACCACAGGAGGATCAAACTTTTGCAACTTTGAAATACACTAAAATATGTTTTTAAAAAAAGACAGTGATGACAAGAAACTCAGAATACAGCTTCAAACTATATATATATGTAAACATTTTTTCAAATTCACATATTCTGTTTATTACAAGTCAGATCACAATGAGTCGAAGTTATCCGAACATTTTCCACATTATAATCTGAGTAACTTTTAAAGATACATATGTGTACATTTTCACATATGTGCAGTAATCCTGACCACCTGAACTGATTCGCCTCATCATACCAATGAAGTAAGATAGACATGGAAGAGAAGAATTTATTCCATCTTCCAATTTTTTTATTTGCCCCCTGGAGGGTCTCCCAGTTCCCAAGGCGTACGAGTACCCCGCTTTGATAAACATGACCTTCGACTCATGCATGATGACACTTGAGTCAGTACAGAGATGAAGCTTTCTTCTGGGCCTGCCTCATCTCTGCATTTCATTCTGCACCTCACCTCTGCATTTGTCTCTTTTGCAAATGTTGAAACAAATCAAAGTGAAAGAAAAATCTAAAGGGATAAAAGGTGCCCGATTGATTTTTCAGAAGTTGTTAAAGGCATCAGACATTGATTTAGTTGTTTATTACAGCCCAGAAAACCTTTCATCAGAATGTCAAACCAGAAACATTATTGACTGATACCCCTTTTCCAGTTGGCTGGTTCCGGTGCTGGCTCAGAGCCACAGCGTGACGGAGCACCAGATCTCTGCTTTCCACTGCCATGGATTATAAACATGAAGTTAGTCCGATGGGGAGACGCCCTGCTTCCTCACACCATGTTGTCCTCTGAGATTCCCCACAGATGGCTGATGGTCCTGCACTCACCACTGTAACCAGATTCCAGACGGCAACCGGGACTTTCGTGAATGACAAAGCAGTAACCTGTAGAAGAGGCTGCTAAAGAGTAGCTGACCTCTCTAATGGGGGATTATCACGCTTCCGTGTTCCGAACTTCCGGTTTGAAACACTTAGACGGCCCACTTCCTGCCCAGTCCAATGTCCCTGCCTTACTTCGTAAATAACGTGAATAAACGCCAACCCTACTGAAATTTTCACGGATTCCAGACTGAAGTGATACTAAGGAAGAAGTGGATCAAAGCGATTCTCCAGAGTGAAGGGCCGAACTTTATAATAAAACAACGTAGCATGTTTGTTTGTAGCCGGTGGGGCACAACAGGCATGCTAGCATTAGCCAGCTAGCGTTTACCGACGGGCTTAACTGTGTGCATCTTAAAACACACATACATCTGAAAATCGGGTCTGTACCCCCCCCGTTTCCAGTGGAACAACTGGGGACTGCCAAGAAAAGAGACGCTTTCAGATGCTTGTGTGTTTTCAGCCGCACAAAGTTAGGCACGTTATCGAGCTGGCTAATGCTAACCTGCTAACAGTAGTCCGCCAGCTACTACTCTGTTAAACTTTGTAAATCGGATAAACGCCAATGCCAAGTTTTCATTCCAGACTGAAGTGATGCTGAGGAAGAAGTGGATCAAAACGACCGATTCGCCGCGGTGAAGGACCGAACTTTATAATAAAACAACACACGTTTGTTTGTAGCCAGCAGACTGCACAGTTGTGTTAGGGGGCTAGCATTAGCCAGCTCGATGACGTGCCTAACTTTGTGTGGCTGAAAACACACAAGCATCTGAAAGCTTCTCCTTTTTTTTTGGCAGTCCCCAGTTGTTCCACTGGAAACGGGGAGGTACAGACCCGATTTTCAGATGTTTGTGTGCTTTAAGACGCACAATGTTAAGCACATCAGTAAACGCTAGCTGGCTAATGCTAGCATGCTGTGAAGTGCAGGTGTCGTGCCCCAACGGCGACAAACAAACATGTGTTTTATTATAAAATTCGGCCCTTCACCGCGGTGAATCGATCGCTTTGATCCACTTCTTCCTTAGTATCACTTCAGTCTGGAATGAAAACTTAAGTATGTTTGGAGTTTATCCGATTTAAACAGTATAACAGGGCAGGAATGGCTGTTGTTAAAATGGCCTGGAAGAGGAAATACCCAAATACCGGGAAGTTCCGGTAAGCGTGATAATCCCCTATTGGTCAGTTTTCTTGACACTAAATATAACCAATCATTTCCTGCCACCCAGATGCGTTTAACTTTTGGATAACTTTTCGGCCTGACTTACTAAGAATTCAATAAATTTCTGATAAATTTCGTGTGTTGTCTCTTCAGCGTTTGCGAGTGATTACAAATATTAGGTACAAATAGCAGCAGGCTATTTAAATGAGGATTTAGCGTGGACTGTTGCTTTGCTAAAGTTCAGAAGAGCACGAGGTAAATACAAAATTAAATTCCACCTGATAGAGAGATATTAGTTCCAGAGATATAATATGTGGCAAATAAAAAATAACATATAAGACAAGTATAGTAACTATGAAGTAAAAACAATGCAGCAGGTTTCCCTGTGGGTCATAAGAGGAGGACAGTTTAAGGACACGGATAAGGAGATGCTGTTGAGGATGGTTTGATATTATGCATGGGTTGCATGCTCTATGGCACAATGCTTGGTGCTGGACCTGCGTAATTTCCCCCCACCCCACGCAAAACTCAGTAAAAAATAGTTTAATTAGTTTTATGCTATCTTACCGGTTGTTTTCACTGAGTTTTCTGTGGGGTGGGGGCCAGTTTCATGGAGGGCAGCAACCTCAAAGCGGCAGCCGCTGCAGTGTGGAGAGGAGAAAGCGGGTCTGGAGAGGACGAGCGCGCTGGAGCTGATCTAAATTTAAAAATATGTTATTGGCAAAAAATTAAAGAAAATAAAAAGACATTATTAATGTTAGCTTTAACTAGCATGATGCTGCAGCTACAGATGTTCTGAATCATGTCTAGAATGACCTGTGTTAAAGGTTGAATATGGAACATTTTTATTTAAAGCTAATATTTTTTAAAAAAAACACCTCCACGAGGCGTTTGGAGGAGTGCAGAATGAAAGTACACCATTTCCTTAAAAAATTATATTTAGCCTGAAAATAGATATAAAATACATTTTAATGACTTTGACAATAGCGTTATGTTTACACCTACAAGCCGATACACGCCGCCATTGCGGGTTACCAAATACAATCTCTGTGTGGCAACAGTATGTTCAGCACAGCTTGGCTGGTACTGGAAAAGATGATGGAGTCGGCAAGTCAAGCAGCTGCTTCAGAGCCTCAGAGATGTTGTTATCCGTCTCTGAAGAGGAGTGACCTGAGAAGAGCAAAAACTGGAGTAAATTTAGATGAAGACTACACTAGATGGACCCACACAAACATTTTCCATGGCATCAAAACCATAGACTGTATATAATTACTGGACGTAGCTTCCGGTCTCTTCTGAAAAGAGAAATGTGAGGAGGGGGGGGGGTGTCTTACCCCCGCGCTCTCTCGGTGTGTCACATACGTCCTCAAGGAAAAAAAAAAATAAGATAGGGGCGGGGGGGGGGGAAGGAAATGAGGGGCAGGGGGGGTGGGGTGGAAGGGAGGGTAGGTGAGATAAAAGAAAAGGGGGGGGAAAGAGAGAAGGGCAGGCGGCGGGGTGGGGATGGGAAAGGAAGAGAATAGTAAAATTGCGAAGTGAAAACGCGGAGGTGCGGTTCTGTAACAAAATGAGACAATAATAAAAGTAAAGAAGGGGAAAAAAAGAGCTACCGGTGGGCAGGCGGAGGTCGGGGTGAGGCGCATGTCAATGATAAGGACATGATAATAATTATGAATAAATTGAAGAATAAAAAAAAAAATAAAAAAAAAAAAAAAGAAATAAATACAAAATCTTCCATGAGATATAAAAGAAAAGGAAATAAAATAAATAAAAAATATATAATTGATTTTGGAAAGTGGATTAAAACTGTTTTGTTGTGGTGTTGAAGATGGGAGTCTAGGGGAGGGGTCGGTTGGGGGCTCCCCCCTCGAGGGGGCGGGGGGGATGGGGGAAGGGAATAAAAAGGAAATGTCCAGTTCGGGGCTCCCGGGGGTCCAGGCCAGGGATCAAAACGTGGAAATGGCGATTTTTCACTTGGATCAGTAAGCTAGCTCACTTGCTAGTGTGGCTAATGTTAGCTGTCAGTGAAAAAACTCCCCTGCATTACTTGTTGCTGGTCACTTGCATATCGGCAGTGAGCCTGGCAACCCAGCGGCTGGAGTTTTTCTGCCGTTGCAACTACAACCTAGACACACGAGATGTCGCTGTTCTGTCCGTGTTCCATATCCACCCTATAAACAGTGATGTTGATTGTTTTTTAATTAGATAATTAAAACTTGACGAGTTGCCCTCATACTTCATGAGAAATGATTTTGACCCAGTGCTGCGTGTCTGCAGTCCTGCAGCAGCACTCTTCCAGCCGTTTGTGCATGAAGCTGCCAGTTAACACCTGCTTTTCAGACGTGGTAAAATACACGCAATTTTTTGCGCCCCCTTTCCGTTGCACGGTTGATAAATCACAAAGCTGAGTTGTTTGCATCGTCTCTTCCCAATATATTGCATGTTCTGGCAGAAACACCTATATTGCATATTCAGCTACAGTAGACACGTAAAATGGATAGCGGGGCTATTTCGCCCGGTAACAGGGGCAAACCTCTTTTTGTCCTGTGTGTAAATAAGCTCCGGCCAATTATTGCGTGTGTAATGAAGATAGCGCTCGTTTTAGCGCGCGCAAACTTTTCGTAAATCAGGGCCTTAAACTTTAATATCTTTAAAACTATGGTGGCAAAATCATAAAAATCAAAATCACCCCCGTAATGAGGGGTCTAATGACAGTTGATGGCCCCTGTTAACTTTTATTCATATCTTTAAAATGATTAACTGAAGGTTCTGCTTCCTGGAGCTAAACTGGGAGCCTGGTCCAGGATGAGGGCTCTATCGATATTATGATATTCTGTTTTAAAGCCACAATACCAATATCATACCGATAATATCATGCATCACTACTTTTTAGACTTCTTGTTTTATTATCAATCAGAGTTATTGGCTAATATTGATGTTACTGATCCATCCCGTCATGCCAGAGCTGGTCTACATGAGGCAGCACATTATTCTTTATTAGAGGAAAAAGAGGTGCTGAAGGGGTTTTGATATTCATGGTAGTTAATTTTTACTGATTATAGCATCATGCTCAAGGAGAAATGGCTGGAAAGAAAAAGGCTTCATCACTTCAAACATAAACGCCAAATATTCTGCTGTGCTTCATTTACGTGTCGCACTTAAAATTCATGATGACCTGCAATCAACAACAACACACACACACACACATGGAAAATGTTCCCTTCCATTCATAAGTCACGGTGTAATTTCAGCCTCCTGGCTTGCTACTCTTGATGAATGTTTCCACCCTGAGAGTAAACAAGATTCTTAAAGCGTGATGATATTATCCAGCAGGGTGAAACTGAAACCAATCATTCATTTTTTTCCTCTTCTGCTCCAATTCTGAGCCACCCCACTGTGAAGGGAAACATTGCTGCTGCTAAAAAGATCGTTACCGAGGAGTGGAGGGAAATTTAGACAAGCAGAAGAAATATCAGCGTTGCTGCAACAGCAGTCTTGTTCATTTGTAAACTAAACATATAGCGATAAGTTTAGAGGATGTGATTCGTCTTTGCTTTCTTACAATTCAAAGAAACACGCAGCAAAGATAAAAATCTGCCTAAATACTATTTCATTTCTTCCCCAGTGGTAAGCCTGATGAATAAATGACATCATTCCAGCTGCAGTCTCGATGGGTAGCTAACACTGACCAAGTACACCCAAAGTAATCATTTCTTTTGTTGTGAAGATATTCAGAGCCGACACCACGTCTCATTTCGTTGGTTGCAGATCGAAGCCTGAAATGGCTGACTGAGCAGAAACAGCCCTCATCAATTTCTCTGATCCGACTGTTAGTGAGAGCGTTTAACCGGGACGGCACAGGCAGTCCTCAGCATTGATCTATATTGATTATACTAATGTGTTTTCTGTTACCTGTGTGGTTACAGAGCAATTTCCATGGGCTCATTATGGATTCTGTTCATTGACCGTGGTGAATAACAGATAATTGAGCAATGAGGGGGGACTGTTTCTCTCTGAGGTGAAATGAGATGTGAAACCACAAGATACCATCCAATCCTCATAATGTAACATTTACATTACTTACAGCAGACACAGCAGTTAAACCTGAGAATCTGTCTATGACGGAATCACCCAACTCCTGTTTACTGAAGACATCATCCATCCATCCTTCCGTCCATCATCAGTCCATCCATCCAACCATTAATCAATCCGTCCGTCCGTCTGTACATCTAATCATCCATCCATCCGTCCATCCAATCATACATCCATCTGTCCATCCATTCGTCCATTCGTCAATCCATCCATCTGTTCGTCCATCAAGCCATCCATCCATCATCCATCCATTCGTCAATCCATCCATCTGTCCTTCCATCCATCCATCCATCATCTATCCATCCATCCATTCATCCATCATCCATCCATCCATCACCTATCCGTCCATCCATCCATCCATCCATCCGTCCATACATTCATCATCCATCCATCCATCCATCCATCCATCCATCCATCCATCCTTCCCTCCACCCATCTATCCGTCCATCCAATCATCCATCCATCCGTCCATCCATTCGTCCATCCATCCTTCCATCTGTCCATCCATCTATTCTTCATCCATCCATCCTTCCATCATCCATCCATCCATTCAACCATTCTTCTATCCATCCATCCATCTGTCCATCCATCCATCTATCCATCCATCCATCCATCCATCCATCTTCTCCCTCCGCCCGTCCATCCATCCATCCATCCATCCAATCATCCATCCATCCGTCAATTCGTCCATTCGTCCATCCATCCATCCATCCATCCATCCATCCATCCATCCATCCATCCATCCATACATCCATGGGTGGGACCTGGGACCATTTGGACTGGCCCAGCCAGAACCCTGACTTAAACACAACTGAGCATCTTGGTGAGACCTGAAAATGGCTGAACACCACCGTTACCATCAACTGAAAAACTGGAGAGGTTGCAAGGAAGAACGCAGAAGATCCAAATAGGTGTGGAACACTTGTTGCATATTAAAGAAGACTTATGGTGTATGAGTCAAAAAGTGCTTCTACTCAGTACTGAATACTTATGCCATGAGATATTTAGTTTTTCTTTTTTAATGAATTTGCAAAAATTTTTATTTCTGTTTTTTTCTATAAGATGGGGTGCTGAGTGACATTAATGAGAAATAAAATGAACTTTTTCAATTTTGGAAATCGCTGCAATGAAAAAAATGTGAAAACTTTAAAGTTTAAAGACATGGGAGACTGGATGTTGGCCTTCTGGCCGGTGGCATTTGTTGGCTCCTTGCTTGCTCTCAGTAAGGTTAGAATGTAGCAAGTAGAAAAATGGTGTTTTTTAAAGCAAGTAGACATAGATGTATATAATTCTGGGTAGCTTTGGTTTTCTGAATGAGAAATGTGAAGCAGTTGGGCGTGTCTACCGTGCTTGCCGTGTCACGTCGTGTCTAGGAAAATCCTAAAATGGGCCAGGGGCGCGGGGAAATGATTGAAGTGCGTACTGTGGGCTAAACGCTAACTGAGCTAACACGAAACTAAGAGGAGCTAACAAAGATAAGTAAGCGGATGGTTAAGGTAAGACATGCTTGACTTGCAATTCGTGACTAAACACCGCGTTGTGCGACTTGTAACAAACTGAGACCTATTAAGAGCAAAGAAGGAGCTAACTAGGAGCCTGGTGGAGGCGGAGCTGGTTGGCATGTCAATATAAGGCGCGCTTAATTATGTGTAATTTGAAGAATAAATAACATTAAACGAATGAGTTATAAAAAAATTCCCCCCTAAGTTGAATGAAGGAAACTTGACCTAATAAACCTAAAATGATTTTTTGAACAGGTGTAAACCTGTTTTTTTGCTGTGAAGTTGGCGTTTTTAACATGGGAGTTATGGGGTTTGTGTTGGAGCAGCCCTAGTGGATGAAGGGAGGATTACACTATTTGCAACAAGGAAGCGAGCTTCTGTTTGAGGCGGAGTTTGTCCCTTGGTCCAGACATGTCTTACCTGTATTCCGCCACACAGTAGGCTAATCTTCATTATTTCCTGTTAGTTTTGAGTTAGCTCGGTTTGCATTTAGCCCAGAGTACGTTGGCTGTCAATCATTTGCCCCAAGGCCATGTGTGCCCATTTTAGTATTTTCCGGGAGTAACGACCCACGTGACATGGCAGGAAACGCCCGCTGGCTTCACTTTCCCCTTTTCAGACATAACTGGATACTACATCCATATTTTCTACAGTCTTTGTGGTAAATCCAGATCTGTTAACTCATGAAACAATCATGTATCATATTATAATGACTCCACTGGGGATTGAACCCAGGACCTTCTGCGTGTAAAGCAGACGTGATGACCACTACACCATGGAGTCCCTGCAGTTTAACCAAATGGTTCAACCTAAAAAAGCTGTAAGTTCCAACCTCCATCTCGGCTCAATTCGTCCATTCATCCATCCATCCATCCGTCCATCCATTCATCCATTCGTCCATCCATCCATTCGTCCGTCCGTCCATCTATCCATCCATCCATCCATGGGTGGGACCTGGGACCATTCTGGACTAGCCCAGCCAGAACCCTGACTTAAACACAACTGAGCATCTCTGGTGAGACCTGAAAATGGCTGAACACCACCGTTCACCATCCAACCTGACAGAACTGGAGAGGATCTGCAAGGAAGAACGCAGAAGATCCCAAATCCAGGTGTGGAACACTTGTTGCATCATTCACAAGAAGACTTATGGCTGTATGAGCTCAAAAAGTGCTTCTACTCAGTACAGTACTGAATACTTGTGACCATGTGATATTTCAGTTTTTCTTTTTTAATGAATTTGCAAAAAATTTTACATTTCTGTTTTTTTCTATCAAGATGGGGTGCTGAGTGACATTAATGAGAAATAAAATGAACTTTTTCAATTTTGGCAAATCGCTGCAATGAAACAAAATGTGAAAACTTTAAAGTTTAAAGACATGCGGCAGACTGGATGTTGGCCTTCCGGCCGGTGGCTTTCTGTTGGCTCCTTGCTTGCTCTCAGTAAGGTCTCAGAATGTAGCACAGTAGCAAAAATGGTGTTTTTTAACAGCAAGTCCAGACATGTCTTACCTGTATTCCGCCACGCAGGAGGCTAATCTTCATTATTTCCTGTTAGTTTTGAGTTAGCTCGGTTTGCATTTAGCCCAGAGTACGTTGGCTGTCAATCATTTGCCCCAAGGCCACGTGTGCCCATTTTAGTATTTTCCTGGAGTAACGACCCACGTGACATGGCAGGAAATGCCCAACTGGCTTCACTTTCCCCTATTCAGACATGACCGGATACTACATCCATATTTTCTACAGTCTTTGTGGTAAATCCAGATCTGTTAACTCATGAAACAATCATGTATCATATTATAATGACTCCACTGGGGATTGAACCCAGGACCTTCTGCGTGTAAAGCAGACGTGATGACCACTACACCATGGAGTCCCTGTAGTTTAACCAAATGGTTCAACCATAGACTGTATATAATTACTGGACGTAGCTTCCGGTCTCTTCTGAATAGAGAAATGTGAAGCCAGGTGGGCGTGTCTTACCGTCGCCATCTTGCTGTGTCACGTACGTCGTCACTCCAGGAAAATCCTAAAATGGGCACAGCGGCCGCGGGGCAAATGATTGACAGCTGACGTCTGTGGGCGAAACGCTAACTGAGCTAACACGAAACTAAGAGGAGCTAACAAAGATAAGCCCCCTAAGCGGCATGGTTAAGGTAAGACATGCTTAGACTTGCAATTCGCTGACTAAAAACCGCCGTTGTGCGACTCTGTAACAAACTGAGACCTTATTAAGAGCAAAGAAGGAGCTAACTCGGAGCCTCCGGTCGGCAGGCGGAGCTTCCGGTCTGCCGCATGTCAATCATAAGGACGCGTCCTTAATTATGTGTAATTTGAAGAATAAATAACATCTAAACTAATGAGTTATAAAAAAATTCACCCCCCTCACAGTTGACATGAAGGTAAACTTGACCTAATAAACCTAAAATGATTTTTTGAACCAGGCTGTAAACCTGTTTATTTCTGCTGTGAAGTTGGCGTTTTTAACATGGGAGTCTATGGGGATTTGCTCGCTCTTGGAGCCAGCCCCTAGTGGATGAAGGGAGGATTACACTATTTGCAACAAGGAAGCGAGCTTCACTGTTCTGAGGCGGAGTTTGCCCCTTGGGTTCAACCTAAAAAAGCTGTAAGTTGCCACCTCCATCTCGGCTCATCACCAACCAAGAGGAAAACCAGGTCAGGTGAATGACGGCCAAAGGCGAGGTCCAACACTCGGATATAGAAGCTGGCTCTAGAGCAGTGATCCCCAACCCTGGTCCTCAAGGCACACTATCCTGAAAACCTTCCATGTTGCCCTGTTGAAACACAGTTGACTCACATTAATGGGTCAGTTGCAGACTGACGCAGAGCTCGTCAGAGATCCATTTAATTTGAATCAGCTGTGTCCTTGCAGGGCAAAATGGAAAGTCTTCAGGATAGTGTGTCTTGAGAACCAGGGTTGGGAATCACTGATCTAGAGTAATCTTCCCAGACATTAGACTAAATCATAGCTCCAGCTGATCAAAGATGGTCAGATTAACTCACCACGGAAAAGCTTCCAATGAACGCATCTCTTATAAAAGAGATGTGTCCTCTACGTATAGATAAAATGGGCCACGCTTGCCCATTTTAGTATTTTCCTGGAGTAACAACCCACGTGACATGGCAGGAAATGCCCAACTGGCCTCACTTTCCCCTATTCAGACATGACCAGATACTACATCCATATTTTCTACAGTGTTTGTGGTAAACCCAGATCTGTTAACTCATGAAACAATCATGCATCGTAATATAATGACTCCACTGGGGATTGAACCCAGGACCTTCTGCGTGTAAAGCAGACGTGATGACCACTACACCATGGAGTCCCTGCAGCTTAACCAAATGGTTCAACCTAAAAAAGCAAAATAGAAAGTCTTCAGGATAGTGTGTCTTGAGGACCAGGGTTGGGAATCACTGCTCTAGAGTAATCTTCCCAAACATTAGACTAAATCATAGCTCCAGCTGATCAAAGGTGGTCAGATTAACTCACCACGGAAAAGCTTCCAATGAACGCATCTCTTATAAAACAGATGTGGCCTCTACGTATAGATAAAAGCAACAATGAGTAACAGTTGAAGATATAATGGTACTGTTGGATAGAAACCATGTGAAATGCCACCAACTCAGCAACAAACTGTTACTGGTAATGATTTATCACAAAAACACCTCATTTACTGCAATAATTTGTTTTTATTACCTGAGGATGACCAATTTATATCCGTTTACACAGCAGGTCCTTCTGGGCTAGAAAAATTGCCCTATTACTGCCAAAAAGGCACTTAGAAGAAAAATACAGCTCAGAGGGCGATGAGGAATAAGATGGTGGGGAGCAAATGGTTGTGGATGTTGTTTTTGGAGAAGTTTGAGAGTACGTGTCTGAGAAATTGAGGATCCACTTATAATTCATTACAAGAACAAATTAAAGTCTACATCATTGAAATTAAAAAGGTGAGAAGAGATGAATTAGATAGAAAAAAAAAACGAATTTGACACTGGTGTGGTTTTAAACAGGGACAAACGTCCTCGAAGCGATACTTGGGTCGTTTGTCTTTTTGAATTATTAGTTTTGTCTACAGATAAATACCCACTGGTCACTTTACAGAGAGTATATTGCTAGTAGCAGACTGGACTCCCTCATTTTTCTTCTTTCTTGGTTTCATGGATTCAACCAGGTGTTGAAAACATTCCTCAAGGGTTTTGCTCCATATTGACAGCATCACACAGTTGCTGCAATTTCGGCTGCACATAACAGATATCTTGTTTCTCCTCATTCACACCCAAACTTGAATTAAAGAAGCTATTCTTGATTCTGCACAGTTTTGAACCATGAGTGAGGAGAACAGTTTAGTTCGAACTGCAAGCCCCGCCCCTAATTGTTTTTCCCAGTGAGAAATGCTCCTTACCCTGCCCTATACTCTCCTGCCACTCGATGTGCATCTCACATTTGTGCACGACTCTCCAGAGGAAACTTCCGTCTTCCAGTGATTGGAGTAAATGGTTGTGTTTCAACTAAATGACATTTTCTTTTACTTAAACCAACGGTGTAAATGATGCAGAAACTGTGTTAGTTTAGCATAATAGCCAAACTATTACAGGTATGTACACAGATGTATGATTTTGACGTGTAATTTTATGGGCTACATTACAACATGACAATAGTTTAGTCAAGACCACACCATCAAGACCAAGACATTACCCAATCCTGCACAATGTCTTGGTATTGGTCCCTGGTGTCGGTAACTTGGTTTTGTCTCAATTCCTGGTCTTGTTAATGTCTTGATCTCGGTAATGTCTTGGTCTTGTCTCGGTTCCTGGTCTTGGTAATGTCTTGGTCTCGGTAACGTCTTTGTCTTGTCTCGGTTCCTGGTCTTGGTAATGTCTTGGTCTTGGTAACGTCTTGGTCTTATCTTGATTCCTGGTATTGGTCTCACTAACGTCTTGGTCTTGTCTCGGTTCCTGGTCTTGGTAATGTCTCTGTAATATCTTGGTCTTGCCTGGGTTCCTGGTCCTGGTAATGTCTTGGTCTCTTTAACATCTTGGTCTTGTTTCGGTTCCTGGTCTTGGTAATGTCTTGGTCTCGGTAATATCTTGGTCTTGTCTCAGTTACTGGTCTTGGTAATGTCTTGGTCTTGGTAACATCTTGGTCTTGTCTCGGTTCCTGGTCTTGGTAATGCCTTGGTCTCGGTAACGTCTTGGTCTTATCTTGATTCCTGGTATTGGTCTCAGTAACGTCTTGGTCTTATCTCGGTTCCTGGTCTCAATAACATCTTGGTCTTGTCTTAGTTCCTGGTCTTGGTAATGTCTTGGTCTTGGTAACATCTTGGTCTTGTCTCGGTTCCTGGTCTTGGTAATGTCTTGGTCTCGGTAACGTCTTTGTCTTATCTTGATTCCTGGTATTGGTCTCAGTAGTGTCTTGGTCTTATCTCGGTTCCGCTGGTCTCAGTAACATCTTGGTCTTGTCTCGGTTCCTGGTCTTGGTAATGTCTTCGTCTCAGTAACATCTTTGTCTTGTCTCGGTTCCTGGTCTTGGTAATGTCTTGGTCTCGGTAACGTTTTGGTCTTATCTTGATTCCTAGTACTGGTCTCAGTAACGTCTTGGTCTTGTCTCGGTTCCTGGTCTCGGTAATGTCTTTGTCTTGTCTCGGTTCCAGGTCTTGGTAATATCTTGGTCTCTGTAACCTCTTGGTCTTGTCTCGGTTCCAGGTCTTGGTAATATCTTGGTCTCTGTAACCTCTTGGTCTTGTCTCGGTTCCAGGTCTTGTCTCGGTAATCCTTGGTCTCTGTAACCTCTTGGTCGTGTCTCGGTTCCAGGTCTTGTTAATGTCTTAGTCAAAGTTGGAAGAAAGTGATTGAAAAGAGAATGTCTGACGGGAGAGGGTGGAGTTTCTAGTAGGTTCACAGCTTTGTTTTTTTGGCTCGCTTGTGTGGTCTGCGTTGGAGTGAGGAAGTGGGGGCCCTCCTTTCCTTCGGTTGCCGCAGTGTCTTAAGTACGGACACTAGGGGTGGGGTTGCCACCCCTATGAGTTGCTAGAACTTAGGAGTTTGCAGCCAGTTGCCTTGCATTCGTTAAGTTGGCTATATGGTTGGTATTTTCCAGGGGAAAAGGCGGGTGACTAGGGTGAATTCCTGTCTTACCCTATCCCTAATTAAAAATGCGCCCGCGAGTGAAGGGTGTTAGAAGTTGTTGGGGAAGTTTGAGGCTGAATGTAATTTGAGTTTCGACACCACCCTTGTGAGTAAGGGTACAGAATGAAGCGGAAGAAGGCGAGCTACAAATTTAAGTATTTTTTGTTAATGGGATATAAATTTAAAACATGTTTGTTTAGGCCATGTTATGGATTAGTTCCTCATTGTGTAATATTTATTTTTGTTCGATTTTTGTAATAGCGGCCGATGCGGTCAAACATGTTGCTTCGTTTAAGTTAGTTAACGTTACAAAATGGTCATTTTTTCGGCGCTAATGTCGTTGTTTTATAACGTGCTTGTGCCGATAACAGCATAAGAAAACCGGACTGATGTCATCTCGTAGTCGAGAGTTATGGGACGATAGTTCTGTTTCATTCCTTTGTAAACAGAGCTCCTCGTGCTCTTGAGGTCGAGTCCTGATGACAATCGACAGTCAGGTGACGTGAGGCCAGCTGACTGGCAGTCATCCAGGAATTAGCAGAACCACAGTAACCTACGTAACTTTCGTTATAGCTGTGGTTTACCTTTAATAAGCAGTGGTATGCGGTGACAGCTGAATATGTCCATAGGCAGGGTTAACAGTGCAAATAAATGTAAAAATTCTTCTTCTTCTCTGCGTCTTCTTTTTTCTGAATTGACAGACTGAAACGCTTTGGCGTATGCTGCCCCCCACAGTTTAAAGACGTTCTGCATTTAAGGGTGTCCCATTTCAAGTCACAAAATAGCCTTAAACTTGGTTTTAAGGGTCTAATATTGAGGGTTGAGCTTGAGGGTTAAGATTGAGGGTTAAGATAGGAATTGGGCCTAAATCTGATCAGCTCCTATATGGCAGATTTTCTTTTTTCCCTTGTGTTAGTGGAAACTCAGTCCATTACATATATTTATGAGATAATAGCCTTTGGATATAAGGCAGACATGATGGCCACTACTCCATGGAATCCTTACACCATCTGACAAATGATCCAATTATTTCCCCTTTTTCCTTATGAACCACCTCAAATCTTGGTTTCATACATTTAACAAGGTGTTGGAAACATTCCTCAGAGGTTTTGCCCCATACAGGCATGATAGCATCACACAGTTGCTGCACATCTGTGATGGAAATTTTGCCGTTCCACCACATCTCCCCCGTTCTGGCCTCTCTTCACTGGTTGCCTGTAACTTTTAGGGTTCAGTTTAGATTCTTTATATGTTTTTAAATCTTTAAATGCCCTAGCCCCCTCCTATCTCTCAGAGCTTCTCCATCCTCATGTTCCCACTCGCACTCTTCCGTCAGCTGAGTTGCTGCTGTTGGATGTACCGAGGTCTCGACGGAAGATGTGGGGGGATAGAGCATTTTCTGTGGCAGGCCCAAAGTCGTGGAACTCGCTGCCATTGCACATCAGACAGGCCTCGTCTCTGGCAGTTTTTAAATCCCTTCTTAAAACTCATCTGTTTGCCCTGGCGTTCCATCCTTCATGAGCCATTTTTCTAATTTTGTCTGCTGTTTAAAGTCTAATTTTTTTCTGATATTTATACTGTTTTTACTGTTCATTGTGTTGATTTGTTTTTATGTCTAATATTTGTTTTAATGTTCTCACTGTGAGATTCAATTTCTGTTTTACTTCTGTTCAGCGCTTTGTTATCGGTAGCTGCTGTGTTTAAAGCGCTATACAAATAAAGTTGACTTGACTTGACATCTCAAAGCTGCTCTGTTAGACTGCGTTCTGGTAACTGTGGAAAACATTGGAGTACAGTGAACTTACGGTCATGTTGGAGATGATGTCATCTTTGTGACATGGTGCATTTTTCTGCTGGAAGCAGCATCAGAAGATGCCCCACTGTGGTCATAAAGGGATGGACATGGTCAGCAACAACATTCAGGTAGGCTGTGGTGATTAAAAGGCCACGTTGGTACTAAAGGGCCCAAAGTGGGCCAAGAAAACCTCCCTCACACCATTATACCAGCAGCAGCCTGAAGCCTTGATCCAAGGCAGGATGGATCCATGCTCTCATGATGTTTCCAGCTAATTCTGAGGCTCGCATCTGAATGTGGAGCTGAAATGGAGACTCATCAGACCAGCAACCTTTCTCCATCTTCTATTGTCCAGTTTTGGTGAGTGTGTGAGAATTGAAGCCTCAGTTTCCTGTTCCTAGCTGACAGGAGTGGTACCCAGACTGGTCTTCTGCTGCATTCGGGTCCAGACAACTGCTGCTCACTGGATAATTTCTCTTCTCCAGATCATTCTCTGGAAACCCTAGAGATGGTTGTGTGTGAAAATACCATTAAATACTCAGACCAAAAGCCATGCCACATTCAAAGTCACTAAAATCCTCTTTTTTTCCAGATTCCGATGCTCAGTTTGAACTTCAGAAAGTCATCTTCACCATGTCTACATGACTAGATGCTGCCATGTGATTGGCGGATTAGATATTTTTGTTAATAAGCAAATGAGCAATCATACTCTCATATAGAGGTCGGCTGCAAATGTATAGTTACAGCTCAACAGGAATTTAGGATGGTTGCTATTATTAAATTGGCCACTGGGTGACAATATCTTTCACTGGAAAGCTGGTAAAATTTTATGATGACCGAGCTGCCGAGATGAGGTAAACTTTGACCTTTCAACATGGTGGAGAGCAATGAAAATATCCTCAATAGGATGAAGTACATTATGTTTAAAGTTTTCTGCTGCTGTTATTTAGTTAGTTTGTAGTCTGCATAATTCTGTGACATACATAACTTTAACAACATTGCCATTTAAACTTACTTTTGTTTGTAAAAATTATGGTTATTGTTTGGTTTACCTCCTGAGAGCAGATGCTAGCTTGCAGCTAGCTAGCTAGTCAGTCGAAGATAGACTCCAACAAAGCACATGAACACAATCGATGCAATTTCCACTTAACAAGTGGAAGGGATCTTTCCAATACCACATAAAGGCAGCATTAAAATGCCCTGAAACATGATTTTAACTCAAGGATGCCTCTACAACACAGTTATGGATTATTAATAATCAGGTATGTGCATCCTCATCAATCTAATGTTGAATTTTTTCAGAGCTTTCATCTCTAGTAACTAGACAACAAAACATTTGCCAGTTATCTTGGATAAGATAGGACAAAAGACAAAGTCCAACTGCAATCTACTCAAATTTGACCTGGTTTGAAGTCCAGTCTTGCATCCAGAACTGTTTCCCCAAAAAAAAAAATCCTTTGTATAATTTTTTTTATAAGTTCACAAAATAAATTACAAAAAAATTCTAAATTTAAACAAGTTTATTTCCATGCTACAAACAGTTGAATACATATTTCCCAGTTATTACCAGTTTATAAACGGACAAAAAAGCCGTTTTAACCCTAAACGGTCAGGTTTTTTTCTTTTCTTTTTTTTTTTGTACTGTCCCTTTAAGTGTCACACACAGGAAGCGTTCTGAGCATGCGCACTCCGTCCTGTGGTGAAGTAAATGCGTCAGTTTTTGTTTTTGGAAGTTATCAAGCTGCACGCGTTTGGTGTTAATGGGACATGGTGAGTAATTAAACGACACTTCGTGTTTTGGGGCGTCACAGCTGAAGTTTTATGAGTTAAACATTTGAAACAGCGGATTTTAAAGCGAAAGGAAGATGAATAAATAAAGCAGGAAACTTTGCTTTATGTTTATATTTAGAACGAAATGTCATTTTGGAAAAACGTCAAATTTTTTTTGCTCTTTATCCGAGTTTCTTATTTGTGTTGACTAAATTACGTTTGTCAGCTTGATTTTAGTAAGTTTTATTGTTTTTAGAAGAACATAAAAGTTTTAAAAAATGTAATTTTTTCAGCGCATACAGCATTTTTTCAGCACAGTTGTGTTGCAACCGTTAAACTAGTTGTACTTGTTCCAGGTTGTGTCCTCCCAGTATGTCCGCTTATTGTTCCCCCTTGCTTAGTGTTTTTTTTCTTTTTCCTTCCCTTTGAGTTTGTGTCCGGACATTGATCTGCAACTAAAGACGCTCCAGTTTCTTCTGCAGTGTTTACATTATGCAATATACTTCACATTCCGAGCGAACATTGTTTATTTGCTTGGTTCGCAGAAATAAACGGGTAAAGTTTCTTTAAATTAAAGCTTTTGTTGTATTTTATTTCTATTTTTTTTTTTTTTGTAAAAACGAGAAAACCTTCTAACAGTAGAAAAATTTGTCTCTCTGTGAACAAGTCAAACTAGAAGAGGTTTGTAAAGTTTGGGGGAGTGAGCAGACCAAATATTTCTTGTTTATTTTGTCAACTTCATTTAATTTGTCAAGATGCACTACAAAAACTCAAATCTTAGCCAATATATTTTTCTAATTTCTTGTCAAAATATCTCATCACACTCAAAATAAGACAACAAGAAACATTTCAGTAGATACAAGATCTTGTTTTAAAGGTGCCATGACATCAAATTTCACTTTTCTGGGGTTTTGGGGGTATAATATGATCTATTGTGCACTGATGAGGCCATGTGAATGTCCAGAGTGAGAATCAAAGTTCCTGTTTATGGTCTGTCAGCTTTGTCTCTCTGCTCAGAAACAGTTGAATCAGACAGCAGGCTATCATTCTACGTAGTTCTATCATTCTACGTAATTTAATTGCTCCAATAAGAGCACACTATCAAGTAAACAGCGCCCCCCCTCTCTCTCTCCTAACGGCCGATGCACCGTCCGCTCCCCCCCTCCCCTCCCTGTCTGATTCAGCTTCGTATGGAGCTAGTAGTAACTTCTGTGCAGTCAGGTCTGGATTTTCAAACAAATGGATTTAAAAGCAAACTTCTGCAGCAACACTGAGGGAGGGGGCCACAACCTTGTCATTACCTGTAAGTTTATTTATTTTCTAAATGCTGTCTTGTCTGATAAACGTAGCTCACTGTCTGGATTGTTGCTAGCAGTTAGCCTTTAGCAAACTCCGATCGCAGCTTGACCTAGATTCTCCAAATAAGGTCATAGCGAAATAAGGTGTAGCCAATCAAAATGAAGTCAACGTGGTCTCCGGGTAAAGCTCCATATCATCACCGGACCCAACTGTATTACTGAGGAAGTGAGGTCTGGCGTTTCAAAACAATACTCCGCTGTAAAAAATGCCGTTTTTTTCTTTGGAGTATTTACATATGCAGTAATGCCAACAACATAAACTAGTTTTTAACTGCTATGTCATCACTCCTTTAAGGCAATGCGTCTTATTTCAAGAAACCTTATCGAGAAAATTTTTCTTATGCCATTGGCAGATTTTTTTTTTTTTTGCTTATTACAAGCAATGGAACAATCAAGATTTTCTTGATTTAAGATTTCTTGAAATAAGATGCAGTGCCTTAAAACAAGATCTCCTATCTCACTGAAATGTTTTTCTTCCAGTAATTTTGTCTTATTTTGAGTGTGATGAGATATTTTTTTACCAGAAATTAGAAAAATACACTTGCTAAGATTTGAGTTTTTGCAGTGTGCATGTTTGAATTTCAGCAAATTTGAAAACCAATTTGGCAATGAGGGGATAAAAGCTTGTTTTGAACGGGTGATTTTAATTATGGTTTTGAATAAAAGCAAAATCCCTTTAAACTCTGAGGCTCGCTCACTAATCCCGAGTAAATCTTTAGGGAGCTTCTTTCCTTTACTCTCCACAGACTGAACTCTTCTTCAAGTCTTCCCTGGAGGAGTAAATCTGACTTGCCTGCTTTTTCTCCTCCAGAGTGAAGATGAATGAGGATGCGTACGAGGTCCCGGAGAGGGCCGACTACCGCTACCTGGTGCAGGAGGAGGATGAGGATGAGGTGCAGTATGTCCGTCACAGGCACTACATCAGCCCCGTCCTGGTGCTGTCCAGACGGTGCATCTTCCTCATCTGCCTGGCGGTGGTCGCTCTGCTCTGTCTCGCCACCTATCTGGGCTACATGGCCCAGACGTTGCCACCGGGACTCGCCCAGGTGTCAACGGACTGCGGAGACTTCAAAGGAAGACACGTGAGTTCAGTCTCCTAGTGGCACAAAACAGGCTCAACTCTTCATCGTATACAGTCTGTTTGTTTTAACAAGAGAAATATGGTCATTAATGTTGTAAAATCCACGGGAGGAAAAAGACGTACATGTATTTACTTGATTATTGGAGGCAAATGCAGCACATCATGCATGAAAAATCCTCCTTAAACTTAGTTTCATACTCTGCAAATCCCACTTAAACCCCTTAAATACAATAACAGGAGCTAATTCAAAGATTACAGCTGAAAGTCCAAATTCCCTTTTTTATATTTAAGCTCCTCCTCAGTTTCATTTCCCCAGCGAGATGTCACAGCAGAGATCTGCTGCAGGAATGATACAAGGATGGTTTTTCAGCTGGTTTCAGCAGGAGGAACATGTGATTTCAGCATGACTGTAAATATCAGCTATAAGCAGATAAATGCTTCTCTTTAACACATTTACATTGTTCTTGTCTGCACATCTGCAGCCGTGATGTGCAGAATGTGGAAACGGTCACAGACCATTTCCCTGACTGGCTGATATTTGGTCATGTTTGCATTGTGCCAGTGTCCTCGCCACTAGAGGAACATGAGTGTCTGCGACCTTCAGAAGCTGCTCAGGTAGTGCAGCTCATCCAGGACGGCATGTGAGTGGAGCAAGAAGGTTTGCTGTGTCTCCCAGCACAGTGTGGAGAGCATGGAGGAGACACCAGGAGAGGTGGGGGGGCCCGTAGGAGGACAACAACCCAGCAGCAGGATCGCTATCTGCTCCTTTGTGAAGGAGGACCTGGAGGAGCACAGGAGAACAGAAACGGACTCCCTGAGGGTCGTGTGCGGGCCCCACGTCCACCAGTGGGGACTGTACTCACAGCCCACCACCGTGCAGCCTGATTGGCTGCCAGAGGACTCCATGATTGGCAGATTGTCCAGTGGTGCCCTGTGGCCACATGTGCTGTGGAGCACATGTGGCAGATGCTGCGAGGATCACTCTGCAGCCTGAAACATCCTCCAGTATGACCAGTTTGGCAGTGGGTCAGTGATGGTCCGGGGAGGTGTATCCTTGGAGGGCTGCACAGACCCTGTTCTGATCTTTACACTTTTATTTTGAGTTTGATTCTGATTCCAGACCTCGGTGCGTTAAAGATAAGGATGTTTTATATTGGATTTTTTTTTTACCGATACCATTATACCGATATTGTCCCAATCTTAATTTCAGATATCAACCGATACTGATCGATGCAGATAACTATGAAGTTGTATCTCACATATTGTGAGCAATACAACTATATTCTGCTCCGAGAACAAAGATCCCAAAAATCTCCTTAACTCAGTCAGAGGAGTTCATTTTGGACATCTGGCTGTCAGATATCAGATGCTAGCAGGTATTAGCCAACATGTGGCTAATTCTAATGTTTCTGACAACTTGGTAACTTAACCAACTTAAAACCAGACATATTATCAGCAGCTTCAAAGCAAGTCAGTTAGGGCTGTGTTAAACGATTATTTTTTAAACGATTAATCTATCGATTATTTTTTCGATGCATCGATTAATCTAACGATTCACTTTTTTAGTTCGATTCGACTCGATTCGATTCGATTATCGATTATCTCCTCATAAATTGACAGACAGCAATTTATATATGCTGATATAGATATCTAAAATGTAAAAAAGAGCATGAATAAAAAGGCAGTGGGAGCAGCAGCCTGTCATGGACTTTTTCATGAACCAACAGTAAAATTTATGTTGAAAACACAGCGGACTGAAAAACTGGCTTTTAATTCTTTCATTTACATGAAAATAATAATTAAAAAAGTCATTATTGAAATAATATGATCATGTAAACTTGGAGGATTTAAGCTAAGACAGATATTATTTTCCAACAAAAGATAATGAACATTCAGAGTTGAACATTATATTGAACATGGGTCTAGCTTCCAGAAAAAGTGCATCTTCATCTTTACTCTGTTAATGCTAAATACGGGTGCCAATCACTTGGAAATGAAATTAAAAATGCTTTATTTATCCCAGAAGTGACGACACAATACTATTACCAACAGATGAAACACTAATATGAGGTTGACAACGTGACCCGGCATCAGCTGCAGTTCCACCCACGGCCAGCAGATGGAGCTCGTGCTTCATGCTGACCGTCTCAAACAGGCCTGACGTGTCTGAAGACATGGCGTCCATCTCACGGAAGTGTCTCATGTCTCATTAGGCTTCGGATTCGCCATCCCTAATATATAGTTATACCTTCGATAAACGAGTGTGGGCCTTCACTGCCTTACACTTTGGAAACTTGGAAGAGCCACTCGCGGAGATCGCGCCGCCATCTTTGTTTTAGTCTGAAGTCGCATGGCGCCGCCATCTTTGTTTTGGTCTGACGACGCATCGGTACGCATATTTTGCGTCGACGTATTTTTTGCGTCGACGTAATCGGTTACGTCGACGAATCGTCCCAGCCCTAAAGTCAGTCTGTAGCAGCAGCAGCTGCACCGTAGTCACATGACTCTGAAAGGAATGCTGGGAAATGAAGTTCCTCCACAATAACAGGGACTTTTCTACATGCACAGAACAGCAAGATTTACCAGCAAAATCTTGCAAGAGCTCGGTGTTCGTCCCATAATCTTGCTAGATTTTGTGAGTAGAAAAATTGGTATTACGAAAACCAATACTAATATTTTCCAATATCACATTGTAATGCCAATATCGGCCTATAATATCGGACATCTTTTGATAAAGATTTAGATTTCTGTTGCTCAGTTTTTGTGTTATTTTGTTCTCAACACATTCCATATGTGATGAATAAAGATTTTCAACTAATTAATAAACTTTATTAATCCACTAGAGGGGGGGATTTATTTGCCACCAACCACCATCACAATAAAATTCACAATAAGAGACAGACTAGAATATTTCGTTCATCAAGATCTACCATGTATTAAGTGTTCCCTTCATTTTTTGAGCCTTGTAAATTAAGATAAACAATAAAATATCAAATGAATAAATGAGAAGTAAAGCTTTACTCGGCAAAATCTAAACCACAGCTCAGAGATACTGGGCTCTGACCAGTATCTGACCGTTAACCTTAACCATTGTCATCACCTGACTAGACTTCTAACTGTTTGAAAATTTCCTGTCACAGTTATTGTGACCAAAATGATCACGATTATCATTATTAACGCAGTATTGCTGAAATGTACTCAAAATGTTCAAAACTTACATATACACACACTGAAATTTATTATATATGGAGTTTTATTGAATAAAAAAACATTAACAAGCATAATAAGTAGATATATATAAAAACAAATAAATTAATAAAAGTCTAAATAAATAATTTTCTCCCAGCACCCTTGAAAAACCCAAAATACATCCAGGCTTTGTCCGTTCTGTCCCAATGTTGCAAAGTGTATCGGAGGGAATACTGCTGCTTTTCCAGGCAATGAGCAGCGTCGCTGTGAGTTTTTAAAAGTGAGATAACCACGCTTTTCCAATAATTAAAATCTGAAACGGTCAGGAATTATATCATGATTTATCTTTTTATCGGTAATTGTTACATCCCTACACCTGACATGAGCTTTCTCAGACCAGCAGGTTAAATGGCTGCATAAGCAGAGGGAACATGACACTGAGAGGCTGCGGTGAGCTCTTTATAACAGTTTGATAGATTTAACTCTGAAGAGGTGTCATTGTATTGGTAATTGAAATAAACTGGCTGAATTATACATATATGTCCTGTCAGTTATTCAACTTCAAGATTTTTTGTGTCTCGTTTTCATCCTTTTGCAGAAAAATGGGGGCTACTCCTTTAAAGGGATTCCCTACGCTGCCCCACCCGTCGGTGCCCTGCGTTGGGCCCCTCCGGCCGATCCGGTGTGCAGGAGCGGGGTGATGGACGCGGGACGCTTCCGCAGCATGTGTCCTCAGGTCCGGCCCATGTCCGGGACGGGGAAAGCGATGGGACAGGAGGACTGCCTGTTCGTCAACGTGTGGACGCCCACGCTGCAGCGCGACGCCAAGCTGCCCGTCATGGTCTGGATCCACGGTGGATACCTGCACATGCTCAGTGGAGGAGAGCGGGGATACTCGCCCACAGAGAAGCTGGCCGCTGACACACAGATGGTTTACGTCAGCTTCAACTACAGACTCAACGCGTTCGGCTTCCTGGCTCTGGAGATCCTGAGAGAAGGTTCTCCGAGAAACACCTCAGGTCAGTCAGCGCACATGAAGGACGCTTGACCATCGTAGGGTCACTTATTAGATGGATAAATGGCAGTTTTGTTCTGGAGACCTATAAAGTGGTAAAGTGATGTGTCAAAAGCCCTGAGGGAGCACTGGAACCACTTTATTATAATATAAATAATAAGACATTTTATTACTGGGTGCCTTTTATTACACTCAAGGGCCCCTTAGAATAAAAGATACATTCGATAAAATAAAGTCACAATACATTGAAATAGTAAAATACAATAAGTCAAAAGAACAAGAGACTCATAGTTAAAAAGGAACATGGGGAGAAGCACAGTTTGAAAAAGATGGGTTTTGAGTTTAGATGAAAAGAGATCATTTGAATCTGCTGGACATTAAACTGAATCTGTGATGTGGAGACTGCAGCGATGATCAGCTCCAGTAGTTCTGCTGGTTTCCCTCATGTGTACTGGGACAACTGTATGTCCCAGTACACAGGATCTCCACTGGGGTTTTTTTTTTTTGACTCACGGATGCAGGAAGCTGTTTTGGCTAAACTTGGACGCTCAGGCTTCCCCGCTGGTGCTGGTTTTTCTCTCTAAGCTGGTTGAGTTGCTGTCAGACTTTGAGGTGTTCAGCCTTGAAACATCCTCATCTGGATTAGTTTTCCAACTCGGAAGCTTCATCCTGGTTCTGCTGTTTTGATGCCGAGAGAAAAGGTGAAAGTTGTGTTTCATTGTGTGAAGTTAGTGATGCAAATGCATATTTTAAGTAGCACAAGAAAAATCTCATTTTAAGGCAAAGATGCCAATCATACAGTCATTCTTTCAGCTTAAATTTTGTTTGATTTGATTGCAATTGAGATTAAGTTTTTGTATGATTATTATTGTTATTTTTTTTTTCTTTTCTTTTCTTATTTTTCAATTTGATTTTAGATTTTGTTTTTTATTTATTTATTTATTTATATGTTTGTTTAGGACTGAACAAAAGAATATTGTTAATTAATTTTTCCCACAAACCTCATTATATATTCAACAAAAATAAGAGAATATTAAAAATTTACAATTGACATTACTTTGTTTAGGTATGTTTATTTTACTTTAGTAAATGAAAATGTTTAAATTGAGCTTTAGTTTTTTGTGTTAGTTTGTTTGTTTTTTTTTGGGGGGGTGGGAGAGAAAAAAGTTTTTGTTCTCATTTATTTATTTATATAGAAATATTCATATTTTTCTGCAACTACTGAAGGACCCAACCCTTTTACTAAACAAAAATTAAATCAAATCAAATAACTATTTATTTATTTATTTTTCTTTTTGCACCTCAGCTGTTTGCACTGTAACACAGCTCTGGATTTGGTGAAAAGGTCATCATGCCTGTCAGTTTTATTTTTTAATGCACTGTTATGGAGGGATTTCTTTTTTTTTTTTTTTTTGTACAACCAATGAAACCCCTAAACTTTTTCTTAATTCCCCTAAACAAAGATCATAATTAATAGTTCCTTAAAAAGAACAAATATTTTCCTACACTTGGTTAATATTCTATACATCTTGTAAACTCGGTCTGATCCTCATTTTTCATGACTGTTATTCTTTTTCTGGAATTAAGTGAAATAAAGTCCTCCAGAGTTTAAAGAAAAAAGTATTTTTACTTAAGTTAAAAACACAAATTAGGATGGAGAAGTGGAAGAAGTTGCATTTGCTGAGAGTTTTTTACAGCTTCCATTAGACCTCAGCGGTGATTTTGCTCTGTGGGAGAAGTCATAATGCGTTTAGTGGCCTTTTTGTTACAAGCTATTTACTTCTTGAGGAGACCTTTTTAATATTTATGGTGTTTACATTGTGCTCCAGGTCCAAATGAATGCTGGAAAGTCTATACGCCTCCATTAAGATGTGAATACTTAATGAATGTTAATGTGATGTGGATAAATGGAGCTCATTTCCGTGTTGATGTTTGCGTGTTCAAGCTGTGTGATTTCTGTTACGTAATCCAAATAAGGACTCGGTGACCTTGATGTGAAGTGAACCGTTAAATGAGAGAGCCATCACACGATGGTGTGACGGCGCGGCTCTCAGATGCTTTTCTTCCTCCAGGAGCTGCTTCTCCCACACTCGCATTTCTAATTCTGAATACTCCTAATTCCCTGCCCCATTTCCCGCTCCCTCGGCTCCAAATGAGTTAAATTTAGTTCAAGCTGCGAGCCGGTTTAGTTTCTGATGGAGGAAACGGGAACGCTGAAAATAAGGTCAAAGCAGGTTCTCTGTGTAATCGATTCTTTCCAAACTCCCCTCTTTTCCTTTTCCACAGGGAACTACGGTTTCCTGGACCAGATCGCGGCTCTGAAGTGGGTCCAGAGGAACATCCAAACGTTTGGAGGAGATCCCGGAAAAGTCACCATATTTGGTCAGAGTTCAGGTAAGAAAAGGATATAAAATGGTGTCACTGGGACAGAATGTGATTCATATATCAAATATTCTGCTGCTGTGTGTATTTATTGTCTGAGGAAAAAAAGAAATGGTGAAAATATTTGTAAACTTACATGGAAATACAGAAAAAAAAGAGTTTGTGCTGCAAACTGCTTCAATAATGTTGAGATCTGGGCTCTGGGGAGGATCCATCACTCCATCAGACCTGTAACCGCTGATTTTCTGTCCAGTTCTTGTCTTTTTATACCCCAGCCTTCTTCCTGTTTCTTTATTCCTACTGACCGCCACGAGTCCAGTTTGTCCACACCATGCTGAGACATGCCAAGCTATCAACCAGCTGATCTGTGGGAATCAGCGTGTTGCTGCTAAAATCCTGTTTCCGTCTGTCAAACTGTCTCATCAGTCAGGTTTTCAGCCACATCACAGGTCTGACACTGCTCTGGTTCATCCGCTTGAACACAGGGTCCGTTTACATGGAGACTTTTTTCCCTTTCAGAATGAAATCGTTCTGATTGAGGATTTCAGGGCAGCTGTTTCCATGGGAACTAATTTATTCCGATCTGGCACGTACATGCGCCAACATTTATTTAGAATAATCCTGTCTGACATGCGCAGAATGATGTTACATCACGTTATTTATTAAAGACGGAGGTCTACAAAGGACTTTCCAGCAGCAGCTGATCCTCATGCGCTCCAAGTGCAAACAACCAAAAGAAAAAGGCGTCGAGACAGAGTTTGAGTTAAAAGCAAACTTTCTGTCGCTTTCCAGGGAATTACTTTGTTCACTGCCATCTGTCAAGGTGAGGAAATGTCACAACTTTCCGATTTAGCGTTTACATGATACCGCGATCTGTTTAGACAAAGGAATATTCTGTGAAACCGAATAAAAATGTATTCGGTTCAGCACTTTTCATTCGGAAAACAGTGTTTACACGGATTATTTTCATTCCGATAGAGCTTTAAAATAGTCCATGTAAACGCAGCTATTGATAGCAGCAACATTTCAGTCCTGGTGCTGCTGGATCCAGAACATCTGACTAGACTGGCTGGAAAAACTGGGTATAGGACTTACTGGCACATCAGTTAACCAGTTGGAGTCCAATTTAAAAGACGGAAACTACTAGTGTCTATAGGTAACTGTAAATCTGAGCAAACTAAATTAACCTGTGGAGTTCCCCAAGGCTCCATCTTGGGACCAATGCTGTTCAACATCTACATGCCCCCACTTGCTTAAATTGTGAAAAACAACTAAATATGCTCCCATAATGATGTTCCCAAGGGGGAGTGGGTAGCCTAGTGGTAATGTTGCGGGCTTTGGCGCGGCAGACCCAGCTTCGAGCCAAAGAGACGACACCCAAGTGAACCACTTTGGACCCCTGAGCAAGGTCCTCAAACCCCACCAACTACTCCCCAGGCACTGTGATTGGCTGCCCACTGCTCTCAGGTTCAGCCTGAAATTAGTTATATGCAGAGAATTAATTTCCAATTGGCACTTTAACTGGAATTAATAAAGTATATATTCTTATTCTTATTGTTATTATTATAACTATGCTGATGACACACAGATTTACATAACCATCTCAACTGGAGACGATGGTCCGATCAAACCACTTACCAAATACATTGATCATGTGCCAGAACTTTCGTCAGTTAAATGAAGACAAAACTGAAATAGTAGTTTTTGGAGTTCAGGAAGAAAGATTTAGGGCTGGGAGATAAATCGATAACAATATTTAACACAATGTAACTCCAAGTGCTCCCTTTATTTTATTTAGCAGTAAACAATAGTGTGTCTGCCACAGAAGAAAAGGGGGGCTTGATAGAAAATTTAATTATTAAAAAAACAGTTTCCTTTTTCATTACAGCCTATCATGTAGTTTAATACTGCAATCATGACTCTTTGTCACCAAGCCCCGCCCCCTCTCAAACTGTAACAGAAAGCACCTGTATTGTAGAAAATGTTGTAGCAGGGAGGGGCTGAAAAACAGCAGTGTTCCCCCACATTGACTCAGTCATGGCGGCCGCTACAGCTTCTTTGTCAGCGTCACGCTTTCAAAAAGCCGACAGTTAAATAATTTTGCGTTGACGTCAACATTCCTCAGCTGAAGCTGCGATGCGTGTGCACTCTGCTGTCATCTGTTCTGCTCATGAACACAGCATGCAGAGCGGTGGCGGGGACAGAGGTGGCACGGCAAGGTAAACTTGTTTCTGATTATTTTCAAGTCTTATATTCAAGTTTTTATCATTCCGTGTCAAAAAGAAAGAAGTTATTACAGGTGTTTTTTTAAAGATCATGGCTTTTTCATGACTAGGAATTTGGGCATGCAGGTGTTTTGTCTTCGTGGTGCAACAGATTCACCGACACCCACTTTCTTCTGCTTATTTGTGGAGATTCTGACAGTTTCAAAACTTGCATTTAGAATATTTGAAGAGTTCATTTGCAAAAATAGTTAACCATCATTTAGAAAAAAACAAGTTGACTGCTTCTGCAAATAATGCTGCGTTCCATTTTCCTCTGAATTGGGAAGTGGGAACTGGGGGGTGATGTCACACCCGACCAACTTGCGTTCCAGTCCCCTGGTCGGAAAACCAGTTAGTAGCCTAGCAAAACAACGTGTTTGCTAAAGCTATTGCTATTAGCTGTTGTTAGCACAGCTGGCGTTGTAGTTCACATATACCACATGAAAAATGTGCAATACACGACAGCAGCTTCCCCCTACATGTGTATAAACCAATACTACATGTACGACTGATTTATGCAACAAAATATTAATAAGAAGTGTAAATAAATGTAACATTTACAGGAGCTACTAAAACTGCTAACACTGGGCGCAGCCATCTTTAAATCTGAACTCGGAGCTGTGAAAGTTGTCCGACTTTCCGAGTGTGAAATCCGACTTCAGGGGGGTGTTCCAGTTGAAACTTCCTACTCGGAACTGTGAATTTCCGACTTCCGAGTTCAAATGGAACGCAGCATAAACTCTTCATTTACTTTTTGAATATTTTCACCAAATCACACTCACATGAAGTAGACGGTTTTAATGATGTTAAATGGAGATAGGAGGTTTGTACCCGACAGCGACGAAAAGCAGTTAACTCCGTTTTTTCTAAATGGTGGTAAACTGTTTTTGCAAAAGAATTCTTCATTTATCATTCGTACAAAATAAAGTTGCGCTATTTTTTAACTCTACATTAGAGGCACTTGTCAGCTGCCCTGGAGACCGCAGGTGACCATTGAGTATATAGGCGAGTATCTCCGTATCACTCCGCCTCCTCTCCGTGAGAGCACCAGCGCAATATAGTCCCAACAAACGTGAAACTTCTGTTCACCAGGAACAAAAATTAATCTCACATAACAACACAGTAGTAATGCGCTGTCGGTAAAGGACAGTGACGGTAACGGTGTTGTAATGATGGACATAGTAATTAGTTAGATTACCCCGCTACTGAAAAAAGTAGTCCCGTTAGCAATGCTGTTTATTGTAACACTGTTATTCCCATCACTGCTTATCAATATATATTGATATTGTTAAATATAATTTTATATGTATATGTGTATACATACACTCAGGTCACTTGCTAGTACCAGGTTTGACCCCTTTTGCCTTCAGAACTGCCTTAATCCTTCATGGCATGGATTCAACAAGGTACTGGAAACATTCCTCAGGGATTTTGCTCCATATTGACATGACATCATCACGCAGTTGCTGCAGATTTGTCGGCTGCACATCCATGATGAGAACCTCCCATTCCACTACATCCCAAAGCTGCTGTATTGGATTTAGATGTGGTGACTGTGGAGAACATTAGAGTACAGTGAACTCATCGCTATGTTCAAGGAAGCAGTCTGAGATGATTCACGCTTTGTGACATGGTGCGTTTTCCTGCTGGAAGAAGCATCAGAGGATGTTACACTGTGGTCATACAGGGATGGACATGGTCAGCAACAATTCTCAGGTAGGCTGTGGTGGTTAAACCGCCACGTTGGTGCTGAGGGGCCCAAAGTGGGCCAAGAAAATCTCCCCCACACTTGTTGCCTTCCTATCAGCTGGAACCAGTCTGGCCATTCTCCTCTGACCTCTGGCATCAACAAGGCATTTGCACCCACAGAACTGCTGCTCCCTGGATATTTTCTCTTTTTCGGACCATTCTCTGTAAACCATAGAGATGTTTGTGCAGGAAAATCCCAGTATATCAGCAGTTTGAAGCACCAACAACCATCCCACGTTCGAAGTCGCTTACATCACCTTTCTCCCTCATTCTGATGCTGGTTTGAACTGCAGCAGATCGTCTTCACCATGTCTGCAAGCCTAAATGCATTGAGCTGCTGCCATGTGATTGGCTGATTAGAAATTTGCGTTAACGAGCAGCAGCCACCAAATAAAGTGGCCGGTAAGTGTATATATGTATGTATGTAGATGGATAGATAGACTTTATTCCAGACTCAGATCCATAAAAGAGAAAAGAAAAGAAAACAGAACAAACAATACAGGACTAAATCAAATAATATATAAACAATACTACTGATAATAATAATGATAATAAAATATTCTAATGACTCGTATTTAGAAGACACTTATACTGCACCCATGCCCCCAGAAGTGAGATGTGCAACGTGTGTCACTGTACATGATGTTCACCATGTATGTATACATATAAATTATTTTTTTAAAATTATTTTGATATGCTTGATGTGTAAGATCGATGCTCGCAGCAGCTGAATTGTGTTCACACCTCATGTCCACCGTGCACTCTCTCCAGTTGGTTTAAAAGTACTTTTTTTATTTTCCTAATGAAACATGGAGCACTTAGTTGTACTAAAAAAAGAAACAGAGTTCAGAGAAAGGTTAAAAGCAAGAACTCGCACATAAATAAATTATTTTCTTTTGGGGAATAAATTAGCTTGTTTGATTTGAATATGAGGAACTTTTGAGCTGCTTGTTGGTTGACTTTTTTTTCTTTTGTTGCTCCACTACCTGAAAACTGGAGATGGTTGCATTATGTTTATGTCTCCTTTGTTTTTTTTACTTTTACAGTAAATCTGAAGCCTGAGAGGGCAGAAACTGTGTTTTATTTTTTTATCAGGTAAATCAGACCTCACTTCACCAGGTTATCTCAGACAGTGCTTGTGGGAAAGGTGTGTTGGTACAGTACGTGGCGATAAAACTACAAATCCTGTGGTGACTACAGGCAAGAAATGGCCCAGTTCGTGGGCTTAAAACTATGTCACAATCATACATGTCTGTGGTAGAATATGAACTTTTGTTGAATTGTTCTTACAGTTTAAAGTTTTCTCTCAGTTTTCTAGAAAAATATAATCATGTCCGACAGTTAGCGAACGGCCTCAGTGTCACGGCTGGATATAGACAGATATTAGTTATGTTGGGAAGGTTATGGGGGTAAGAAGGTACTGTTTTGATGTCAGTTTTAGTACGAAATTGATGTAGTATCTGTTTTTAATTCAAGGATTTTTTTCTGTTTAATTACCAATGTAATACAAATAAGATTTAAAATTTCTGAGAAATTTCTGAGATTATTTGAATGTTTCTGGTTATCCATCCAGTTCTGAGGTCTTTACACTGCCTGCCTGTCCATCACAGGATAAACTAAAGTCCTGTTGCATGAATTTCTGAATGTTTTAAGACCTCCTGAACCAATATGACCAGACTTCTCAGCTCATCTGGATCCGATCTTTTATCAGTCAGAACCAGGAACAAACTACAGTCGTCCTCAAAATCATTCCTACCCACCATTAATAAAAGAAAAAAGAAACTAATAATAATTAAAAATTTACAAAATTATGATTTAGAGAAATAAAATATTGCTTTTGAATTATGATTGAAAATAAAAACTTTAAAAAAAAAAGCTGTCCCAGACACATTAGAGCACTTTTCCTGTGAAATGTGGACCAACATACTTGTTAACATGGTGCAGACGTCTGATTGGACGTTACAGAAAACACCTGATTGCAGTGATTGTCTCAAAGTGTTGGTCAACAAAATTTTAGCTTCAGAGCCCCATTATGCTTGTTTACTTGTTTTATTTTTTGTTTGTTTTTGTTTTTTATACTTCTGTTGAACCACAATTCAAAATCAATGTCATGATTTTCATAGAATTTTCTTATTTATTACTACGTTTGTCAATTTCAACTAGGAGTGGGACTAAATATCGATACACTGAAATACTGGGATATTTTATGTTGCAATATGTCAATATTAAAAAATGCGGTATCTATATTTTCTATTATTTTCGGTCTATTACGAAATCCTGTGAGATTTCGTAACAGAACGATATAATCTTACGAGATTTTATTCTCTTTGCAACAGTCCAGCATGTAGAAAACTAGCTTTCCACTGATGTCTATACGTCTGCAGGTTTTTACACAGTTTTACACTTTTACACACAATAAAAAGTACAAGTTTCTAACTATACATGTACAGTTACATGTTTACATTCACTATTTGCACTATTGTCCATCAGGACCACTACACTGTTATACTGTCAATTTTTATTGTTACATTTCTACAGTTACATTGTTTACATTGTCAGTGCACTGTAATATCTGCACTACTTCCTACATTAGGATTGATACCGTTCACACTGTCTACTGTCAACCCATTTGTAAATTTGTAATCTTCAGTATTTAAACTTAGATTTTGTGTTTAGATTTCTAGGCTATCCGAGCAAATTCCTATATTTTTATATTTTTATCCTATAGTTTATTATATTTTATTTATATGCACCGTGGGTAGGACTGTAATTTCATCTGTGTTGTATGGCTAACATGTGGCACATTTGACGATAAAGTTGACTTGACTTTGACTTAAAATGTGTGTCCAGGTTTCTCAAGTGCACTAATATGTGTTTTCATATACTTATATAATACTTTTTTGCCACTGTTTTACTAATTTCACAAAAATTGGTGTACATTTTAACTACTCCAGCTCAGCTGTGGTAATATTGTTTTCAAAAATACTCTATTTTTATTTTATTTGCACATCTATTCAGTTGGGTTTTTTCCCAAAGTGAGAAATATTTATGCTCAGGGGGACGATTGTAAAATGTTCTTTTATGAGTTACAAGTGGCAAAGAAACCTGTTCAAGTTTAATAAATGGGACATGGAGAAACTAAATTTAATTGATTTTGATTTATTTTGTTGTTTCAATCATCAGATGTATTGCTGCAACTTTTGTTTCAAGCTGCATTTTAAATTTTAGTGAAGTCCCTAAATATTGCAATCTATCGCAGTGTCACAATATCACAATATTGTATCGTATCGTTTAGCCTCTGCCAATACTTGCCATCTTATTTCACTGACAGCTGATTTTTTTTCCTTCTTTAATTAGAGGTTATGAGTAATTTTGAGGCTGACTGTAAATCCAGGTTAACCCGTCCTCAGCTCCATGGGCCACTTTGTTGGTCCCCAGTGTCAAAACGGAGAAGAGTCGCTGCATCTCAGCGTGTTTAAAGCTGGACTCAGCCGACCGAGTCAAACCTGCAGCTTCACCTGTGTTTGCTCTGTCTGATGAAGGCGGGACTTCAGTGTGGACCTTGATGATGTCACCGCTGGCCCAGGGCCTCTTCCACGCCGCCGTGGACATGAGCGGCTCGTACGTCTACAACGCGACGCTGAAGCAAGCCGAGTCCGACAACCTGGTGTTCCTGAACAAGACGGGCTGTGCAGATCTGGCCTGCCTCCGACGGCTCTCCACGACCCAGATCCTGCAGGTGGGAAGCGGGTAACCATGATTTTAGCTGCTCAGGAGGTAAAACTCTCAGTGAAGGTCTTATTTCTGTCAGACGAGTCAGTAATTAAACAAATTTAATAAGCGGGAAAACTGCAGTAGTTATTCTTTTTAATATTCTATTTAATATTTGAGGATTTCATTAAAGATCTTCTTCTACAGCTCGTCTTTACAGTCAGCAGGAACATACTGATAAAGTTTAAAATTGCTTTTGGTTTTGATGGATTATAAATGTCACGCCTGTGTGTTGGAGGGGCCGAGCGCCTCCCATTTTACTGTGAAAGCTGCTGAATAAATGAGTCCGGAAACTGAGCGAAAAGCTAAATTTACGGCTGTGATTAAACATCTGAAAGTCCGTCGAGATTTCTCTAAAGTCCTCAGAGGGGGGGGGGCAATATTTCTGAGAAGCTCAAGTTCAGCTGGTGTGACTGCGACCTTAAAAAAGTTTAGCTCTCATCGTGATTTCAGTCTGCATTAATCATGACTGCAGCAGTCATCACACTGTTATCAGGTGTCCAACATGTCCAACTGCCACTCAGGATGCTGCAAGACACAAGTTTGCTTCTAATTTTGCTCTTTTCTTATTTCCAGTCATAAGTTTGGTCATTTTGAACAGCTTAGAGTTTTTTTTTTCCAACCTGCAGCATGAAAAAGTTACAAAAACTTTGTGTTGCATCTGTTTAAAACTTGTGTTCACCTTTCTGAAAACATCTCCAACAGGAGAATTGATTGTAGGATTGCACCATTTTATTTATTGATTTAAATGTTTTGGATGTAACCAGTACACAGACCCCTGCATTGAATTAAATATGACATAACCTGAGCGATGACCAGATTCCACATTTAAATCCAGTTGAATACGACTTTGCTGCAGATCCTGCAGAGTCTGTGATTTCTGCAAAGTTAAAGGTAAGAGAAGTGAGTTTGCACCGCTACCGTGTCTCACAGCTGCGGTGATGTGCAGTCAGCAGCAGTTATGAGCTGAATGTCCTACTAACCTGATTACAGCGTCCTAACCGACACTGACACAGTTTAGTCCATCGTCAAGCATAAAGTCTGCAAATTATTTGGGTTTTTGAGATGAACTGAACGGTTTACAAAATCCTGTTAAGCGAGGTGGGGGGGGGTGCATCCTGCAGGCATCAGGAGTTTCCCTGCTGCAACACACCTTCAAGCTCTGCACAAGTCTCTTCCCTTTATCCCTTCTCCAACACACCTGAATCAAATGAATGGCTCGTCACCAGCCTCTGCAGAGCTGAATGATGTGCATGAGAGAATTGGCCATTTGATTCAGGTGTGTTGGAGAGGGTATGTTTATAATGTTAATAATCGTTTAGATTATTTCTTTTTACTTCAATATGCACCACAGATGCCCTGTGATCACTTCTACTGTATGGAAGTAACTCAGCTGTAGGCGCATTCGGACAGAGATGTTCTAGGAATGTAGTTCCTATAACTCCCCATCTGGAGTTTAGTTTTAAGAACTACCCTTCCCCATCAGTTTGCGTTTCCAGTGGTGTTTTTTGCAATGGAAAAGATAAAAATCTTCCCGTGTTCCCCAGGCTCTCTGTAAATATGTAAGACTAATTGGGTTGAAATGGGTTTCTCCCAAAGACGGCAGCGTGACCGCTTGATGTCAACACCTCAAACAGAGACGTGCTGCCAGGTGAGAGGATGCTTCTTTTTGTAAGATTTGCAAGATGGAGGCGGTCCATAAACTCCCGCTCAGAGACCACAAACATCAGTGGAACGGTTTTCACCGCGTTTCCTGATCGATGAGAGCGAGGTCTGAGGGATGCAGTTGCAAACTTGGCTGGAACCAGTGGTTATACCAGTTCCTGTTGTCTTTCTGTGACATGGCTGCTTATGTGACGCTTTTTGGCCAAAATCAATGTTTTTTTAATCCAAATATGGTAACTCACAGATCTGAAGAGTCTTTGTTTGGGGGGTGGGGTCTTTCTAATGATGTTTTTGCAATGGAAAAGATAAAAATCTTCCTGTGTTCCCCAGGCTGTCTGTAAATATGTAAGACTTTCATACAGCAAAAGTCAGAGAACACTTCCTCTGAACAAAAGCACGTTGTGTTGTAGCTTTTGTGGTGGTTGAGTCAAAGTTGTGGGCGGAGTTATGTGCTGAAACAGAGATGCAAACGGAATAATAATACTGTAGAATAAATGCTGATGAATATAATATGTATGACTTCATGGTGACAGCCTTGGCAACCATAATAAATCATACTTGCCAACATTGGATTGTGAAAATTAGATTTTTTCAATGTATCAGCCCAAGGTGTAATAAAGGGATGCACAATAACCTTTTTTAAAACCCATAGCGTGACTGAAAACCAATAACATATATACATGCTTAATCATGCTGAATCAAAAATTCAAACTGCGCGGGGTCGCTGGTGTCTAAAATAAGAATGGAAAGTGTTCGGATGCAGCTTGTGGTCTCCCCTGTGAAGCAGCAGCTTTCTTTCCCCCCATCACAATATCTCGGTGAGAAAAGCTTAAAACTGGGATTTTCAACTTATCCACATCATTCTTAAACATTCCAACCGTATGGGGTAGATAGTGCAAGCTCTACATATCCACACGTGCACACATACGCACGGGCATGCGTACATGCATGCATTCTCGGCGCATGCATATGCACACAGAGCAAAAACATAAAAAGTAAGAAATGAAATCCACTTTTCAGTCACATCAAGGTCATACAGACCGCATCTGAGTGTGTACGTCTGAGGGACGACTTCTGGTGTTCTGCAGGCTGTACGCGTGAGGGTTGCCAGATACTGTGACATATATCCCCCACCATCTGTAAAATCGGGATATTAGCGGGATAATTTACTGATCGGAAGCACTGCAGGAGATGAGGCTAAAATTCGTGAGTCTCCCGTGTGAATCGGGAGAGTTGGCAAGTATGATAAATACATAAATAAACCTGGAAAACACGATTTCACACACTCGCAGCTTCTTAAACCAGGAGAAGCTGCAGCGGAGAGTAAACGGATTACATCTCGGCTTCGCTTGCTTTGTTCAGCAGCTTTAATGGGCTCATATTGATGACTGTGTCCCAGGCCATCCCCTGGACGGAGTACCCATCCTGGGCAGCAGAGGACGCTACAGACCTCCCTGTCAAAGGCCACTTCATCGGCCCCGTTGCTGTGGTGGACGGGTACGTCCTCGAAGCGCCACCGTTTGAGCTGTGGGAGAAGAGGCGGGGCTTTAACGACATCCCTTTCCTCGTCGGGACGACTGAGCAGGAGGCCGACTTCAGGTGAGAGATTACCCGCTTCAGGATCTTCGCCGTCAGCTGGTTCTGAGCTCAGACTGTTGTCTTCTTCCCTCTGCAGTCCTCCGGCTGAAAACATCTCCATGTGGACGTGGGGGGACTACCAGTGGTTTGTGACAGGTAAAAACTGCTGTATGGGTGTTAATGAGAGTACGGATAAGTTATCCTTTATAGTAAAGTGACTGGATATGTTTATATATTCACATTTTTGTATAATCGCTATAGAACTGGGTGATAATGGCAAAAATGAAAATCCTGATTAATTGAAACTTTAACTTTTGGTTACGGTGAATGCACGATTAGTCCACTCTCAAGTCTAGGGCTGGGCGATATGACCTCCAATCAAGATTGTGATTAATTGAACATGTCGCCTGGATTAGGATTAATGGGTCATTATTTCAGGTTTTTTTTTTTTTTACTCTTCAGAGTTTACTGAAAGCATTTGTTGCAAATATCTTCATAATAGGAGAGCATCAGTTATTGATGTTAAAGTGTAGCACACACATTTGATTTTAAGTTATTTTTTATTTTAATTTATTTATTAGAAAAAGTGAAAGTCATTCAACTCCCTGGCTCCCAATTTGATTTTCCTTTATTTGATCATTTTTTTAAAGTTTTTTTTTAATTTTTTAAATGGGGATGTCTGTTTTTTTATTGATTTTTCTCTCTATTTTATTTTATCTATAATAAACTCTGAAAAGGTAATTTTCTAACTTTCTATTTGCTTCTAGTGTTTTCTGAGACAAACTTCATTTATGTTCTTTTGCATATATTTTTTAGCTAATTCTATTCCATGCTTTTCTATTTTATTTGTTACATTTTTCTCTATTTCTTTTAAATGATGTGTCTGTTTTTAATTTTTTTTTTTCTCTATTTTATTTTATTTATGATATACTCTAAAAAGTTAATTTTTCAAAAATTTATTATCTACTTGTCTCACACAAACTGAAGGTATTTTTTCTTTTGGTATTTATGTATTTTTCTTATTTAATTTAATTCTATTCCATTTTATTTGTTTTGTTATTTTGTATTTTTTTCTATTTTTTTCTGTGATTTTTATTTGTAATTTTTTTTTTTTAGAGAAAGGGGGGGGTGTGTCTGTTATTTAATTAATTTTCTCTCCTTTGAATGCTCTTATTATTTTTCAGTATTCGTGTTTTGCGACGTTCAGCACTGTTAAATAAGAAATGTGAACATGCAGCTTCCTGTTTTATGATCAGGCCGCTGTCGCTCACAGAAATCTCACCTGCAAACATCACATACATGTAAACATCAGTCTTGTGCCACCGTTTCCCATCTCTCCTGGTGCCAGGTCTCGGACTGAAAGTCCAGGAGATTCAGGTGTGGAGTGCGCTGGTGCTCGGCTTGTAATGTTGGTGTTTCTGCAGAAGAGGCAGCTGAATATTTCATGCAGACTAGTTTGGGAGATTTCCTTTATATGCTTGAACAGTGTTTTCCTTTTAGAACTAATGAAAGCTCATTAAATTTAAATCTGCACGCGGCGGGCGTGTCAGCGGTGCGAGGCAGCGATCATGTGAACGCTCCTACATGAAGTCATCCTGCTCACACACACATGCTGTTATCTTCTGTCTTTCTGCAGAGTTCTGTTTAAAGCTGATTTCTGCGCACAGAGGGATGCTTTCCTTCCCTCAGAGAGGACGATTTTGAATCTTTGCTTTTCTTTTAATGACTCCGTTTATGTTGTAACATGTTCATGCATCATTATTAGCTTTAATCTGAGCAGATCAGCCGTCTGTGACAGTGTTTATGGTGCAGACACCAAATTGATTTTTCAGTGGAAACCTTTGTCGTGTAAAGTTAGATTTCTCTGCTTATGTTTCTTAACTGATTAATTAAAGGAATCAATGCAGCAAGAATCATCTGAAGTTGATGTTAAGGACTTTCAGAAGCTCTATTAAACCATTTAAGGTTATTTTTGTGCAAAATATTTACAGATGACTTGTAATTTTCAGGCTCTTCAGTTTGTTTGAGTTGCATCTGGTCGTCTTTATTTATTACTTGCTGACTGATATTTTGCTGACTGGAGACTTAAACTAGATCCCTTATCAAAGAGTTTAAGAACATACCAGTAAAAAGCTTTAACGTCTGTTGGGTTAGCAATGTCTGCAAAAACAACGTTGAGGATCACTTTGAATACTTAAACTACTTTCTCTACTAACCGTAATCCATCTGCATCATGTGGACTGTCTCTGTGTCCTTACTTGACATGCAGATGATGGAATTAAGCATCCAGTTCTGTTTGTGTGTCTCATCTCCTCAGAAAAACTCAAGTCCTTCAGCCAGGATCTCCCCAAAGAGGCTCTGGACCTGTACCCGTCTTCAGCCCCCTGTCCCACGTCAGACCGCTGTCCAGAGAGGGCTTACACCACCATGGTGTCGGACATCAGGGTCACCTGTCCCAACAACGACCTGGCCTGGAGGGCTGCGGGTAAAAACCGGGAAACGTCCTGAAATTATTGATCCAGCGCGCGTCAGAGCTTCTCGTGTTACTATGACACGTTTTCACAGGCAGAAAAAAACCTGATCACACATTTACAAGACGGTGACACAAACATTTAACCTTTGAATTTTTGATAGTCTTCATCTAGAGTTTAGTCTGCAAATAGATTCATCTTATAGTCTGCACAAAAGAAACAGCTGCAGCCATCTTTGTTGAACATGGTTTCCATAGTTACGGGAGAACTGCCCTCTGACATGGGTGAGTAAGATGAAGCAGCAGGTCTGAGGAGACAAAACTAAAGAACCAGCAGAGACCTTTCAGAGTGCGTTCAGATGGTGGTTCTTTTTTTTATTAACTTTAGCGAGTACTTGGATTCAGGCCGACCACATGGTGAGGGAGAGAGCAGGAACCGGGACGCTGCATGGAGAAGCTCCGGTCCTGCACCGTTTATTGTAAATATACAGCAACTCTCTGTGAAATGAGCTCCTTCCTGCAGTTTGTGGGTATGATGGAGCATTTTCATCGCAGGCCGTTTAGCTGCAGCAGATCTAACATGAAGCTTGTTCTGCAGCTGCAGATTCATGCAGGTTTTCTGCCTCTGGCTCTTGTTAAACTCACTCAGCTCTGAGTAACGTGACATTTAACTGTTGAGAGGTGACTGCAGGGCATCCGGGGTGATTTTCGATTTTCCTGTTTCTTTTTCTTATTTATTTATTTATGTTGTAAAGGTTTTTCCCTCTGTTGCTGCATCACAGGCTTTTTAGCTTTTAAATGGTCATATTCATCTTATTTTCAGCTAAAATGTAAAATATTGTGGGATGAATTGGAGATATTTAATAAAAACAAAATCTGGAAAATAATATATTTCATTTTCCTAAAAATCTTTTTTTCATCCAGATGATGCTGGATGATCCAATGACAAGTAGACTTAGTTAAACCCCCTTCCCCAGTTAGCTGATTGTACAGACAGTACAACAGCGTATTAGGGACACATTAAGAAAAAATTTATTTTATAGACTTAAAATATAAAGTTGTAATATTACAAGAAAAATTACGTTACTTTACCAGAACAAAGGTGTAATTTGCAAGAATAAATTATGAGAATAAAGTAGTAATTCACAAGAATAAAGTTGGGATTTACAAGAATTAAGTGTTAATATTACGAGAAAAATTACATAATTTTTCAAGAACAAAGTTGTAATTTACATGAATATTTTATAAGAATAAAGTCATAATTTACAAGAATAAAATTCTAATGTTATGAGAAAAAATTGCATAATTTTATGATAAAGTCGCAATTTACAAGAATAATTTACAAGAGTAAAGTCGGGATTCACGAGAATCAAGAGGTAATATTACGAGAAAAATTACGTAATTTTACAAAAACAAAGGTGTAATTTGCAAGAATAAATTTTGAGAATAAAGTTGTAATTTACAAGAATAAAGTTGGGATTTGCGAGAATGAAGTGTTAATATAACGAGAAAAATTGTCATTTTACCAAAACAAAGTTGTAATTTACAAGAATATTTTATAAGAATAAAGTCATAATTTACTAGAATAAAATCCTAATATTATGAGAAAATTTGCATAATTTGATGATTACAAAGTCGCAATTTACAAGAATAATTTACAAGAATAAAGTCGGGATTTACGAGAATACAGTTGTAGTATTACGAGAAAAATTATGTCATTTTACGAGAACAAAGTTGTAATTTGCAAGAATAATGTATGAGAATAAAGAAGTAATTTACAAGGGTAAAGTCAGTATTCATGAGAATCAAGAGGTAATATTATGAGAAAAATTACGTAATTTTCAAAAACAGATGTAATTTGCAAGAATAAATTATGAGAATAAAGTAGTAATTTACAAGAATAATTTACAAGAATTAAGTTGGGATTTACGAGAATACACTTGCAGTATTACAAGAAAAATTATGTCATTTTACGAGAACAAAGTTGTAATTTGCAAGAATGATTTATGACAATAAAGTCGGGATTTACGAGAATACAGTTGTAGTATTGCGAGAAAAAGTTATGTAATTTTTACGAAAACAAAGTTGTAATTTAGAGGAATATTTTATAAGAATAAAGTCATAATTTACAAGGATAAAGTTCTAATATAATGAGAAAAATTACATAATTTCATGATTACAAAGTCGGAATTTACAAGAATAATTTACAAGAATAAAATCGGGATTTACGAGAATACAGTTGTAGTATTACGAGAAAAATTGTCATTTTACAAGAACAAAGTTGTAATTTGCAAGAATGATTTATGAGAATAAAGTAGTAATTTACAAGAATGAAGTTGTAATTTATTTTATAATAATAAAGACGCAATATACAAGAATAAATTTGTAATTTACAAGAATAAAGTTGTAATTTAACGAGAATAAAGTCGTAATGTACGGGAATGATTTCAAGATCTCGTGAGATTCCATGAAATCCCACAAGATTTTGGAACAGAACAATGAAATCTCGCAAGATTTCGTTTGTAAAATAGGTCTATATCGCATTATTAAATATAGATATATCGGCATATGAAAATATCTCGATATTTCAGCATATCGATATTTTTTCCCACCTCTACTTATTAGAAAGTGATGTAAGTAGAAAACGTGTATATTTGCTGATGAGCAGTGAGACCCTCCGTGTCCCCCCAGCTGCCCTCAGCAGTCCCGTGTACCGCTACGTTGTCACGCACACGCCCTCCGGACCATTGGACCCGTCCAGCGGCCTGCTGCCGTTTCCCAGCCGTTTCTCCTTCCACTGCCTGGACGCCGTGGCTTTCTTTGGAGGACTGGAGCTCCTCCTGGGGAAACCTCTGTCCGAGCAGGACCGGAGCTTCCAGGATGTCATCACACACCATCTCGTCAGCTTCGCCAGAACAGGTGAGGGAGCTTTCTTCCCAACTTACCTATATAAACTCTCTGGTCTCGGAAACACGAGACACATCATTTTGTCTTTTATTTGTTTACTTATTTGTGTGTTTGAACAATCTGAGAAATCTTATCTGAAATGGTCACAAGAATACAAAGATTTGTCACCTAGTTGGTATTTCAGACAACCTTTTCTGGTTTTATTACGGATTACTAGCTTTAAAGACGCTCCGTAAATGCAAACCATTTAATTCTGTTTTTATTACTTTTCCCACTGACATTTACACAACAGCCAGAAAATGCTTGTAAGGGTCTAAGAATCCTGCGTTTTTTACTTGTTTTGGACCATTTTTGCAGAGTGAGATGAAACAAGTTAAGCTGCAGAGGCAATGAAAGGAATAAATGGAGCAGAAATCTTCTTTTAGCTGCAGTTATTGTGCAGCAGTTTCTCATTCAGATGTGCAATGACCAGTTTTAAGAAGCACTTTTGAAGACGTGCGAGGAGAAAATGTCATGTTTTTCTACTGAGAGTTTAATAAAGATCTTTTTTAGTGAAAGCAGAAATTTTCTAAAAGGGAGCGAAGTAAAAGAGTCTGAGAAGAATCGCAGGGTGATCAGATCACAGCAAATAAGCAAGACTTATTGGTTGGTAGGTGTAAGTTATACTGTCAAACACTGATCTACACATGATTTGTTTTTGTTGGTGCAAATCTTATGAAAGTAATGCTGTGAAGTAAACAGGCAGTTTATATGGGCCAGAATACACTGCTCAAAGAAATAACTGGAGGACTTGGAACGTCACATCTTAGATCCTGATGAATGAAATATTCCAGATGAAAATCCAGAGTAAAGATCAAGACATGTTTATTTGTAAAGCATTTATATTAGAAGTACACTATATTGCCAGAAGTCTCACCTGCCTTGACTCACATATGAGCTTCATTAACATCCATTCCTGATCCGTCGGGTTCAGGATGACGTTGGTCCACCTTTGCAGCTAGAACAGCTTCTTCTTCTGGGAAGGCTGTCCACAAGGTTTAGGAGTGTTTCTGGGAATCTTTGACCATCTTCCAGAAGCACATTTGTGAGGTCACACTGATGTTGGACCAGAAGGTCGGGCTCTCAGTCTCCGCTCTGATTCATCCCAAAGGTGTTCTATGGGGCTGAGGTCAGGACTCTGTGCAGGCCAGTCCAGTTCCTCCACACCAGACTCTGCATCCAGGTCTTCATGGACCTGCTTTGTGATGGTGCACAGTCATGCTGGAAGAGGAGAAGGGGCCAGCTCCAAACTGGTCCCACAAAGTTGGGAGCATGGAATTGTCCAGAATGTCTTGGTATGCTGAAGCATTCAGAGTTCCTTTCACTGGAACTAAGGGGCCAAGCCCAGCTCCTGATACAACAACCCCACACCATAATCCCCCCTCCACCAAACTTTACACTTTGCCAGGACAACGGTTCTTGTCTGACTGCATTGTGCAACCACCAAACCCGGACTCCTCCATCAGATTTCCAGATGGAGAAGCGTGATTGGTCCCTCCAGAGAACGCCTCCACTGCTCTAGAGTCCAGTGGCGGCTGCTTTCCACCACTGCATCCACACTTTGCATTGCACTTGGTGATGTATGGATGGATGCAGTTGGTCGCCATGGAAACCCATTCCATGAAGCTCTCTGTCACTGTTCTTGATCTGATCTGAAGGCCACATGAAGTTTGGAGGTCTGTAGTGATTGACTCTGCAGAAAGTTGGCCACCTCTTCTCACTATGAGCTTCAGCATCCTCTGACCCGCTCCGTCAGTTTACGTGGCCGAACACTTCATGGCTGAGTTGCTGTCGTTCCCAAACACTTCCATTTTCTTATAATACAGCTGACAGTTGACTGTGGAATATTTAGGAGTGAGGAAATTTCACCACTGGATTGTTGCACAGGTGGCATCCTATCACAGTTCCACGCTGGAATTCACTGAGCTCCTGAGAGCGACACATTCTTTCACAAATGTTTGTAGAAACAGTCTGCATGCCGAGCTGCTTCATTTATACACCTGTGGTCACGGAAGTGATGGAACACCTGATTCCATCACTTGGATGGGTGAGCAAATACTTTTTCCAATATAGCGTATTACAGCAGGATGCTGAAGAAAGGAAAGCATTAATAGGTAAAAGTATAAAAGCATGATTTAAATTTTAAAAAAAGAGAAGATTAGAAGAATCTAAAAAGAGGCCGTACAGATCTGGACTCCTGAATAAAACTTTATTTAAACCCAGCTGAGAACAGGTGGGTCTTTTGGATGTAAATAAATAAGTGCTTCAGCTGTTGTGAGACTTTCTGGGAGTTTGTTCCAGACATGTGGAGCATAGAACCTGAACGCAGCTTCTCCATGTCTGGTTCTGACTCTGGGAACTGATAGAAGACCGGATCCAGATGATCTGAGGGGTCTGCTGGGTTCATACTGGGTCAGGAGGCCCTACCAGACCTGGATCAGGACATCAGTCAACCCTGGACCAGGGATCTGCAACCTGGGCCTTCCACAATGGCTCACAAACTTTGGCTAAAGATGATGAAACAACAAATGTTTTTAATATATAGTAACAAATTTAGGTTTTAGCAGTTTTTTGTGGAATAATTGCATTAAATTTTCATAACACAATGACACAAGTATCAATAATATATTTTTTAGATCTTTTTTTTCTTGTTATTGGCTTGGCAATTATGTATATTTAAAACATAATTTTTTACAAATGTCAGCATCCCATAGAAGCAAATACATCAATCCTCTTTTTTTTTGGGTAAAAGTTTGTAATTTTTATTTTAAAGCCTAAAAATAAAAATAGAATCGTGGCTCTTTATCAATAACAAATATCTACTATTGGAAATTTGTTATCAAAAATCGTATGTTTGCGGCTCTAAATGAGTTTTATTTTGCCGGGTTGAGGGTAAAAATGGCTCTTTGGACTGTAAAGGTTGCCGATCCCGGCCCTGGACCGTCTGTGGTGGATGGAACCAGACATGATGTCCCAGAGGTGCTGGACCGGATTCAGGTCTGGGGACCGGGCATCAATGAGGCCGAGCGGTCCTGCATCAGGAGGAACCAGGTCCCTCTGCAGCAGCATGGGGTCTGAGGATCCCGCACCCTGATCCGGGTACGTCTGGCCTGCACATGGAGGTCTGTGCAGCCCCCAGACCCCCGGCCAGAGCCGTGCTGGAGGATGCTGCAGCAGCAGAACTGTCTCCACGGCAGATGTCACATGTGCTCAGCGTGAACCGGCTCTCATCCGTGAAGGACTGAGGATGCCGACGGGTCGGCCGCTCGGGCCGTCACACCCCCCTCATGGAGGCTGTTTCTGACAGCAGGAGCAGCAGCATGCTCATTCTGCTGCGGACATCTGGAACAACCAACCAGAAAACCCGAAGTCTGAGCCAAACCTGAGATTATTTTAGATCTGGACCCTCAGGACCTCCATGTGAGCATGCATGCAGAGCAGAAGCGTAGGAGGAAGTAAATGGTCATTTTATAAGTGATTTATAACACTTGATGTCACTAAATCCAGCAGGTGACTCCACCGTACAGAGGCATGTTGAATTCCCCGACAAAAAGAAAATTGCTCTGTTTTTCTAAATTAATAATAATTGTTGCACATTTTTTTTCATTATTGTAGTTTAAAGTTTGTTAAATTCACGGGCAAGCACCGCAGCCTACTAAGTCAGTCGAACCAACGACACCCAGAGTTACAAATCACGTGACATTGTTCAGCCAATCAGACAAAGATATGTGAAGACCAGCTGTTCATATCCAAAAGATCGGTCGTTCGAAAACAAGGTGGACATCGAAAAAACCCTTTTATTTTGTGGTAAAAATTCTCTTGTTAAATCAAAATAACCAAACTTTTTTTGAAATTATCTCGTTAACATTTTTATTATTTTTGTAAAAATGATCTTAATTAAAAAAATGTTTTTATTTATTTAGTAAAAGGGATCTTGTTAATTTAGAAAAACAGGACATTTTCATTTATTTTTTGTAAAATAAAAAATCATCTTAATTTAGGAAAACAGAACATTTAAATTTATTTTTGAAAAATTTATCTTAATTTTAAAAAAACAACTTGATTCAGAAAAACAGAACATTTTATTTGTTTTAGAAAAAATGATCTTAATTTAAAAAAAAGTTTTTATTTATTTTTGTAAAATTGATCTTTATTAAACACAGAGAACATATTTATTTATATTGTGTAAAACTTAAGTTAATTTAGAAAAACGGAACATTTTTGTTTGTTTTGGCAAAAATTATCTTAATGTAAAACACAGAACACTTTTTGGTAAAAAAAAAAAAATCCTCTTTATTTACAAAACAGAACGTTTTTATTTATTTATTTTTTTAAATGATTTTAATTAAACAAACAGAAAAATGTTTTATGTTTTTGTGAAAAAAAAATTTAGAAAGACGTTTTTATTTATTTTTTTTAATTTACTAAATTAAAAAAACAGAACATTTTTGTTTAAAAAAAAGAGAACTTCTAGAAAAACAGAACGTTCCTATTTATTTTTTGTAAAAAATTCACTTCAAACCAGTCTCTGAAAGCTTGTCTGACATTTCTGTTAACTTCTGTAGCATATCTAAACAGAAATAAACGTAAACCCGGCTTCTCTGTCGTGTTGCAGGTAAGGTTGAGTGGCCCGAGTACCCAGCATCCACCGCCCTGCTGTCCCACACGCTGAGGTCCGTCCACAACTACTCGTCCACCCGCTGCGAGCTGTGGAAGGAGAACGGCCTGTACGCCTACGCCTGGATGAACTGAGCGAGGACGTGTTGTCATAGCAACCACTTCAGCTTCGCTCGGCTTCAGTTTGACACGGACCTTCCGGTTTGAAACCTCACGTCACGAAACATTCCAGCAGGATGAAGTGGACCCCCTCCACCTCATCAGCAGCCATACGTGTGTTCAAACAGCAACTTCTGCAGATTATTCGTTTCCAGATTGAGATTTTTGCTGCAGTTTTACCACCGAATTCAACCGGGTTTACTCCTGGATGTTGATAACAGTCTCAGATTAATCTAAACACCGGTCTCATCCAGGTGTGTTAAACTCAACCTTTAAGCAGGCTGCAGGTCTGCCTGAAGAGAACCGCAGACACCAGAGTGAGTGATGGAGTAAAATCGCAGTTGGGATAAATGACAGAGACACATCTGACATGATGATAAACTCAGCATCTCCGTCTCTGATGTCTAAAGATTTTACAGCTGAAAAAGAAAACCGGCTTAATTGGATGTTAACGTGGGTGAAATTCTGGGTTTCATCACATCTGTGGCAGGATTTCTTCCATAACTCGGTATCTTGAAGTGCAATGAAGGAAAAATATTTACAGTTTTTTTTTTTTTATATAAAGCAAAAAGTTTAAAACTTCCAGCGAGTCGGCCACGCTCGATCCCCCCAGCCTCCCATCCTGATGCAGAGCTGGTTTGGACCGACGGGGCCTCTAGGGCGTCATCCTCTGTTGGAAAGGAAGAAGGATTAATCGAACTGTCAATCAAACTCCTGGATGATGCTTCACAAGATGAAATGTGCTACGCTTTGATGTTGACGGGCACTTATTGAAGACGACTATCATGCAGACTTGCTGGTCTGTGTTGACCAAACACATTTAATAGGGCTGAAAGTCAAATCTGCAGCTTGACTCATTAACAGAACGTTTCATTGTGGTTGTCTGTTGCAGGATGTGATATCTGGTTGGTGGATTTAGAAGGAAAAAAAGACCAAAAATGTTCATAAAGATAAAAAAAAATGTATTATTTTTCTGCCAAAGATGCTATATGATAAGGAATGGGAATTTTTGTTGAAATTAGATGCTTATAAAGAACATAATGTATGTACAAAGGGACACTGTGTAACTTTAGTGCCCCTAGTGGACAAAACCTGTCACTGTCTGTGTTTGCAGACCACTTTAATCAGCTGATAGTGATGTCATGGAGCCATAAAGAAAGCACTCCAGATCGAGCGTGCAAATCAAGCGTCTCTTGCGTCGCAGCGCTCTGCTGTAGACTCGATAATCAAACGCGTATTTTTCTTGGTATTACATCTGAAAGTCGAACTCTGAGTGAGATGTTGCACGAAGATGTAAAATGTGATGTGACCAAGCTGCTGCTGTGGCGCCAGCGTCGTCTTCAACTGTTTATGAAACACATTAGAAACACGTCAATATCAAACACTCCTCGCAAGGCGAAAAACTCACCATGTGTGCAACTTGATCTACCTGCTGAAGGCAGAAACTCTAGCGACCAATCAAAACACATCATCCAGTCACATGATTTCAAGATGGCAGTCTTGTATTGTATTTAACTTTTTTAAAATATATTTTTCTTTGTATTAAGTAAATCGTTTGCGACATCCTGGTCGTACCAGTTGGTGGCGGTAATGCACCTTCACTAAGTTCGCCAACCACCTTTAAGCTCGAAAGAAGAAGAAAAAGTCATGTAAGGAAAATGAGTGAAACTGAGACAGAGATGATATCTGGATGGATGTTTTTGAACTCAAATGAAACCTCATATAATCAGGTCTACTCTGGCCGCTTTTCCGACAATTTATCTTCTAAATGTACCAATGTCGCTGCAGGCGCCATCTTGAAATCGCGTGACTGATTGGACACGTTTTGATTCGTCACTAAAATTTCCAAGTGTCGCACAGTGGGCATGTCACATAGTGGGTGTGTCGCATAGTGGTGGTGCAGCCTAGTGCCCATGTCATATAGGGGGCATGTCACATAGTGGGCGTGTTGCATAGTGGTGGTGTCACATAGTGTGTGTGTCACATGGTTTGGCGTCTTGCATAGTGGGTGTGTCATATAGTGGTTGTATTGCATAGTGGGCGTGTTGCATGGTGGTGGTGCGGCCTAGTGGATGTGTCGCATAGTGGGCGTCTTGCATAGTAGATGTGTCATATAGTGGGCGGGTCACATAGTAGGTGTGTTGTATAGTGGGCGTGTCACATCGTGCGTGTTGCATAGTGGGCGCGTCATATAGTGGGCAAGTCACATAGTGTGCGTGTTGCATAGTGGGCGGGTCACATAGTGGGCGAGTCACATATTGGGCGTGTTGCATAGTGGGCGAGTCACATAGTGGGCATCTTGCGTAGTGGGCGTCTTGTATAGTGGGCGTGTCACAGTAGGCATGTCATATAGTGTGTGTGTTGCATAGTGTGCGTGTCACATAGTGGGCTTCCTGCGTAGTGGGTGTCTTGTATAGTGGGCGTGTAACAGTAGGCGTGTCGTATAGTGAGTGTGTCACATAGTAGGCGTCTTGCGTAGTGGGCGTCTTGTAAGTGGGCGTGTCATCGTGGGCGTGTCACAGGAGGCGTCTCATATAGTGTGTGTGTGTTATATAGTGAGCATGTCATATAGTGGGCGTCTTGCATAGTGGGTGTCTTGTATAGTGGGCGTCTTGTAAGTCGGCGTGTCACAGTAGGCATGTCATATAGTGTGTGTTGCATAGTGAGCGTGCCACAGAGTGAGCGTGCCACAGAGTGAGCGTGCCACATAGTGTGCATGTCACATAGTGGGCGCCCTGCGTAGTGGGCGTGTCATAGTGGGTGTGTCACAGTAGGCATGTCGTATAGTGTGTGTGTTGCATAGTGAGCGTGTCACATAGTGGGTGTCTTGCATAGTGGGCGTGTCATATAGTTGGCATGTTGTATAGTTGGTGTTTTGCACAGTAGATGTGTTGTATGGTGGGCGTGTCATATAGTGGGTGTGACGCAAAGTGGGTGTGTCATAGTGCGCGTGTCGCATTGTGCACGTGTTGCATAGTGGGTGTGTCACACAGTGGGGTGTCGCACAGTAGTGTCATATAGTGGGCGTGTCATAATGGTCGTGTAGTATAGTGGGCATGTTGTAATATGAGCATGTGGTATAGTGGACATGTCGCATAGTGGGAGTGTCGCACAGTGAGCATTTTACATAATGGGGCGTGTCGTATAGTGGGCGTGTTGTGGTTAGGTTTAGGGGAAGGGTCAGGGGTGTGCTGTCATAGGTGTGATGGGCGTGTCGTTGAGTGATGTCACTCTACGACACGCCCACTCTACGACCAGCCTCTGTCTTGCGAGCCGCAGACCGACCCTTCTCAGAATTTCTTCTGAGAAGGGTGCGTACATGGTGAGTTTTTCGCCTCATGATGTAAAAAATATCAAGTGTTTGATTTTCACCTCATAAGGCAGAAATGAGGCGCACACGGCAACAATCTGCTGAGAAAACGGTCTGGAATGACTTTTAGCTGGAGTGTCCAGCTCTGGTCCTCGAGGGCCACAATCCTGCAGGTTTTCCATGTCTCCCTTCTCCAACACACACCTGACTTAAAATCATCGGCTTTTAGATTCATTTAATTTGAGTCAGCTGTGCTGGTGCAAGGAGGCATGGAAAACCGTCAGGACAGCGGCCCTTGAGGACCGACTTTGGACACCGCTGCTTTTAGCTCTTGTGTGCGTCACATTCGGTCGATGTTTGAGTCAAAAGTTACACGGTGTCCCTGTAAAATCATCAATGGAGCCTCAAGAACTTGGAGAACTTTGAGATAATTATGTTTCTGTAAAGATTAAAAAGTGCAGGTGGAGGGTGTGAAGGAGGTCTGTGAATGACACTGCTGTTTGCACTGATTCTTAACCCGATGTCTAACCTCATCGCTCCCTCCTTCTCCTCCTGAGGATGCCATATTTGTTTTTGCAGATGATCGTCTGGTTATTGTTGCTGCCTTTTTTCTAACCACTCGTTAGCTTAGCATTTGTAACGGCTGACACAGCTCAGCCATCATGTTTGCTGGTGTGTTGTGATGAAATTCACTCTTTGTAAACTCAATAAATTGAAATCATGAGATTTGTTTTATTTTTGTATCCACTTCCAGCTGGGATTGTGACAATTAGACAGAAATGTAGATAAGCAATGATAAGTATTTGCGTAAAAAGCTGTGGGGTGACTTTGTGGAACAGCTAGGAGATAAAACAGAGCATATGCATAGATATACTTAAAAAGTGCTACAAGGAATTATTTCTGGAAAGGTATATGCAAGAGGAGGGATTAAAAATAGTTATGCATAATATATATAAATTCATATGGAAACTTTGGATAGTCTAAACATATATATATATAATATATATATATACAGCTGTACGCACCCCTGTATATGTATAGAAACTATGGATAGGCTAAATTTTCCTGTCAATATGACACGTGTAGCTCATAGTAATTCATCGATATTGATTTTATTTTAAAACAATTTATATGAATAAGTACATTTTTAAAAAATAAGAATAAAAACTAATTAGGCCTACATGTTGACATTATTTACATTTATTCAGTGGAAAATGTTCAAATATAAAATGTAATAGTAATGTTACATGAATAAATCCATTATTAAATAAAAGTGTCGTTAAATAAATACATTAACCATCAAAGAATGTACATTTTATCTATTTTTTTTTCATTTTATTTCTTTTTTATTATCAGAAAAACTAGAAATCTCTGGGAACCATACAGTCATCCTCAAAATTATTCATACCCTCCAATGAAATCAGCTGTCAGTGAAATAAGATGAAATTGACAAAAGTGATAATAAACAAAAATTCTATGAAAATCAAAACACTCATTTTGAATTGTGGTTCAAAAGAAATATTAGAAACAAACACACAAAAAAATAAAACAAACGAGCGTAATGGGACTCCTAAGCTAAAATTTTATTGACCAACTTTCTGAGACAATTACTGCAATTTTCTGTTATGTTCAAAAAGACGTCTGCACCTGTTGACAGGTATGTTGGTCCACTGTTCATGGGAAAGGCGCTCTAATGTCTCTGGGACAGTTTTTGTTTGTTTTTTATTGTTATTATTTTAAACCACAATTCAACAGCAGTATTTTATTTATCTAAATTATAATTTTGTAAATTTTTATTTATTACTAGTTTCTTTAGTTTCTTGTCATTTGAATTACTGTTGTGAATTTAACCTTTTAATTGTTTGTAAAGAAAGTTTGTAAAGTTTAGATGTTGACACTAAAAAACATGTTTTTGAGTCTGTGAGAAAATGTTGGGGGGGAGAAAAAGATACACCTTTGTCATATTTTATTCCTTTTTTTCCTATAACAGGTGATTATTTGTGACTCTTGGGGGTGTTGAAGAGGACAGTTTGATGCCAGAGGACCGTTGCGGACCCCCTCCGTCCCTGCAGCGCGGCGTCTGTCCGGCAGATGTCAGCAGAGGACAGGTCCCGACCAGCCTCGTCTCGCGCCGGGTCCTCGCAGCAGCTCGTGGAGGTTCTGTATCTTTAAGGTGGAATCGGCTCGCATCGGGCTGAAGGTTGCCACGCTGCGGCGCGTGCTCAGTTCCGCCTCCACCGCTGCTCGGATCCTGGTCCCGGAGCTCCTCGGTCCTGCAGCGCGCGCCGTGTCTGATGGTGACCTGCGCGCTATTGTTGTCAGCCCCGGTTTGTTCCGCTGGAGCTGCACTTTCACCGGAGAATGCCGCAAAGAAGCGGAGCGGCGTTACTGCACGGATAGCGCAGAAATCCCAACAAACACGGTAATGACCAGCTGCTGATCAGCCCTTTTATTTCCAGGGATTTATTATTGTTTCCTCTTTATTATTTGCATAAAAGCGCTCGCGTGAGGCTGCAGCATCGCCTGATTTCAGCCATCTGGAGGCGCCCATCCTCTCAGAGGCTGCGCGTTTGTTTACCTTCAGAAAAACGGGACTTTTCCCCGCAAAGAGGTTCGGTTCTCCGCGAGACTGGTCCGGACTGTGTCGGCATCCCTCAGCACGTCACCTCCGGGCTGATGTCTCTCAGATGGAGACCGTGAAGGCAGCAGCGGCGTCCAGGCCTGCAGGGGGGGTCGGAAAACCCGCAAGTTTATCAGCAGAGATGGAGGCGAGCAGATCCGGGTTCAGAGCAGATTCATGCTGGCATGATGCAGAAACGGAGCTTGTATCTACCATTATTACTCTATCACTGTTGGCTGCTTGAAGTGGTTGAATATTTGAAAAATATGTGACTAATTTCTCTGTTTTCTCGACTAATTCGTGTAATCCTTGGAAAGATGCAATTTATCGCCTGTCACAATGACCCAGTTCTGGTCCAACACATGGGAGTGTATCCACAGACCCCTGAGGACCCCATTTATCTTGATGGTTGTTTATTTAACAGCATTAAAACAAGTTATGAAGTAACTCTGCTTTAAAATGTTCTCAGCCTTTATCTTGAAGCAGCCAGCCCTCAAATAAGGCTTATTCTGAGAGTTAAGTTTTGATTTAAGCAGCTTAAAACTCTGTTTCTGACTCATTTTGAGCAACTGGATATCAAAACATTGGCTGTTTACAATGAGCATCATTGGCTGATTTAACAAAGAAACGCAAGAAGAGATTTCCTTTTATTCTTCTTCTTCCACTTGTCCTGTCCAGCATGGCAGCAGTAGAATGATGGTCTGGCTGTTTTGTTGTGTTGAATAGATTTTCTTTTCCTAGATAATCTGAATCTATTCATTTTATTTGATTTTATTTTGTTGAATGTTTGTTTCTAATTGCATTTGACATAATATTCCTGGGCCTGACATGAGGAAAGAGAAGGTTAAGAAAAGAAAGTTAGGCATGAGGCGATATTGGACGAATGGGGAATAAAGGGCAGAACAAGAGTCCAGACATGACTCTTATGGTATGGAGAGAAACGATGAAGATGAGGCTGGATTAGCTGTTGTTAGGGGGGTGCTTCTTTCAGCTGGGTTCATAAGTTTAAACTTAAAAGGTTCAGATAATGAACTGCCATCAAGAACCACAATGACACACGAGCCTTCTGCTGGATGTGCCGTGTTGTAAGCATCTAAAAACTTTATTACCTGAATACACCAAAGAACAATTCTGGTGTATGATCTTCAGTAATGGTCCTGCACTGAAGGTGGCATTAGTATGTTTTCTTATTTTTTAGAGAAGCAATAGGGGATTATCACGCTTCCATGTTCCGAACTTCCGGTTTGAAACACTTAGACGGCCCACTTCCGGCCCACTTCAATGTCCCTGCTTTACTTCGTAGATAACGTGAATAAACGCCAACCCTACTGGAATTTTCACGGATTCCAGATTGAAGTGATACGAAGGAAGAAGTGGATCAAAGCGATTCTCCAGAGTGAAGGGCCGAACTTTCTAATAAAACAACGTAGCATGTTTGTTTGTAGCCGGTGGGGCACAACACCGGCATGCTAGCATTAGCCAGCTAGCGTTTACCGACGTGCCGAACATTGTGCGTCTTAAAACACACAAACATCTGGATGTCCCCGTTTCCACTGGAACAACTGGGGACTGCCAAGAAAGGAGACGCCTTCAGATGCTTGTGTGTTTTCAGCCGCACAAAGTTAGGCACGTCATCAAGCTGGCTAATGCTAACCTGCTAACAGTAGTCTGCCAGCTACTACTCTGTTAAACTTTGTAAATCGGATAAACGCCAATGCCAAGTTTTCATTCCAGACTGAAGTGATGCTGAGGAAGAAGTGGATCAAAATGACCGATTTGCCGCGGTGAAGGACCGAACTTTATAATAAAACGACACACGTTTGTTTGTGGCCGGCAGACTGCACAGTCGTGTTAGCCTGTAAGCATTAGCCAGCTCGATAACGTGCCTAACTTTGTGCGGCTGAAAACACACAAGCATCTGAAAGCGTCTCCTTTCTTGGCAGTGCCCAGTTGTTCCACTGGAAACGGGGGGGGGGTACAGACCCGATTTTCAGATGTTTGTGTGCTTTAAGACGCACAATGTTAAGCACATCAGTAAACGTTAGCTGGCTTATGCTAGCATGCTGTGAAGTGCCGGTGTTGTGCCCCACCGGCAACAAACAAACGTGCGTTTTATTATAAAGTTCGGCCCTTCACCGCGGCAAATCGATCGCTTTGATCCACTTCTTCCTTAGTATCACTTCAGTCTAGAATGAAAACTTAAGTATGTTTGGAGTTTATACGATTTAAACAGTATAACAGAGCAGAAACGGCTGTCGTTAACATGGCCCGGAAGAGGAAGTGCCCAAATACCGGGAAATACCGGGTAAGCGTGATAATCCCCTATAGAAACTGTAAATAGGTTTTAGATGCAGCTTGGGGGGTGTGGCTTCCTCTGTTACGGGAGACGTGTTGGCCGTGATTGGCCTGTTGGTTGAGGAAGCTGGGAAGAGGCAGAGACTCGGGAATCAGAGGGGAAAAGTGGGGGAAATGAATTCTCCAGCGGCATCAGTGAATCATAATGACTTCTCATTCAGATCAAACGTGTCAGCTGACTGAGAAAAAAAAAAGAGGCCAAGCAGCAACCTCTGGTGGCCAACTGTGAGTCTACCAGGAAGATATGAATATTTGTAGTTCTCCTTTCATCCGCTAGGGGGTGCAGAACAGCAAATCCCCACAGACCCCCATGTTACAAACGGCAACTTCACAGCAGAAATAAACGTGTTTACAGCCTGGTTCAAAAAATCATTTTAGGTTTAAATGGTCAAGTTTACCTTCATGTCAACTGTGAGGGCAGTGAATTTTTTAATAAGTCATCCGTTTAGATATTATTGAATCTTGAAATCACACATGATTAGGGGCGTGTCCTTTTGATTGACATGTGGCAGACCGGAAGCCGGCCTGCCGACCGGTGGCTAACAGTTAGCTTCTTGTTAGCTCTCGGTAAAGTCTCAGTTTGTAGCAGAGCAGCACAACGGCAGTTTTTAGTCAGATAATAGCATCTGTTCATGGACGGCGAACCCGTACATCCACCAGGGGGCAGTGTAGAGTTCACCTGTGCTCTGACTGTAGTCTGTAAATAAGTAAACCTTTTTGTCATTTTGTCATTTATTTATTTAAAAGGGACAATGCATATTAATGAACATAAAATGTAAATATGCAGGATTATAGCAAGGCTAATTTCCATCCTTAGACCCTTGACAAGTCAACACACGAAAAATAAAAGTGATAAGAACACTAATAACATTGAAAACTTAATAATAGAAAAGGAGAGATCAGAGAGATCAGGTACACAAAAAAAATAAAAGTAATAACATATTCCACCCCCCACACGCATCTTTATATATACTGTGTATATATATATATATACATACACATACATACACATATACATATATATATATATATATACATATATATACATATATACACATATATACACGTGGCTGCACGGTGGCGTGGTGGTTAGCACCGCAGCCTCACAGTAAGAAGGTCGCTGGTTCGATTCCCGGCTGGGGAGGGGGTTCGGACAATACCAACTGTGGCCTTCCTGTGTGGAGTTTGCATGTTCTCCCCGTGTATGCGTGGGTTCTCTCCGGGTACTCCGGCTTCCTCCCACCGTCCAAAGACATGCATGTTAGGTTAATTGGTTACTCTAAATTGCCCCTAGGAATGAATGTGAGTGTGAATGGTTGTCTGTCTCTCTGTGTTGGCCCTGCGACAGACTGGCGACCTGTCCAGGGTGTACCCTGCCTCTCGCCTGATAATAGCTGGGATAGGCTCCAGCAACCCCCGCGACCCTGAACTGGATAAGCGGTACAGAAAATGACTGATGATGATGACTGACATATATACACACACATATACACACACACACACACACATGTAAACACATACATATATATACATATATACAATCATACACACATATACACATACACTTACATTACATATACACTTACATACATACACACACATACATACATACATACATATACAGTACATACACCTTATATATATATATATATATATATATATATACATACATATATATGCATATATATACACATATAACATACACATACGCACACACATACATACATATATACACACATACACACATATACACATACTGTAGACATACATACACACACATACTTTTAAACACGCATATTTTCACCTGTGCTCTGACTGTAGTCTGTAAATAAGTAAACCTTCCACCTGCGTGACCCGTTGGAGCTGAAGTGAAGCTCGTTGGGTGGTTTGCTGCCATCTTGATCTCGTTGTGTGTGTTGTCACTCCCATAAAATATAAAAGTGGGTAAAGAGAGGGCTGTGAAGGCTGGGCGGTATGTACCAAAAGTCATATCCTGATCCATTTAGGCTGAATATTGATATACGATATATATCCTGATATTTTTATTGCAAAGTGAGAGCAGCTATGAAGTTCTGCATCATGACTCATAAATCTGAGTCAGGTGTGTTGGAGCAGGGAGGCGTAGAAAGCCTGCAGGATTGTGAGGGTCGAGGGTCGGAGCTGGACACCCCTGACTTAAAGCCTGTCACAGACCAGGTGCAAATTTGGGGGCCGTCCAAAGTCAAAGGCTAATGCGGCCTACATATATGGCTTTATTTTCCCCAGATTTTAAGGACGGTCTGATGTATCCTTCGTGTGGTATCCTATCCCAAGATGCAATGCGGGCAGGAGAGAACAACAAAAACATTTGTTCAAAGTAAAGAAATTAATATCGATGCACAATTAAAACAATTTAATGTCTTTTTTCTGAAATAAAAAAGATCAAATACATACTTTTATTGTTTATATGATTTTATTATTATATACAAATAAATATTACAGTCAATCATTTGCTGGTATTATCCATGAAATTAGCTAAAGTTAACAAGAGACTCTTGAAATCTTGTAAACTTTGACTGAGAGGGGGTGAGAGAAAAATCAATCAGAGAAGAAGTCTCCGTGAGTATGTTTTCATTACCTCAATGACGTGTTTAACAGTCCCACCTCTGACCATTAACCCGGTCTGATTGGAGCCCACGTCTTCGTGTAGTTTGTCCAGGTTCAGTCTGTGGAGAAAACACACCCAGCACACTCAGTATTTAGGAAACGCGGTCAGTTAGTCAGGTAGACGGAAGGAATGACGTCCAGCCTCGCTGCTTTTTCCCAGTTTGGGCCTCTGCCTTTCATACTGGGAATCCTGCCAGAGCTCCTCTGTGATGTACTCCTCTGACCGCATGCAGCCGCCGCCATATGCTTCACATGACGGCTTCCGTAAGCTCTCAGCCGTCCTGCTGGAAGCTCCGTTTCTACTCCATTTGTAACGGCTGAAATCTTTGCTGACGGCACAGAAACAGTCGGATCAGAACACCGAATGTAAAAAATGTGAAGTATCCGTGCGACTGAGTGACCGATGCTGCTCTTTATTCACAAGCATTTTAAAGTGGGAAACCTCTGATATCCAGGAATGTTTAGAGCATTATGGGATGCAGAAATTTCACCAAAACCCTTTTTTTTTTGTTGTTTTTAAGAAGAAGATAAATGAGTTAAATAATCTGTAAATTATAAATGACAGGAGGAAAACATCACGGAGGAACATTCATGCTTCATCGGCGTTTGTAAGGAAAGTTTCCAGGATTTAATGAGACTCAGTGTTTTGTTTTTCTTTCTCAAGAAGTCTGTTGTAACAGTATTGAGCAAATAGTGATAAAACCCGGGGAGGACCAGCGGCGAGAAACTCTGCTGCTCCCACACTTCGTTTTTAATTTGATGTTTTATGTGTTGTTTTATGCTTTCTTGTGTTTTTAATTAACTTGAAAGAACAGCACTTTGTTCATGTGATTGAAGAAAGAAAGAAAGATGCAACACGTATAATTATAATATATATATAGTGATGCATACATATAAATATATATATATATATATATATATATATATATATATATATATATATATATATATATATATATATTAGGGCTGGGAAAAAAATCGATACACTTAAATATCTCAATATTTTCATATGCTGATATCATATCAATATATAAAAATGTGGTAATCGATCTATTTTACTAATGAAATCTCGTGAGATTTCGTTGTTCAGGCAAGAAATCTCGCAGGTTTTCGTGAAATCTCGCGAGATTTCACCGTTATCTTACAAAATCTCGCGACATTTCGTTGGTAAAATAGATCAACATTGCATTTTTGAATCTCTATATGTAATCTGCATATGAAAATATCGCGATATTTCAGTGTACCGATTTTTTTCCCCAGCCCTATTATATATGTGTATATATATATATATATATATATATATATATATATATATGTTCGGGCTGCCACAAACAATTATTTTGATAATCGACTAGTTACTGATTATTTTGGCGATTAGTCGACAAATCGGATCATATGAAAATTGTAGTATATTTACAGAACCAGACGAAAGTTTGGACACTTTCTCATTGAATCTAATGGAAAAACATGTCCAGACTTTTGACTGCTAGTGTGTGTGTTAATTGATGTGAACGTACATCTCAAGAAAAGCAGACCAGACAGAAAGATGGACAAGGCAGCAGCAGGTACAGCAGCAATTTTGAGAGGGAAACAAAGTTTAAAGACAATAGTCAATTTGTTGATTATGAAATTAGTCATCGACTATCAAAATAGTCAACGATTGGTCAATTAACCAACTAATCTTGGCAGCCCTAATATATACATTTATACACATACATATCTATGTAGCACCTTTCGTACCAGTCGGTAGCGCAAAGTGCTTCACACGTTGAAAAAACCAACAACAGAATTAAAAAATTAATCCACATCGTTTAAAAATCAGCCTATATAACTGTAACTCCACTCACTCCAAATATACATGTAAATATATATACAGTGGCTTGCAAAAGTATTCATACACATGACCAAAACTAAATTGCTCAGAAAAGAACAAAGCAAAAGTGAGTTTCACCTTTTTATATGAAAGGAAATGGCACAAACTCAACAATCCATCACTGTTCTTGTTCGTAAGCTCTTTACTATGAATAGGTTGCATAAGTTTGTATGTCATTGTTGCAAAAGTATTCGTACTAAGTCATTAAGTCACAATCAGTACTTGGTTGCAGCTCCTTTGGCAGCAATAACAGCTACCAATGGCTTTGGATAGCCAGCAATGAGTTTTGTACAATGGTCCTTGGACAGTTTGGCCCACTCCTCTTTGCAATGCTGCTCCAGCTGAGTCAGGTTACTTGGTGACCTTCGGTGGACAGCAATCTTCAGATCCCTCCACAGGTTTTCTATTGGGTTGAGATCTGGGCTTTGACTGGGCCAGTCTAGAACCTTCACTTTCTTCTTCCTGAACCATTCTTGTGTCAGTCGAGCCGTATGTTTTGGATCATTATCCTGTTGAAAGGTGAACTTCCTCCCAAGCTTCAGGCTTTTTGCAGATTTGAAGACGTTTTCCTCCAGGATGTTGATGTATTTTGCACTATTCATAATCCCTTGCACACGGACAAGCTCACCAGGACCGGAGGAGGAGAAACAGCCCCATAGCATTATATTCCCACCTCCATGTTTCACGGCAGGGATGGTATGAGCTGGATCATCAGCTGTGTTAGCTTTGCGCCAAACATACTTCTTGGCGTTCAGGCCAAAAAGTTCTATTTTGGTTTCATCTGACCAGATCACACGTTCCTACGTGTGTGGTGGCATACTGCAAACGAGCCTTGAGATGTTGTTTCCTCAGATATGGCTTCTTCTTTGCAACACGCCCATAGAGACCTTCCTTGTGTAAAGTGCGGGATATTGTGGACTTGTGTACGTTAGTCCCAGCACCCTGGAGAGACTTCTTCAGGTCTTCAAGAGTGACGGAGGGGTTTGCTCTGGCTTCCCTGAGCAATTTCCTTTTGCCTTTTGCCGTGATCTTGGAGGGGCGCCCTGTTCTTTGGAGGTTCACAGTGGTACTGTGGCGCTTCCACTTCTGGACCAGTGATGCAACAGTACTTTTTGGCACATTGAGTGAACTTGCGATGGCTACATAGCTTTGCCCATCTCTATGCTTCTCCACAACTTTCTTTCTGAGGTCTTCTGAGAGCTCCTTGGACTTCATGACTGTTGTCTGCTGACAAGCATGGGATGACTGTGGACAGGTGACGATTGGGCACTAATTATGGGGAGCAATCAAGGATATACAAATCACCTGGGACTGAATACCGCCCTGTGACACTGTGAGGCAATAGTTTATAGTGTGCAATCATTTTCGACTCAAAATAACATCTTTGGTGCAAGGGTGTGAGTACTTTTGCAATAATGAAATACTGACTTATACAACCTATTCATAGTAAAGAGCGCTTACGAACAAAAACAGTGATGGATTGTTGTGTTTGTGCCATTTCCTTTCATATAAAAAGGTGAAACTCACTTTTGCTTTGTTCTGTTCTGAGCAATTGAGTTTTAGTCATGGGTATGAATACTTTTGCAAGCCACTATATATATATATATATATATATATATATATATATATATATATAAAATATTGCTTTTTACTTGTGGTTAAAAATAATAAATAAATAATAATTTTAAAAAAATCACAAATAAACAAAACTGTCCCAGACACATTAGAGCACCTTTCCCATGACCAGTGTACCAACATACCTGTCAACAGGTAAAATTGAATTAAATAAAATTCAAAAATAAAATTATTTTTGAACATTGAAAAAACACCTGATTGCAGTGATTGCCTCAAAGTGTTGCTCAACAAAACTTTAGCTTCGGAGCCCCATCATGCTTGTTTACTTGTTTTATTTTTTGTTTGTTTGTTTTTAATATTTTTTGGAACCACATTTCCAAATCACTGTCATGATTTTCGTAGAATTTTTATTTATCATGCTGGAGTTTATGCAGCGAAGCGAGGAAGAGCGATCATCTCGAGTCTTAAATCGGGTGTTTGGGGGCAGCAGTAGCAGCTGGCCTTATGACCTTAAACTGCAGCTGGGGGGTAGAAATGAAGCAAGTCTATGAAATAATAAGGAGCTTGTTTGTGCAGGCTCTGAAAGGTAGGGTCAGGAATCTAACCAGTGGACGGGGGGCTAAACCAGGCGGAACTCCGTTCCTTCACAGGAACTGCTGCACTTGCTGGGATGTCGGATCCAGAGAGCTCTTTGTTCCCGCTTTGGGAAAAACAGACTTTCCCTGAATAATCCCTCTTAGACAGATATATTCCTAATCCAGATGCTGTGCGTGTTTTGTGTGTGTGGCCAGATTACCGCTCCTCGTGCTGTCATTGGTGTACAGCAGTTGTAGATGTAGCAGGATTAATACCCCGCTGCTTTGTTTTGGGATGATGTGGTGGTAAGTCTCCGGTTCCAGCACAGATACATGCTGACATATAATAACCCACTACATCATGTAAGACCAGGTCCCGTTGTTTATTCTACCACGCTGGGATGGATCTGCGAGCAAAACTTTAATAATCCCCAGAGGGAAATTATGGAAACACAGACGGATGTAAAGAACAGGAGCAGAACCAGAGTCGGTCATCAGGAGCAGGAGAGGGAGAGTTTGGTCTGAGCAGATTTATTCTTCATCCCAGTCTGAGAAGTTTTCTGTCATTTCTCTCACTACAGGGAGTGCAGAATTATTAGGCAAGTTGTATTTTTAAGGATTTTTTTTATTATTAAACAACAACCATGTTCTAAATGAACCCAAAAGACTCATTAATATCAAAGCTGAATAATTTTTGATGTTGGAATGGGGCTTTTTTTAGGAGGATATCTGTGTGTGCAGGTGACGTCATTTAGTATATTTGTAGAGCCTAAACAGTACTACATCTTACTTCCACGAAGCACGCATAAGCGCATTCATGAAACTACGGAAGCCTCTGTGTTCAGCGCCTACTCTGCCGATGATGCAAGCATAGAAGAAGAAATTCACTGTTTACATTGTGCTCAGAGCGACAGAGCTGCAGACAAACACAAGAGGGTCCAAGATTGATTTAAAAGAAAGAAAGAAAAAGAGAACGCCAATCTCGTCTGCCGCGGCTTCCGTAGTTTCGTGAACGTGCATCGGCGTGCTCGCAGGAGATGCGATGTAGAACTGTTTAGGCTCTAAAAATATACTAAATGACGTCGTTTCGAGTTAATTCTGGACGCTACCCACTCAGGACACTTGGATTACATTGGACGAGCAGTATGGAGGAATATTGACAAGTTTTTGTGGACTTTTATGGACCTTTTTGGCTCGGACCCTGACAAACTCCATTATCTGAAAGTTGGGGGGAAAACGAAAAGCCTTCCTGATCTTCGGCTGCATTTGAGATATTAAAAAAGTGCTGCAGAGTCTTTCTCACCATGAGGGGAACTGGAAGATAAAGTTACATCAGTCTTCGGGTGTACTATTCCAGGGGTCGCCACCGCCATTATTCAGCTCTGAAAACAGTTCGAAAGTCCCGCCTCTTCCGCTACGTCAGCAAGATGGCGTCCGTTTCGTGTGAGTCGTGTGCTTCGTTCTGCACTGATATTTGACCGGTACCTGGGCAGCATCCGGGTACTTTCAGAGCACTGAATTTTAGTTGAAACCACACTTGCACTCCAAAGTAGCGTAAGTGCGCAGATTTAGACGGATCCAAAGTGTGTCATCGCCTTTGTTGTTTTTGCATTTGTTCTTTTCTTTAGAATCTTCCCGCCTCACCAGGTTCCTCTGTCTCATTATTCCACGTTTCCTCAGATCCTCGTGGTATCACCTAAGTTTTCCCTGAGTTTTGGTTCCAGAATCCACATAAGTCTGATGTCATAGCGTGTCAGGATATGATGTCATGGTCTGGGCGATCATTGCCGTGCCGATGGTGCGACCCATCGCTGCCTCCTCCCCCCCCCCGCTGTTGCATCTCAGCTGTTCCCATCAGTCCTGCTTCCCTGTGATGACATCATTACAACTCCAGCATGCTTCAGCATCTCCGGCTCGTTGGCCGGCCGTCGCCCACATCCGTCAGCTGAGTCACGCTGTTCTCCGGCTCACGCTCGCTCTGCTCTCCTCTCTCTGCAGATATTGACATGAAGAAAGACATCGAGACGCTAATAGCAGAGGAACGGGCCGACATCATCTTGAAATATGCAACGGTGAGTGTGTGTTTTCCTCAGCTGCTGTTTTCCTCCTGCAGAAATTCACGAAACTAGGAGTGTGTGAACGGTTCCTGTGTAGGAGGAGGAGGAGGAGGACGCATGGAGTTGATTTGGTGGTGAAAAAGCCAGCGTGCACACTGAGGACATGTTTGAGTGTTGCATCTCTGCAGGTGTGAGGAGCAATAAGTGTGTGGGAGGATGTGTGTGTGTGTGTGGTTTGAGGTGATGGGAGAGTAAAAGCAGCATGTTTTTAAAGACTGAAAATCAAACTGAAATGTTGATGTACTGAAGTTTAGAAACTGTTTAGAACATTTTAAAGTTTAAAAACACTTTTAGTTTGAAGCAAGTCTGAGTTTTTCTCTCATAACGAAGATTTATTATCTCCATTTGCAGCTGACACAAACTCAGCATTACTTCATGTAGAAAACTTATCTATATGTCCTTTTGATTTCCAGTTTTTGGGTTTGAAGAATACCAGGATGTAACCTGGAACTGTAACGTGGACGCTGCTTTTATGCTCCATCTATATTTAACACCAGATTTGTATTCTTGTTTTTTACTGTTTTTTCTTTTGACTTCATGATGTTCAGACACACTAAAGAAAAATATTTATTTCACATGTCTAAAGATGCACAAATGCCTCACAAATGTGGCAGCCGCAATACTATGATTTAGAGTATCTTAAATTTTTATTGTAATTTTATTTCGATTAATTGATTTGTTTGCATTTTTCTTCGTGCCTTCCTACACGTTCTAGTCCCGGGTTACTCCCTTCTTCCTCCAGAACTCCCTTCATTCTTTGAGTCATACAGTTGTGTGAAAAAGTGTTTTCACACAACTGATTTCTTACTTTTTGCATGTTTGTCACACTTAAATGTTTCAAATCATCAAACAAATTTAAATATTATACAAAGATAACACAAGTAAACAGAAAATTTCTCATTTGTTCCTGAATTTCTTTGGATCTCAGCATGATGTCTTAACTTTTGAGGATCTTTTGGTCTACTTAACTTCATCAGGCAGGTCCTATTTAAGTGATTTCTTGATTGAGAACAGGTGTGGCAGTAATCAGGCCTGGGTGTGGCTAGAGAAATTGAACTAAGTTTTCCAAAGATGTGATAAACCACAATTAATTTATGTTTTGATTGGGGGGGGGGGGGGGTCACTTTTTCACACAGGGCCGTGTAGGTTTGGATTTTTTTTTCTCTTTTATAAAAATCTTCATTTAAAAACTGCCGTTTGTGTTTACTTGTGTTATCTTTGTCTAATATTTAAATTTGTTTGATGATCTGAAACATATAAGTGTGACAAACATGCAAAACAATCAGAAATCAGGAAGGGGGGAAGCACTTTTTCACACAACTGTAGATCCAACAAGATGTAGGAAACATTCCTCGGAGGTTTTGCTCCATATTGACATGACAGCATCACACAGTTGCTGCATCCATGATGAGAATCTCCTGTTCCACCACACACACTGCAAAAACTTAAATCTTAGCAAGTATATTTTTTCTAATTTCCACTCAAATAAGACAAAATTACTTGAAGAGAAACATTTCAGTAAGATTTAAGATCTTGTTTTAAGGCAATGCATCTTATTTCAAGAAATCTTATCAAGAAAATTATTGGCAGAATTTTTTTTTTGCTTATTTCAAGAGTGGCCGATATTTTATTGCTTGTAATAAGCAAAAAATTCTGCCAATGGAACAAGCAAAATCTTATGAGATTTCAGGAAATACATCGTTCTGTTACGAAATCTTGCGGTATTTTGTGAAATCTCATTAGATTTCATAACAAAACGATGATAACTTGTGAGAATTAATGAGTAAAATAGATCGATATAGCATTTTTAAATATAGGTATGGTATCAGCATATGAAAATATCGCGATATTTTAGTGTATCAGTATTTTTTCCCACTCCTATTATTTAAACTGTCTTGGAAGACAATCCTCCCCAAGACTTTTAAAAAGAAATCATATAAAACCAGCCAACTACCTTAAATTACTTTGATTTAACAAACATTTCTAACCAGTGTTTTGTCAGTTCCATCGCTGCAGTGGAGCGACACCTTGATGCTAAACAAGTTTCAACACTAAAAAACAGGTGTTTGTTATGAAATTTAACTTTCAGACAAATAAGGGTAAAAAAACTGGTGTATATCGTCATCTAAAATAAATATACCATGTCCACAACTTTACTGTGGACCTGCTTTCTGAACTCTCCACCTCTGGAAGCTGCAGAGATCTGTGAATGTGCTGATGCAGGCTTGAACCGGTGGCAGTCGGAAGCTAAATTTAGCTCGGGGGGGTGCAACTGTGAAGAGGTCTGCAGCCACAGAAAGCAGAGCTGTGACACGCCGTGCAACAGTTGACTTGACAGTGACCTCCAGGGCCATGTTGACGTCTGCAGCGCTGTATGCTGAAGAGGAGCAGAACCGGAGAAAATTCAGCTTCCAGGAGGACCAGGAGCCCAGCAAAGAAGCATGCAGGTTCACCGGTTGTCTGGTTTTAGTGCAAGAAAGCTGTTGTTAGACATTTTGTACAGGACTGCATGATACTGGAAATTGTAACATTAAAAATTATAGATATGTAGCATAGATTTGTTCTGTGTGGAGCCCATTTAAATGAACAAACAAATTAGCCGTGAGGCATCACGTTAAAGTAATAAAAGAATGCCGTCACCTGTTGGGTCCCAAAATATTTCCGTACACCTGAGGCTGTTTGTTCATGGGAGCTTTCCCTTCGTTATTAGCTCGTGTTGCTGTGGGCACAGATGCATTCCAGTCAGGAGGGGTAAGGAGAACTTCAGTTATTCATTATTATTGGTTTTAATCTGAGTTCTACTGTAAGTTTGTTCAACTTAGATTCAAGCGCCCAGTTCAAAAAGAAGTTGCTGTGTAAAATATAAATGCAAATCTCACACACACATATTTTATTTTCAGTATTTGTGACACTGAGACATTTTACCATTTGGTGGAAAATATGAGCTGATCGTGATTCTGATGCAGAAACACGTCTGTAAAAAGTCGGATCAGGAGCAACAAAAGGCTGGAAAAGTAAAAATTTGAAGAGCATTTGACAGCTAATCAGGTTAACTGGCAAAAGGTCAGTAACATGACTGAGTATGAAGGAGCATTTCAGAGAGGCAGAGTCTCTCAGAGGGAAAGATGGACAGAGGTCCAACAATCTGAGACAAACGGCCTCGCAGGTTTCAGCAAGAGGATGCTGAACCACAGACTGCATCCACCACAGCAGCATGGCTGCAAGCAGAAGAAGAGTCCGGATGCTGACATGGTCTGCCTGCAGTCCAGAATCCAGCTGCTGAACTGGTCTGCCTGCAGTCCAGAATCCAGCTGCTGAACTGGTCTGCCTGCAGTCCAGAATCCAGCTGCTGAACTGGTCTGCCTGCAGTCCAGAGTCCAGCTGCTGAACTGGTCTGCCTGCAGTCCAGAGTCCTGCTGCTGATCTGGTCTGCCTGCAGTCCAGAGTCCTGTTGCTGAACTGGTCTGCCTGCAGTCCAGAATCCAGCTGCTGAACTGGTCTGCCTGCAGTCCAGAGTCCTGCTGCTGAACTGGTCTGCCTGCAGTCCAGAATCCAGCTGCTGAACTGGTCTGCCTGCAGTCCAGAATCCTGCTGCTGAACTGGTCTGCCTGCAGTCCAGAATCCAGCTGCTGAACTGGTCTGCCTGCAGTCCAGAGTCCAGCTGCTGAACTGGTCTGCCTGCAGTCCAGAGTCCAGCTGCTGATCTGGTCTGCCTGCAGTCCAGAGTCCAGCTGCTGATCTGGTCTGCCTGCAGTCCAGAGTCCTGCTGCTGAACTGGTCTGCCTGCAGTCCAGAATCCAGCTGCTGAACTGGTCTGCCTGCAGTCCAGAGTCCAGCTACTGAACTGGTCTGCCTGCAGTCCAGAATCCAGCTGCTGAACTGGTCTGCCTGCAGTCCAGAGTCCTGCTGCTGAACTGGTCTGCCTGCAGTCCAGAATCCAGCTGCTGAACTGGTCTGCCTGCAGTCCAGAATCCAGCTGCTGAACTGGTCTGCCTGCAGTCAAGAATCCAGCTGCTGAACTGGTCTGCCTGCAGTCCAGAATCCAGCTGCTGATCTGGTCTGCCTGCAGTCAAGAATCCAGCTGCTGAACTGGTCTGCCTGCAGTCCAGAGGGACAAACGTCCTCTCCTAAAACACCTAAAACTGGTCTCATCACCTCCAGACGTTTACAGACACCAAATACAATATATTTTATTTTATATAGTATCCCAACTTTTCTGGATTTGGGGCTGTACTAGGTTTGTACTAGGTTGTAGTAGTTTGTACTAGGTTGTACTAGGTTGTACTAGGTTGTAGTTTACTGAACTGCCTGGGTTTTTTTGTTTTTTTTGGAATGTGCTGCACGCCAGAAAAGCAACCACAGATGCAGATTAATAAATTAAATTAAAGTGAGAAGATGGAACAGGAACTGCTCGAACTCTTCCTGATGTAAATGTGGATCATTTGTTTCCTGACGTTTGAGCCGAGCTGTTTCCAAACTCGGTCTGAATGCAGACATGTTTCTCTGTAACCTCCGTCTTCATGTCGCTGCCACTCTGAACACTCAGTGTGAAGGTATTTTTAGTGCTCTCACTTTCATGACGCTGACATCACTCGTGGTGCCTCCAGAGCTCGGAGTGCAAGACTCTGCCTCCGTTAAGCTGCACACTTTCTGTGCTCACGCACGTCTTCCTCCTCCTCCTCCTCCTCCTCCTCCTCGTTGCTCAGAGCAGGAGGCTGATTGGCTGCTTTCCAAACAAGTGGCCAACCACGCAGCGGTGTTGTCGTCCAGCGTGGAGGGAAGCCTCTCTTGGAGGATGTCTGAGGATCAGCTCTCTCTCTGTTATGTCAATACTGGGCCACTGCTGCTTAAAAGGCTTTTCAGTGATGAAAACATGACTTAAATGTGCTGGTTAAACTGGAATCTGGCGTGTGTGTGGGCAGATTTACTGGTGCTTCTGCTTCTCTTCTCAAAGATGCATGAATGTGTTTCAGACTCCAGCATGACTTCAATAAGATGCAGACAGATTTGATTAAAGACCAGGAAAATAAACATTAAAGCCGCCCGCAGTGTCGCGGGGCCCCGCAGCTTTGGCCCCCGACGGCCTTTCAGTTTTGTCCATGAAACTTTGTCGTCCTCACGCCAGGCTGTGTCGTCACTCCTGGAAAATACTGAAATGGGCAAAGACAGGGCCACTCCAAGCCGTGGGGCAAATGATTGACAGCCAAGCTAATGCTAACTGAGCTAATCCAAAGTGAACAGGAATGAACAAAGATAGGTGGTTTAAAGGTAAGACACGCTCAAACTTGCTGTTAACCAGCTAAAATCCACCGATGTACAGGCTGAGGCCTTCCTGGCAGCTAGCAGGGAGCTAATTATTAGCCTCCATGGCTAAAATCAGCACCCGGTCTGCCACCTGTCAATCAAAAGGACATACCCCTAATTAAGTGGAATTTCAAGATTAAATAACATCTAAACAGATGAAAAAAAAAAAGATCCCCCTCACAGTTGACATGAAGGTAAAAACCTGACCAATTAAACCTAAAATGATTTTTGAACCAGGCTGTAAACATGTTTTTTCTCTGTAAACATGTTTATTTCTGCTGTAAAGTTGGCCTTTTTAACACGGGAGTCTGTGGGGATTTGTTCTGTTTTGGAGCCCCTAGTGGATGAAGAAATAACTACAATTATTAAACTTTACTTCTTGGCTTCACTCTTTTCCAGCGGAGTTTGCCCCTTGACCGTAACACAACACAATTAGCTACAACTAGGGCTGTGCAATTAATCGAAATTTGATCATGATTTCAATTTTAATGTCAAACGATCTCCAAACTAATATAATCAAGTTGAAATGATTTCTTTGCCATTTTTCTTTCCATAATTTCTGATGGAGACGTTTACATCTGTGTTAAAAAGTATTTGCCTCCTTCCTGATTTCTTACTTTTTTGCATGTTTGTCAAACTTAAATGTGAGACAAAGATAACACAAGAAAACACTAAATTCAGTTTTTAAATGAAGGTTTTTATTAGTAAGGGAGGAAAAAATACAAACCCACATGGTCCTGTGTGGAAAAGCGATTGCCCCCTAAACCTTATAACTGGTTGGGCCACCCTTGTAGGCTTTTCCAGCATGAACCGCCTTTTTAAGGTCATGCCACAGCATCTCAATGGGATTCAGGTGGGGGCTTTGACTAGGCCACTCCAAAGTCTTCATTTTGTTGTTCTTAAGCCATTCAGAGGTGGACTTGCTGGTGTGTTCTGGATCATTGTTCTGCTGCAGAACCCAAGTGCGCTTCAGCTTCAGGTCACCAACAGATGGCCGGACGTTCTCCTTCAGGATTTTTTGGTAGAAGCAGAATTCATGGTTCCATTTACCACAGCAAGTCTTCCAGGTCCTGAAGCAGCAAAACAGCCCCAGACCATCACACTACCACCACCATTTTTACTGTTGCTATGATGTTCCTTTTCTGAAATGCCGTGTTACTTTTACGCCAGATGTAATGGGACCTCCACCTTCCAAAAAGTTCCACTTTTGTCTCGTCAGTCCACAGAGTATTTTCCCAAAAGTCTTGGGGATCATCAAGATGCTTTCTGGCTAAACTGAGACGAGCCTTTATGTTGTTTTTGCTCAAGCTAGACATCATGCTGCGATCCAAAGAAATTCAGGAAAAAATGAGAAAACAAAGGTGTGACAAACATGCAAAAAAAAAAAAAAAAAATAAATCAGGAAGAGGGCAAACACTTTCACACAACTGTATATTTTTTATGCCTCATATTTATTAATTGATTAATTTAATGTTTTATACATTGCATAACAGCTATAAGGTTCATGTTTGTAGCCTAGAATTATTTTCAATTTGAACATTTTGCATAAATTATTAATGTGTTTTTTGACAGAGAGCGAAATGATGAATAAATGCATCGTGTAGCTAAAAAATGGTCGTTTAGATAATTGTGATTTCAATATTGACTAAAATAATCGTGATGATGATTTTTTCCATAATTGAGCAGCCCTAGCTACAACACAACACAATTTACCATAACACAAAAGCTAAAACGGAAGTTGTTAGTTTTGTTTTTTGAGATTTCACCACCGTAAATGACTGGAAGCAGCTGACTTTCAGTCTAAACAGATGCAAAGCCATAAAAATAGTAAAAACTAGAAGCCGCTACCGCCTGTGGAAGCTGACGGGCCGTGGCTGCCGCCATTTTAACAGTTGCTCTTTGGTGGCGAATGTGCAGAATACTGTTTTTTGTTGTTGTTTTTAAATCCATGAGGTATTGAAACAAGATTAGGCCACGCCCACTGCAACATCATGACGTCCTCAGCAACTACTGGATCTGCAGCAGATTCAGCAGAAGTATTTTGCTAATTTTGCACAAGAAATGAGTATCGCATCATTATCAGCTTTGATATCAGAGTCTGTATCGGCCATGAGAAGCAGAAAAATATCAATTATCTGAATCGACATTCTTCATACTAGTTATTTCTGGTAGTTGTGAGTTGTTTTAGACGCTTTGAGGTAACAGATCCTGCTTGTCGTGTTTCCAGGGAAGGCAGGGTGGCGTGGAGATCAACCCCTGGGAGGATGCTGACTACAACATCTATAAAGCTGTGGACCGCTTCGGCTTCATGCAGTGAGTCCGTCCTGTGTCTGCACGCTTGTCTCAGTAGTTTCCTGCCATTCGATGAGGCTAAACATCTAGTGGTCGCTGCCGGTTTGTTCCTAACGGTTTTCTTGTGTTATCCAGCGAGGACGAGCTGCCGGCCCCGACGGCGCAGGAGGAGAAGGTAACGAGCTCAGGAAACTGGCGGTAAAGCGACACCACAGCTGTGTTTTTGCTCACCTGCTTCTCTGCTCCACAGCGGAAGCAGCTGGAGATTGAGAGAGCAGAGAAATGGCTGAAGATGGTGAAGAAGTGGGATAAATACAAGAACAGCGACAGGGTGAGTGTAAGAGACTGAAACTGATTCAGAGCCGAGGTCTTTGCGGTCAGTGAGAATGTTTAAAGTCAGAACAGCCCAGACGTGTTTCTGACGCTTTAACTGTATGGAACCGATGTTACAACAGAAACGGTTCGTAGATAAACGTGTAGCCAAAGAAACAGGCGGACCTGCAATGAAATCAAGACCCTGATCCACAAGGTGACAGTGGGCAGCAGGCCTGGTGCATCATGGGACATCCCAGCAGCCTCAGCCTAAAGGGATGGATCAGGGTCCCCAAGCCAGACCCAGGGCTCCAGCCTGCGACCAATTAGCGACTAAAACGTGAGACAGTGCGAGTAAATTTTTCATCTTCTCACGCGTGTGTGACCAATAAATTTGCTGTTTTTTTAAAATGAGCATTATTGTATATTTAGTCTATTTAACATGTATAGTTGCTGTCAGAATTTAAGGAATAATTCACCCACAGAATGATGTAACTTTATGTTCCACTTTCCCTCATGGTGAGCAAGACTCTGGAGCACTTTTTAATATGTCAAATGCAGCCGGAGACCAGGAAGGCTTCTCGTTTCCCCCCAACTTTTATATAATGGAGTTCGCCGGGGTCTGAGCCAAAAAGGTCCATAAAAGTCCACAAAAACTTGTCAATATTCCTCCATACTGCTCGTCCAATGTAATCCAAGTGTCCTGAGTGGGTAGCGTCCAGAATTTACCAGAAACGACATCATTTAGTAGATTTTTAGAGGCTAAACAGTTCTACATCGCATCTCCTGCGAGCACGACGATGCGCGTTCACGAAACTACGGAAGCCGTGGCAGACGAGTTCGCATGTTCTCTTTTTCTTTCTTTGTTTGTTTTAAATCAACATCAACCCCTCTTGGACCCTCTTGTGTTTGTCCCAGTTTGCAGCGCTGTCGCTCTTAGCACAATGTAAGCAGCGAATTTCTTCTTCTACGCTTGTATTATCGGCAGAGTAGGCTCTGAACGCTGAGGTTTCCGTAGTTTCGTGAACATGCATATGCGTGCTTCGCGTAAGTACAATGTAGTAAAGTTTAGGCTCTAAAAATCTACTAAATGATGTCATTTTGAGTGAATTCTGGACGCTACCCACTCAGGACACTTGGATTACATTGGACGAGCAGTATGGAGGAATACTGACAAGCTTTTGTGGACTTTTATGGACCTTTTTGGCTCGGACCCCGGAGAACTCCAATATGAAAGTTGGGGGAAAACAAGAAGCCTTCCTGATCGCCGGCTGCATTTGAGATATTAAAAAAGTGCTCCAGAGTCTTGCTCACCATGAGGGGAAGTGGAAAATAAAGTTACATCATTCTTCAGGTGAACTATTCCTTTAATGCTTCCCACACACGAGAGCTTTCTGCTGAGCTAAGCGTCTCCTGAGGCCGTTTGCTCAGCAGATTGTCGCAGTGTCGCCTGATTGTTGGTGAGTTTTCTGCCTCAATGCATTGAGGTGAAAATCAAACACATTGGATATTATTTTGCATCGTGAGGCGAAAAACTCACCGTGTGCGCTCAACTTGAGCTCTGCTGAGGCCAGAAGATCTAGCGACCAATCGAAACGCATCCACAGATCACATGATTTCAAGATGGCAGCCCTCTTATCACGTTAGAAGACTTGATTGATTTTTTTGTTAGAGACTGAATCGTGTTATTGTATTTAACTTTTATTTATGTTATCTTTTATTAAGCAAATCGTGTGCGACATACTGTACTATAGTTGGTGGCGGTAATGCACCTTTGAGTTCACCAACCGCCATTAAACTGGAAAGAAGAAGTCATGTAAGAAGAATGAATGAAACTGAGAAAGAGACGATATCTGGATGGAAGTTTTTGAAGTCTGATGAAACATCATATAAGCAGATCTAGTCTGGCCGTATTTTCACCAATTTATCCTCTAAATGTAATAAAGTACCTCAACACAAGCTGCCATCTTGAAATCATGTGATCTGCCGACGCGTTTTGATTGGTCGGTAGATCTTCTGCCTTCAGCAGAGCTCAAGTTGAGCGCACACGGTGAGTTTTTCGCCGTGAGAGGTAAAAAATATCAAACATGTTTGATTTTCACCTCAAGGCCTCGTGAGGCAGAAAACTCATCAGACGACACGGCGACGATCTGCTGAGCAAACGGCCTCCAGCGACTTTTAGCTCAGCAGAAAGCTCTGGTGTGCGGCAGGCGTGACAGTCAGTAAAGGCGTACACCAGTTCCGTGTGCGACGCCACTACCGGAGCTAAACACGGTCATTTTAGTCAACGGTTTACTTCACTCCCGGCCGCCAGAAGCTTCTCATCGCAGCGTCTCTATTCTTGACAAAGCACGCTTCAGGAAAGCGTCAAGCTCTCAGCTAAAGACATGAAAACTGACACGGAAGCATCATTGTTATCGCGTGACCTTGCAATTTTGTCATCAGTTCCTCGTTCCATTATCATAAATTATATATCATTAATTAGGGATGCACCGAAATGAAAATACTTGACCGAAACCGAAAACAAGAAAAAAATGAACAAACCAAGGCAAAAAACCGAACACCGAAGAAAAAAATGTCAATTATTAGAACTGTTTCTCTTTTAGCTACGATGTGTACTAACTTAACTAAAATCAATCATTGCAATAAATCAAGTACAAAAGTATCAAAATATTTATTTACCCCTGACATTACAGAATGTTCAAGTTCAAGTTCACTTTATTTCTAAAGCACTCTTACACTGAAAATGACAGATCAAGGTGCTTTACAACAATTAGAGATAATAAAAAATAAACAGCAGAAGAGTCTTTGTAACACAGACTCGTGTGAAATGGCTGCTTTTTTCTGGTGAACGTAGTCGAGGGGAAACGGAAGGGGGTTAAATTAAATCCCGCCGGACGGCCTCGTGTTTTTGTTTTATCCAACCACTCTGCTTCCGGCGTTGATAGGAGGAAGAAATTCTACAAAGGAGGTTCCCCTGCAGCTCCGAGGCCGGGCCTGGGCGCTGATGCTGGACGTGGAGCGGACCAAGAGGGACAACGAGGGCAAATATGAGGTGTGAACTCCCGGTCATACAACTCACACAGCACAAAGACATTGTTCCAGTTAGAAAAGACGGGTTTTCCCAGCAGGAAAGTTCCCTCGGAGTGTTGCTGAGTAATTATTATTTATGTTGCGGTGCCAAATCTGCAGGCAGCTCCACACGCTGCAGCGTTTTATGAGATTTTTATGAGTCAAGGGATGTAAATGAGAATGGCATTTTTGTTTTCAGGCATATTTCATTATATTTAACCACAAAGTATTAAAAAAAAACAAGTAACAAATCAGACATACAACCATGGAAGGGTAATATCTTAGAAAACCTTTTAAAACAAAACACCTTGTATTTTGTAGGTCAGGGCGACGAGTGCTGCGTGACGCTTTTCAGCTTCATATTCACTCTGTCTGATTAGCCGCCTGGCAGATGGACGGTTAAATCCCACATCTAAAGTGACACATATTTATGTGTAACACCCACCCAGATTAACCGAGCTACACTTTAGGAGGGACAGCTGCTCTTTAAAGTAGGTTGGATTACCTCGATGAGAGGAAAACCAGCAGATAGGAGATGTGTCGGAGGTTTGAGAGATGATTAATCCAACCTGTCTTTGTGTTTTATGCACATTTCAGATTTTTTTTTTGTACTACTTTACACTACTTTGCTTCTTTTCCCCTCAGAAAATGAAGGAGCAGGCCAGGCTCTGCTCATCAGAGATCAAACAGATCGACCTGGACATCAACAGGACCTTCCGGAACCACGTCATGTTCATGGATCGCTTTGGAGTCAAGTGAGTTTTCTCCACTTTCTGTTCTCCGTTCTCATCAGGACGAGCAGCTCCGGTTTGCTCTCGTCCCCGTCCGTCACTCAGCACCAAACATCTGGACCAAGGTTATGATAGCGAACTAAAACTAATGAAAAACTAAAACTACAATTGAAAAAACATTTTCATTAACTGAGATGAAAATAAAAATGACAGTCTTTCAAAAAACGATTACTAACTGAAACTGTACCGTGTCTTTTTAAAAACTAACTAAAACTAACTAAAATGATTGCAAAAACCTCCTTAGTTTTAGTTTTTGTAAAGTTTTTGTAAACACATAAGCTTTTTGGTTTTATATTAAATCTGTTTCTATTTAATCTCTTTACTTTGCTTTTATTTCGAGTGACTTTCTGATGATTTTGAATGTCATGCCAGACAAATACCTATAATTTACGAAAAAAAATCCCCAAAAACTAAAACTAAGACTGAAACTAATAAAAAAAAAAGAATAAACTCAAACTAAGCATTTTCCAAAAAATCAAAACTAATAAAAACAAACAAACCAGCTCAAAAAAGCTAACTAAAACTAACCGAGTTGAAAAACAAAAGTCAAAACTAAATAAAAACTGAAACTAATGAAAAATCCAAAACTATTATAACCTTGATCTGGACACTTTTCATCTGAAACCTCAGTTCCATAGAAGTTGGGACCCTCTGATTAAAGGAATAGTACACCCACAGAAGGATGTAACTTTATTTTCTACTTACCCTCATGGTGAACAAGACTGGAGCATTTTTTTAATATCTTAAATGCAGCCGGTGATCAGGAAGGCTTCTTGTTTCCACCCAACTTTCATATAAAGGAGGTCACCGGGGTCTGAGCCAAAAAGGTCCATAAAAGTCCACAAAAACTTGTCAATATTCCTCCATACTGCTCGTCCAATGTAATCCAAGTGTCCTGAGTGGGTAGCCTCCAGAATTTACTCCATTGTGGGTCTTTAACAACTGTCTGCAAGCTTCTGGGAAGTGAGGAGACCAGTTTCTGGAGTTTTAGGAGAGGAATGTCCGTTCTGGTCTGATGCAGGAATCCAGCTGCTCATCAGTCCTGGACCTGGTTGCTGGATTTCTGCTTTCATGATGCTCCAAATGTTTTCTGTCTGGACTGCAGGCAGAGCAGTTCAGCAGCTGGATTCTGGACTGCAGGTAGACCAGTTCAGCAGCTGGATTCTGGACTTCAGGCAGACCAGTTCAGCAGCTGGATTCTGGACTTCAGGCAGACCAGTTCAGCAGCTGGATTCTGGACTGCAGGTAGACCAGTTCAGCAGCTGGATTCTGGACTTCAGGCAGACCAGTTCAGGAGCAGGACTCTGGACTGGCCTTCAGTGTGTTTGCAATAAGAAGGTTGCGTAGGTCTTTAGACAGCTCTTTGCTTTTTACCCATCATGCAATAGGCTTTATGCACAGCTCCACTACTTCCTGAACTTAGTGCTGCACCTTTGCTTCCTGTCTTTCAAGATTGGATGAACTGATTAATCCAGGTGTGTCTGATCTCAGCAAATGGTCAGACACACCTGGATTAATCAGTTCATCCAATCTTGAAAGACAGGAAACAAAGGTGCAGTACTAAGTTCAGGAAGTAGTGGAGCTGTGCATAAAGCCCATGGTTCTTGTCTGACACCTTGGTGATGAGAAACCTTTTTAAAGGCATCAATCAGGACTAAAGCAGCTGATATTACTTTGCTCTGATAGGGGACAGGATTACTTTCTAAATACTGACAGACTCCAGCTGCTTTCTTGGCTTCCACATCTTTTTGTCTCCATTTCTTCATGTGTTTAATACTTATTCCCTGTGTCATTTCACTATATTACACTTCATTTATAGACATCAACATTAGGATTCCTTTGTATGTGTGCATTACTTGGGTTGTTGCCGACATCTGGTGAAAATTTCATGTCAATAGTTCTACTAGAAATACTGTATATTCTCTGAGAAAAATGTTGATGTGTTCAATACTATTTTCCCCTCGCTGTATTTCCTTATTTTCATTTGCATGACAACTTCCAGATCACCATGGATCTACAAAATCACAAAACATTTAATCTCTGGTATCTGGAACAAAAAAATCAGTTTTTCACATCATGATCTGTGGAACTTTTCTAGATCCAAGTTATTTTAAATGCACATATGTTTACATTTCCACATGTGTGTAATAATCCAGACCACTGGAACTGACTCAGCTCATCAAACAAACTGAGGTCAGAAAGAAAAAATAGAACAAGTTATCTCTTTATTTTTATCAAGTACCTCCCCTGGAGTACCTCGAGTACCCCAACGGGTACACGTACCATCATTTGAGACCATATTTTCTGGACTTCAAGCTTCACATCAAGCTCTGCACAGTCACCCACTGATTAGAGTCAGGTGTGTTGCAGCAGGGAAACTCCCTGATACCTGCAGGATACTGGCCCTCGAGGACCGGGGTTGCCCATCCCTGCTGTAGATGGAGGATCTCCAAAGTCTGAGGAACATTTTTCTGAACTTGTTCCACAGCTTTGAGAGCCGGTTTGTCTCAGACGGGTGAACCTCTGTCCATCTTTCCATCTGAGAGACTCCCAGTTAAACCAATTAGTTGTCAAAGTCTCCTCCAGTTGTTACTTTTCCAGCCTTTTGCGTGTTTCTGCATCAGATTCACAATCAGCTCATGTTTTCTGGTCTGACATGTTTATGATCTACTGGGAATTGAATATGATGATGAGATTTACAAATCACTGCATTCTGCTTTTATTTCACATTTCACATATCGTATACGGAGTTGGTGATCTTTGAGAAACCGTGAAGTTTTGATGCAGAGCTGAACTTGTGAGGGCTGGAACACGGAGCACAAGTCCATGTTTGTGTTCTTTCTGGCACTTTATCGTATCATCAAATAAATTGCAGCTTTTCAGTTTTCTTGCTCATAACTGCAACATGAACGCGGATGTTCTCAACACTGTTTACAAGTGACTAACTTCTAATTATGGTCATAACATGCTGTGAACGTAAATTCAGTGTGACATGCATGAGGATATTTGGATGCTCGCTGTGTGTGGAATCAGCCAGGAGTTCTGCTTTGCAGTGGGATCGTGTCCGATTGTAGTAACGACGGTCCTGCGAGTGTTCAGACCAAGATTATTATAGTTTACTAGAACTAATAAAACTGAAAAAAAAAAATTCATGAACTGAAATAAAGATAAAAATGACAATAACTAACTGAAACTGTATTGTGTCTTTTAAAAACTAACTACAATTATTGCAAAAACATCCTTAGTTTTAGTTTTTGTAAATTTATTTAATACATAAGCTTTTTGGGTTGATATTAAGTCTGTTTCTATTTAATCTATTTACTTCGCTTTTATTTCAAGTGACTTTCTGATGATTTTGAATGTCATGCCAGACAAATACCTATAATTTATGAAAAAAATCCCCAAAACTAAAACTAAGACTGAAACTAATAAAAACTAAACAAAAACTAAGCATTTTTCAAAAAATAAAAACTAATAAAAACTAGCAAACCTGCTCAAAAAACGAACTAAAACTAAACGAATTGAAACACAAAAAGTCAAAACTAAATAAAAACTGAAACTACTGAAAAATCCCAAACTACTCTAACCTTGGTTCAGAGCAGCAGCCGGGTCGTGGTGTCAGAGGGAAAGCCTGCGACGTGAGCTTCGGGTGTTTGCAGCAACCTGCAGCTGAACTCTGTGTTTCTGAGTTCTGGACGTGTTGTGTTGGCGTGTTTATGTGCAACCCGATCCTGCAGCAGAGCAACGTCTCGCAGCTTTTATGCGATCAGTTCATGGTCTGTCTGGATTCTGCTTCCTCTGTCTTTGTGTTTGGTAGTTTCTTTCTCTTCTTGCTGTGTTTTTCTTTATTGTTTAATTTGATTTATATCGTAAACTGTTCTGTTTGTTATTTTGTTTTCCTCTTTGTTCAGTTTTTGTCTTCACGCTCTCCAAATTCTTTTTTTTTTCTCTTCTTTCCTTTTGAATCGTGTTGTGTGTGTAAACCTTGTTTCCAGAATAGTTTGGAAAGTTTCTAAGAAGCAATAAAACTTAAGTCTGCTATTTGTTAATTCCTCTAAAACTTCATTTAAAGACACAAGTTCAGAGGAAATTATTCTCAGTGTTTCCACTCATCTGTCATTATCGAGGCAAAGACAGAAGTTTTTTCCAAACAGCAGATTAACTGGTTTGGGTGTCAGGATTGGATATAAAAGCAGCATCCACCAAAGTTTTAGTCTCCCAGCCGATCCCAACAGAGATAAAGCAATAAAGTACAAACAAATAAACAACAGATACAAGAATTCAACCCCCTGGACAAGTCGTCGGTCTAGCACAGCTAATTACAAATTTAAAGGAGCCGTATGTTTTTCAAACGTTCCAAAAGTCAACCACAGGCTGACTATTTTCCCTCACCACTGTAGAAACTAATCTGCTATTAAATATTAGTTTTTTATGTGTCTAATTTCCATCAGAGAAGTAAAACACCTGACTGGACTGAACTATCGAAGCTCTGGATGTGTGTGTACGCCCGTTTTTTGAGAGATTTATTGTAGAAGGATTACTTAGACATTCCTGAATGACACAAAATAGCACTCAGAGGATGTTTTTGATGAGGAACTAACATTATAGCATGGTTAAATGCTGTAAAAAGTTGATTTATCATGATATAATGGAGCTCATCCAGGCTCTTAATAACTTTTTAGAAAAAGTATTTTTTCTGTAAATGGTATTTGTGTATTTTTGTGTTCCTCAGCCGTCTGTGTTTGTTATCTGTTCTTCACGTGTGCTGATAGTTTATCTTTATACAGATTTTTTTCCAGCAGGGTGTGAATGAGCCTCTGCTCTCTTTCAGCTTTATGCATCTGACTTCATTTGCTTTCATTTAACCAAGAAAAAGACTCAAAGATATAAAATCACTGATTTTTAAAACTAAACGTCTCCTCTGGTCTCCTCTCCTCAGGCAGCAGTCTCTTTTCCACGTCCTCTCTGCATATTCGGTCTACAACACAGTAAGTAGCTGTTTTCCCACCATCCCAGACAACCTTAAAGGAATAGTTCACCCTCAAAATGATGTAACTTTATTTTCCACTTCCCCTCATGGTGAGCAAGACTCTGGAGCACTTTTTAAATATCTCAAATGCAGCCGGCGATCAGGAAGGCTTCTCGTTTCCCCCCAACTTTCATATAATGGAGTTCGTCGGGGTCCGAGCCAAAAAGGTCCATAAAAGTCCACAAAAACTTGTCAATGTTCCTCCATACTGCTCGTCCAATGTAATCCAAGTGTCCTGAGTGGGTAGCGTCCAGAATTTACTGGAAATGACATCATTTAGTAGATTTTTAGAGCCTAAACAGTTCTACATCTTACTTACGCTAAGCGCGCATATGCACGTTCACGAAACTACGGAAGCCTCGGCGCTCAGAGCCTACTCTGCCGATAATACAAGCGTAGAAGAAGAAATTCGCTGTTCACATTATGCTAAGAGCGACAGAGCTGCAGACAAACCGGACAAACACTAGAGGGTCCAAGAGGGGTTGATATTGATTTAAAACAAAGAAAGAAAGAAAAAGAGAACGTACAATCTCGTTTGCTGAGGCTGCCGTAGTTTCGTGAACGTGCATCGTCGTGCTCGCAGGAGATGCGATGTAGTCCTGTTTAGGCTCTAAAAATATACTAAATGATGTAGTTTCCGGTAAATTCTGGACGCTACCCACTCAGGACACTTGGATTACATTGGACGAGCAGTATGGAGGAAAATTGACAAGTTTTTGTGGACTTTTATGGACATTTTTGGCTCGGACCCCGACGAACTCCATTATATGAAAGTTGATCGCCGGCTGCATTTGAGATATTTAAAAAGTGCTCCAGAGTCTTTCTCACCATGAGGGGAAGTGGAAAATAAAGTTACATCATTCTGTGCGTGAACTATTCCTTTAAACTACTCATTTAGCTCAGTGTGACTGATAAAAATCTGCGTTCATTTCTAAGTTTTCTTTGACGACGGACTCAATTTTTGGGCTGCGCAATTAATCGAAATTTGATCCATTTTGTCAAACTCATATAACTGAATTAAAACAATGTATTTGCCATTGTTCTTCACGCCATTTCTGAAAGAGACTCACATGCGAAACACATCCCCGTCCCTGCTGCAACTTGCACTCACGCTGCTGAAGAGGGAAGGAGGTGTGTTGTGTTTTGCATAAATGATCAACAACAGAGAAATGCTGAAAAATGCAGCGTGGAACTAGAAAATAATCATTTTAGTTGTAGGTATTGTGTACGTCATAAGCATTACGATTGTATTAAAGCTGTCCATGACGTAAATATAACCGCTCGGATCATTTTATCCAGCATCCACATAAACATGACAGCTGGAATCTCTGATCTGAATGATTTCAGATTAAATATTTGTCCCTGTACGCGCAGCTACTGTACGCTGTTCGTGCCCGGCGTTTAAAACGCCACCGGTGCACGGACGGAGCTGGTGCTGGCTGCACCAGAGCGGTGCTGGAACTGTCCTGATGTGTCTGCTCGCTGTCTGCTGCAGGAGGTGAGCTACTGCCAGGGCATGAGTCAGATCGCCGCCCTGCTGCTCATGTACATGAACGAGGAGGACGCCTTCTGGGCCCTGTCGCAGCTGCTGACCAATCACAAGCACGGCATGCACGGTGAGGCGCCGCGCACATCTCAGCTATCGCTCTGCATGCTTTCAGGATGAAGTCATTCCCCCGGTGCATGACATCACTCAGATGAGCATTAAATGCTCTTCCTTCTTTCTTTTTTAGGCTTCTTTGTACCCGGGTTTCCCAAACTTCATAGGTTCCAGGCTCATCACGATCAGATCATTTCCAAACTCATCCCCAAGCTGAAGAAACATCTGGTGAGATCACAGTTACACAAGCGTTGCATAAGAGACGACACGGCCGCAGCGTTCACCGCTCGTCTCTCCCTCTGCAGGACAGAGAGCAGATGTCTGCAGGGATTTACAGCACCAAGTGGTTCATGCAGTGCTTCATCGACAGGGTGAGGAGCCAGTTCACGTCACGACCCTTTAAGTTCATAACAGAATTACATCACAGATGAACAGCAGCTGGTTGGGACGCGTTTTATTCATTATGTGTTGAGAAGAAAACACAACTTAAAATCACATTAGAGAGAGATTTCTGCCCGCATGGACTGAAATTCAATCAGACTATTTTCAGATGGAGCTTGAAGAGTTTCCTGGGATAAAAACCTAAAAAAAAACCTTCCTGCAGCAGATTTTTAAGCCTGTCAAAGACTCTGCAAACTGTTTTAATGCCTGACAGCAGAAAACACAAGAAAACTTGCAAACACAGTTCCAGGAAAGTAAAAGGACTGTACTTATATAACACTCGTCCAGCCGTACCGACCACTCAAAGTGCTTTATGCTAGGAACACACTGCATGCGGAAGCGCGGCGATTTTCTGGTCCACACCGCTCCTCTTTCCGTTCACATCGGACGTGCACAGTCGGCAGCAGTCCTGCTCCTCTGCTGCACTTCTACAGCTGATATTTCCACAACATCTACAACTCCTGTTCTGATTTTATACTACTTACAAGCAGAAAGCCACATTTCTCTGTAGGAATTCCTCCACTTGTGCACACTCAGAAATAGAGGTACCAGTTTGTACTTAAAAGGGTCCAAAGCTTGTTGCTGGGGGGGGTTCCTTTCTGAAAGACATTTCTGTACCTTCATGGTCCATTTTTGTACCTTATCAAGCTGTTTGAGTTAATAAAGTACAATTAAACCAATTAAAAATGATTAATAAAAGTCAATAAAATAGAGATTATGACAAGAATCAAAGATGCTAATAATAAATGAATAATTATTATATAGATATTAGGCCAAACACATATATAATTATACATATAATTATTACCATGATTATAACTGTAGTTATACTACTGTTTAGAAGTACTGCTAATTATAGTTATTGTACAAGCTACACACTTTTTTCAATGCTGCAGGTACCCTTAGGGTTGGAATGGTACAAATTTGTACTTTATATTACTTTGGACCCTTTTTCATAGTATATAGGTACTTCTAGCCTCATAAAGACCAATAATGTACTTTTGAGAGAACATTTGTAAAAAATGTACCTACAGGTACAGAAATGTTCCTGTCTCATACCTCTATTTTTGAGTGTTATATACCCTGATAGGCACATCGGGAGGCAACGTGAGGTTCAGTGTCTTGCCCAAGGACACTTCAGCAGGCTTCCACCCCAAGTTGGGACTCTGTGTTAAATGTGTTAAACCCTGTGATCTGGTAATGTTGGTGTGAATTCTGGGTCACACGCTGGCCATAATTAAGATTTTCAAATGAAAATGGTGATCAAACACACTGTACCATCATTTTATTCATTTTTATTTAATTTATTTATACCAGTGTGAAACTATAGTTTTCCACACCAAATTAAACTATCTAAAATCTATTAAAATCATTTCTTTTAGATAAGTTTATGAAGTACATCAGGATTTATTGAGTTTTTAATCTCAAACTTTGTTGAAAATCTCCTGGTTTCTGACATCCTGCTTTGAATTTTCATTGTTTTGCAGTTAACAGATAATAATGGGAAAATAACCTGAGACTGATATACTTTGTGGTGCAGGTTAATTCTGAATGAAATCTTCAGCCAGTGCTTCACATCATTTATTCCCACAGTTTTGTGTAAACAAGCACAGAAATGCAGATGTGCTGAGTTCAGACTCATTTATCCAAACGCAGATGTAGAAAAGTGAATTCCAGTTTGGAAAATGAAGGAAAAAGTTTGGGGATAAATAGCTTGTTAGAACATTTATACTGATTTGCAGGATAAAGAGCGCCACCTACGGAAAGTCAGGCTTTATCTGACATAATCCCTGGGAATAAAAACCTAAAATGTAAAAAACAACACCATGGTTTTCCCCAGAATGACACACACTAAAAGGAAACTGGCAGGTTGCCTTTTTACACAGAATTTTACACGATTTCAGCTAAAAGGATAAAAAAAAAAGAGAACTGGTGAAATTTGAGCCCTGGGACGTTGTATTAGAGGAGAGCATTAAGAGCTGTCAGGCTAAACTGTTATTAGCCTCCTCCGTGCCCACAATCCTGCGGTGGAGGTCTGGCAGGTTTCAGCCTCTGTCAGCACTTCTCCGTCCTGCTGAGTCGCCGGGCTCGGAGGGGCCTCTGAGGTCTGGGAGAGAACCAGACAAACTTCCTGACTCCGGCCAACGGGAGCGCTGCAGAAATGTGAAACCGCTGGCGTAAACAGTCGCGGCTGAGTCGCAGCCGTGCGCTGACTTGTGATTGTTTGTGATCCTGCAGACGCCGTTCACCCTGACCCTTCGCCTCTGGGACATTTTCATCCTGGAGGGAGAGAAGCTCCTCACCGCCATGTCTTACACCATCCTGAAGATACACAAGAGTAAATGACTCACAGCACAAACACACGACATCAGCGTTTGTATGGAGCTACGAAAGGGACACAAGTTTTACACAACTGTGTTTGTTTTTTAAACTAGTGCTTTTTGATCCAAAAATAACATAGTTTTGTGTTCAGAACTCTGAAACAAGTCAAAAAATTAGTTTTGCAGGTCAGAAAATACAAATCAGAAAGTTCAAGTAAATTGTACAAGCCGGTTTTACAAGCACAAAATAATTACACAACATTTCACGCGTCTCCTGAAAAACCTGATTTCTCTGGTTTCTGACCAATCACATAAGTGGAATTGTAAAATCCTCCGTGTCCACAAACAACGTGGAAATCATTACCGCTTCCCAAAGGTAAGTCAGGTTATGGAAACCCGAGGGTGACAGAAAATCACGTTTCTGTCCACAAAGGGTTCTTAAATATGTCATTCATCCATAAACCAGCTTCTCTGGTTTCAGCACGATACGATATCATGATACAGAGGATGGCGATTTCATGTTTGTCGATCTCAAATTTGGTTACAACATAATTATGTTTCGATTTGATTTGATTTAGGATCCACTAATCGATCTCACTGAGTCGTTTCTATCCACTTCGGAAAAGTATTACAAGACAAAAAATAGAATTCTGAGAGAAAAGTCAGAATTCTAACTTTTTCCCAGAACATCCTTTTTTTTTTTCTTCTTTTTTTCCGGGAGATATTTTTTCCCCCCAATTTCTGAAAAAGTCAGAATTCTGATATATCTCCCCCCAAAACAACAACAAACATGGCAGATTGTTTTTTTTTTTTCAATTTCTGAAAGAAAAAAAATCAGAATTCATTTTTTCTACTTTTTCCCAGAACATTCTTTTTTTCAGGAGTTTTTTTCTTTATTTTTTTCCAATTTCCGAAAAAGGCAGAATTCTGTTTTTTCATCATAACAATAAAAAGAAATTGGCTGATTTTTTTTTTCAATTTCTGAAAAAAAAAAATCAGAATTCTGACTTTTCCCCCAGATCATTATTTTTTTTCTTCTTTTTTTTCAATTTCTGAAAAAATTCAGAATTCTGGCTTTTTTTCCCCCAGAACATTATAAAAAACGTCTCTATTTTCAATTTCTGACAAAAAAAAAAAAAAGAATTCTGACAGCCGGTTTTTTTTCCAGGAGATTTTTTTTCTTTTTTTTTCCAATTCATGAAAAAAGACAGAATTCAAAATTTTTGCAGGTCATTCCTTTCTTTTTTTTTCAGGAAGAATAAAAAAAAAAAAACGGCTGATTTTTTTTTTCATTTTCAGAAAAACAAACAAACAAACAAACAAAAAAACATAATTACGACCTTTCCCCAGAACATCCTTCTTTTTCTGGAGATTTTTTTCTTTCTTATTTTTAAATTTCTGAAAAAAGTCAGAGTTCTGTTTTTTTTCTGCCAGAACAAAAGAAGAAAAAATAACCCATTTTTTTTTATTTCTGAAAAAAATTCAAACAGATTTCTATTTTTTCTCTTTACTGGCACTAATACTCTTCTGTAATCCACTGCACAACTGTTAACATGTACTTTTTAAATACATTAACATGAGAATCCCCACACAAGTGGAAAACGTTGGTTCAGAGGAACTTCAAAATAAAACCATTTTCAAAATAAAAGAGGGTCTGCTATAGAGTTTTGGCCGATTTTAGATCAATTTTCAATTTTGGACCGATATGTCGATCTATATTGATGTATCGATATAAATCAATGTATTGTTGCACCCCTGCTACTTTCATGGAGCTATGATGGTTGCGGTCAGTTCTATGTGATTGTTTAGGGATTAGAGAAATCTGATTGGCTCAAATCTTTTGTACTTGTATTTTTTAGACTTGCAGAATTTCAAACATGGATATAAGTTAGAAAACTTGTCCTTATGCTAGCTCCATACAAGTATTGTATGAAATTAAAGCGACTATGTTGTTTGGGTTTCTCCCTCCTCCTCTTCCTCCTCCTCTTCCTCCTCCCCTTTTGTGTGTTATGTTTTCTTCTGTAAATTTAAATGTTTTGTTAAATAATAGTTCAGACAGCAGAACGTTAATCTGCTTTTTTTTTTTTAACAAAATCACTCATTTTTAGGTGAAAAGCCTTCAGAGATCATCTTTGTCAGATACAAGCTGATGCAGTTTTATGTGGGTTTAACTTCTCGCTCCGTTTCTCTTTTGGGGGGTCATTTCTGCAGAGCATCTCCTGAAGATGTCCCTGGAAGAGCTGAGAGAGTTCCTGCAGGAGCGCATCGCTCAGACTTCCTTCCACGGCGACGACGTGGTCATCGAGCAGCTGCAGGCCGCCATGACAGAGCTGCGAAAGATGAAGCTGGACCTCCCTCCTCCAGGTACGCACTCGCCCGACGGAGCTGAAGTCTGAGGGGACGAAACGTCTTTAAAGTCTTCTGCTCTGGTTTCAGGGAAGCCTGAGGAGCTGCCTCGCAAGCCGCTGGGTCAAGAGCTGCCGGTGCTGCTGAGCGCGGTCCAGACCTCCAGAGGGAGATCCTCCTCCGCCAGCAGCGTCTCCAGAGCCGGCCTGAGCCTGCACATCATCTCCCATCAGCCAGACTCCATTTCCCCAGACCAGAGCCCCTCCAAGGACCCCCGAGACCTCGACGTGGAGGAAGCACAGGAGGCCCCGCTGCCTTCTCCAGATCCCATCATCGTCCACAGCCACGACCCGCTCACCCCTGATGGGTCCCCGCTGACGGGGCCTCCACCTTACCAGCCCCCGGGGAGCCCAGCAGCTCATCTATCACCGGAGACGGAGACGGTGCGGTCCGACACAGCTGACGAGTCTGACAGCACGGCCCAGTCCTGCAGAGTCCCCCGGACCCTCTCAGCCCCCGTAGCCCAGACGGCAGCGCCGGCTCTGGGCCTGGCTCAGTCTGAGAGTCTGTCGGCCTCAGAGGGGGCGGAGGACCGGTACCTGGTCCAGCTGCTGGAGCAGGCCTCGGCTCTGGCCAGCAGGAAGCAGAACTTGACTGCAGGATCGGAGGAAACTCCAGACGGCTCGTGAAACGAGCTCGAAAGAACAGATCATCCGTTTATCCGTTAAGCTTCTACATTTAAAAACGGTCAGGTTTCAGTTTCGGTCGTGTTCGCAGCGTCCAGCAATGACTGCTGAAAAATGCCTCCTCACGTTCAGGACTGGTGTTGATGACGATGATTTTCGATGTTACAGGGAAACGTGACGGGAACGTCTGGTAATGTCATCGATGTGAGGACAGTTTTCCCTCCAACGCAGCAGAAAAGTCCAACTTTCCCACCTCAGTAGAGCTTAAAAACATTTATTGTAGTGTTTTAAGATCTTGTCAGAGTATGTCTTTTTTTTTTATTAATACTTAAAGTCAAAATGTGCATAAAAAAAGCAGAATGATGGAGACGTCCGCTGGCAAGAGGCCCTCAAAGAATGTGCTGTCAGAGTAGAAGCGCAGGAAACGATCAAACCAGGTTTCTGATCTCAAACTGGTCTGGAAATTACACACATCCCCCGATTAGCCACAATAGTAGGACCACCCAGCTATTATTAAGTAAATCCCCCTTTTTCTGCCAGAGCAGCCATGACTAGGGATGGGCGATACCAAATTTTTTCATGTCGATATGATACCAATAGTTTATGGTACTTGATTTCATCGATACCAATATCAATACTGATACTTTTGGTCCTTTAAAAAAAAAAAACAAAACATGATTGTACAGTTTGCATTAATATCTTGAATGCCAAGGCAATATTAGATATAAGTAAAACTTGAGAACAGACGTACTGAAAAGAAATGCTTTTAAAACAATTCGTAATTTATTGATGAGAAAATTAAACAAAAATTTGATTTAAAATTTCCTTTAATTATTAATTAACTGAAGTACAGGTTAAGATAATATAAATTTATTCAGTGGAAAATATAAAATGTAAAAGTAATATAAATTTAGCAAAACACGAGTAATAAACCTGTATTAAAGGACTAAAAGATACCAAAACATCATCATCACTAACAATAGCAGCATCATCATGACATCTGATAGGCTACCACCATCATGTGATACAGAAGCTAGAATCTGATAGGCTACCACCATCATGTGATACAGAAGCTAGAATCTGATAGGCTACCACCATCATGTGACAGAAGCTAGAATCTGATAGGCTACCACCATCATGTGACAGAAGCTAGAATCTGATAGGCTACCACCATCATGTGATACAGAGGCTAGAATCTGATAGGCTACCACCATCATGTGATACAGAAGCTAGAATCTAATAGGCTACCACCATCATGTGACAGAAGCTTGAATCTGATAGCCTACCACCATCATGTGATACAGAAGCTAGAATCTGATAGGCTACCGCCATCATGTGACAGAAGCTAGAATCTGATAGGCTACCACCATCATGTGATACAGAAGCTAGAATCTGATAGGCTACCACCATCATGTGACAGAAGCTAGAATCTGATAGGCTACCACCATCATCTGATACAGAAGCTAGAATCTGATAGGCTACCACCATCATGTGACAGAAGCTAGAATCTGATAGGCTACCATCATCATGTGACACAGAAGCTAGAATCTGATAGGCTACCGCCATCATGTGACAGAAGCTAGAATCTGATAGGCTACCACCATCATGTGACACAGAAGCTAGAATCTGATAGGCTACCACCATCACGTGATACAGAAGCTAGAATCTGATAGGCTACCACCGTCATGTGATACAGAAGCTAGAATCTGATAGGCTACCACCATCATGTGATACAGAAGCTAGAATCTGATAGGCTACCGCCATCATGTGATACAGAAGCTAGAATCTGATAGGCTACCACCATCATGTGATACAGAAGCTAGAATCTGATAGGCTACCACCATCATGTGACAGAAGCTAGAATCTGATAGGCTACCACCATCATGTGATACACAAGCTAGAATCTGATAGGCTACCACCATCATGTGATACAGAAGCTAGAATCTAATAGGCTACCACCATCATGTGACAGAAGCTAGAATCTGATAGCCTACCACCATCATGTGATACAGAAGCTAGAATCTGATAGGCTACCGCCATCATGTGACAGAAGCTAGAATCTGATAGGCTACCACCATCATGTGATACAGAAGCTAGAATCTGATAGGCTACCACCATCATGTGACAGAAGCTAGAATCTGATAGGCTACCACCATCATGTGATACAGAAGCTAGAATCTGATAGGCTACCACCATCATGTGACAGAAGCTAGAATCTGATAGGCTACCATCATCATGTGACACAGAAGCTAGAATCTGATAGGCTACCGCCATCATGTGACAGAAGCTAGAATCTGATAGGCTACCACCATCATGTGACACAGAAGCTAGAATCTGATAGGCTACCACCATCACGTGATACAGAAGCTAGAATCTGATAGGCTACCACCGTCATGTGATGCAGAAGCTAGAATCTGATAGGCTACCACCATCATGTGATACAGAAGCTAGAATCTGATAGGCTACCGCCATCATGTGACAGAAGCTAGAATCTGATAGGATACCACCACCATGTGATACAGAAGCTAGAATCTGATAGGATACCACCACCATGTGATACAGAAGCTAGAATCTGATAGGCTACCGCCATCATGTGATACAGAAGCTAGAATCTGATAGGCTACCACCATCATGTGATACAGAAGCTAGAATCTGATAGGCTACCGCCATCATGTGACAGAAGCTAGAATCTGATAGGCTACCACCATCATGTGATACAGAAGCTAGAATCTGATAGGCTGTCACATAGGCTACCACCATCATGCGATACTGATATAGAATCTGTACAGTGGTATCACGATACTCAAAAAGTATTGATTCCTATATTTTGTCCAGCCGGTTTGGAAGTATCGACTCCAGGTTATTGATAAGCCCACCCCTAGCCATGACTCATGGAGGTCTGCTGTGGTTTGGAGCTCCACGCCGTCAGCATTCATGGAGCAGGCTTGTTTGTCCGGTACATCTCACAGATGCTTGCGGCTGAGTAAACACCTCTGCCTTGTTCTGTTCCTCACATGACTGGAGCTGAACCGGAGAGGCTGCTGCCATCATTTCCGTCTGACTACGTTTAGATAAGAGTTGCAAGAATGGCAGCAGTCAAGCATCCCAGCAGAGCAGAGCCCAAAGCATCACTTCTGATGCAATAACGACTCGGCATAGGCGCCTTAGCCATCGGGCCATTGGCATATTTAAAGCACCAGTCAAAAGTTTTGACACTTTATCATTGAATCTGATGGAAAAACATGTCCAAACTTTTGACTGGTAGTGTGTGTTTAAAAATGTCAATAAACTATCCAAGAAAAACTGACCAGACAGAAAGACGGACAAGGCAGCCGGAAAAACAAAACTTGTAAACATTAAAGTCGATCATGAAAATAGTCACCGACTGTTCTGATAGTCAATGATTAATCGACTACTAATCGTTGAAACCAGGAAGGAAGCTGCAATCATGGGAAGTGTTGATGGAATATTCCCTAAACCGTAGTATGATGCCTTCGTAAAACCCTGAGGAGATGCAGAGCAGATGGTATCAAAGTTTCCGACCAACACAACGAACTCTGGAGCCTTCCACATCCTTCCTGGTTGGATTTTAAAAACCTGGGAAGTCATTTTAGATGAACACAAGTCTCCGAAGTGTCGCCCTTAACAACAAAATGAACATTTTTGTAGTTTTATAATGTTTTGTCAGATAGAAAGTCTGCTTGTTCAGCTTTTGTAAAATGTTTGCTAGCAGAGTCACAGTTTTATTTTTTGTACCGGTGTCTCGATGCCTTATTCGGATCGGCTTCAGTTCCTCTGTTGACGTTGAACCTTCGATAGTGCGACTCTACTCGAGGATAAGATTTTTGGGGTGTCGGACTGAACCTGAAACCTCTGACATGGTGAGCTGGCTCACTCCTCTGATTGTACACATTGAGCTCATTTTAAAAATGTGTTTTTGTAGCTCAGTAATTTATTGTTAGAAAAGGCATCCAGGTCACACCAACTCCTGTGCTTATTACTTCCTCCTTGAAAAGTGAAAATATTCCCTTTTTTTTCTTGCCAACAAGAAACTGGATGAGTTTATTTTGGGTTAGATTCGTATGATATTGTAGATCCGGTAGGTAAACAGAACTGAGACGAGTCTGAATGTAGAATCTGTTCTGCTTTGTGCGTAGAAATAAGGAAACGCTGACATCTTGTGGTCGGCTTAGGTTAAAGCATCTAGATGTAGACTAGCCAAGATGAGTAGAAACATTTTAGAAAAGTTTTAAAACTTTTTCCAAGTAAGAAAAAAATCAAAAGCATTGGAATTTCATTAAATTACTTTGAAAAATGTGAACATGTTCAATGATATTTGGCTTTATTTAAGTGCTAAAACTGCAGATTTTGTATGAAAGTTGCAGCAGTTTTCTGTCTTCAGTGTCTTTAAATAGGATCTGGTTATAGTTCTTTGTTAAGGAGATGTTGAAGAAACCCTGGAGCTGAAATAATACAACTTTTATCCTCCTTTACCCTCCGTCTCTGTCCTGTGTTTTCAGCAACAGTGTGTCAGGTGATGATGGAAAGTGCATCCAAATACTACAGGGAGTTGCCTTTTATGTTAAAAGTTAGAAACAGTCAAATCTGAACACACAGACGAGATGCACACATGTTAGAATGATTCATACAGTCGGATCACGTCTAACATCATACTAAAATAATTTACATAAAACCTTAAAATAACAGAATTCATTCATGCATCCATCTATGCTGCTTCGGCCTTCCCTGCAACATGCAGGGCAGTGGTCCCTACGGACCAGGACTGGGAAACAAAGGAGATATTTATAACCCACTCTCTTGGTCTACTCCTTCACCCTAGACCTGTTTGTCTTGGGTGACCCCACCAGAGGTCATAAAGCTCCCCCAACCGGGACACACAAACCCCTCCACTCGATAAGGCAGCAGCTCAAGGAGGGATTTCCAGGATTGAAAACTGTTTTCAGCTTTTAAGATAAAGTCAGAAAAACAGGGAAATAAAATAGTTAAACTGAACGCATGGCAGCGTTACAAGTTACAAGTTAACGATTCATTTACAGCAACTGTTGGCCAGAAAATACAGTTTCATGCAACTATAATGGTACATTACTGTTATTAGCAACTTACAGGAGATTAAATGCAGTAGAATACTCTGAATTAGGGAATAGTTTTAAGAAATGTGGGCTAATTATATTGTTAGCCAGTCTGTCGCAGGTCCGATACAGAGAGATAGCCGTTCACACTCATTCATTCCTGCGGACAATTTAGAGTGAACAATATAATAATATCATTTTAGTATGCAGTCTTCAAATTTATTCATACCCTCCCATTAAATAAGGGAATTAAATACTGTCAGTGAACTAAGCTGAAATTGAAAAAGGTAATTATACATAAAAACTTTATGAAAATATTGACATTGATTTTGAATTGTGGTTTAGTAGAAATATATAAAACAAACATGACAGGGCTCCTGAACTAAAATTTTATTGAGCAACACTTTCACCCCCGTGTTTTCTGTAACGAACAAGCAGACGTCTGACAAGTATTGACAAGTATTTTGACTCACTGTTCATGAGCAAGGTGCTTTGATTTGTCTGGGACAGTTTTGTATGTTTGTTTGTTTTTTTTAAATTATTGTTTTCAGCTACAATTTAAAAGCAATATTTCATTTCACTAAATTATAATTTTGTGAATTTTCATTTATTATTACTTTTTTTCTTGTTATATGAATTACTATTGCGAATATAGCATTTTCTTTAATTGTAGGATAATGGTGATTATACAAAATTGATCATTTCTGTCTATGATGTACATATATATATATATATATATATATATATATATATATATATATGGGAGAATTAGAGAAAGTGTTTTAGATATGTGGTAGCTACTTTGACTTTCTACAAAAAACAGGAAGGAAAAAAATGGTAAAGAATGATAATGAACCCAAGATATAAAACCAAACTAGGGAGTAAAGAAGGATTTATTGAACAAAAAAGAACAAAAAACGAGTGAACAGGAATATCTGTGGAGCAGAGGAGACACAATGAGGGCAGGTAGGAGAAAATAAGACTGGACTTTCATGTAGTTCAGAGAGTCCCGATCTGGCAAGAAGTCCAGACAGCAATCAGGCGTTAACGAGGGTCAGGTGAGCCTCATTAGACCGGGAACCAGTCCAGATACTGACAATTAATTCCTTAAAATACAATAAAATTAGCGATTCTTTTAATCATATTTGATAAACAAGTCATATTCATCTTTTTATTTCTTAATAAATATATCGTGTTCATTTTGGCCGCGTTGAACCTTTCGTGTGGGAAAAATGGCGATTGTCAAACTGCGTCAGTTGCTGCACGTGCGAGGACAGAAAGGACACGTTTTACACCGGAACAGTAAGTTTTTCCCCCTAATTTATACTCACAAGTTGCATGGTATCATTAAATACGTGTCTTTTTGTGTAGAAACTGCATGTTCATCTAAAAACATTGTACATCACCATCTAGTTTAACAGTTATTTATGCTAATTCTGGCGAAGTTAGCTGTTAGCTGGTTTTACCTACATCTCTTGCTATTTAGTTCATGCTAGGAATAAAGCCAATCCTCCTTCATTTCTATAGAGGACTTGTGCTTATTATTGATTCCTTGATATTTTTTAAAAATAAATCTTTATTGCCACATTGTATGAAGCCAATCAGGCCCTGACCCACTGCTGATAAATATTATGTAATATACAAACAGGATTTTATAACTGTATAAAAAAAGACAAAGGGAGAGGGGGGAGGGGGGGAAAGGGGGGGGGGAAAAAAAGACACCTGCATCTACAGTCGTCCTCGAAATTATTCATACCCTCCAACTAAAGAAGAGGAAAAACTGACAATAGTGATTAAAATATCAAGAAACTAATAATAAAAAAATTACAAAATTATATTTTAGTGAAGTAATTTTTTAAAATTTTAGTTGAAAATGATTTTTTTTTTAAAACCAACCAAACAAAACTGTTCTAGACACATTAGAGCATGAAACCTGTCAACAGGTGCAGAAAATTTTTGAACATTACAGAAAACACCTGATTGTAGTGATTACCGTGAAGTGTTGCACAACACAGTTTTAGTTCAGGAGCTCCATCATGCTTGTTTACTTATTTTAATTTTTGTGTGTTTGTTTTTAAAATTTCTTTCAAACCACAATTCAAAATCATTGTCATTATTTTCATAGAATTTCTATTTATTATTACTTTTGTCAATTTCAACTTATTTTACTGACTGATTTTTTTTTTTTCCTTCTTTAATTTTAGGGTATGAACAATTTTGAGGATGACTGTACATATTTTGTCAGATGAAAGAAACAAACTGGACAGACAGGTTTTTATGGAGGCTGGTGAACTAAAAAGTCTGTAAACGTGTGAATGCATTATTTTACTGGTCAGAAATGCTAGTGAGCGAGTAGCAGTGAGTTCATGAGCTGGTCAGGAACTCACAGTAGGAACATGAACTAGTTTATTTTGCAGTATTTATTTCATTATTGTAATTACTTAAATTAGAATTTGCTCAAATATTCCACCTTATGTTACGTTTTAGGGGTGCACCGATTGCGGTTTTCTGGCCGATCGCCGATCTTTAAGAAATCTAACCCGCCAATACCGATTTTTGCTGATACCAATGTTTCTTGAAAACTGACAACAAATATCTTCAATGTACCAATTTTGTTTTATTAACAAACAATGCCTGTAGTACAATGCAAACTAGTTTTAACTGCACAAGCTACTGTTCTTAAATATAAATGAGAGGTTTCGCATTGCTGTCCAAACTACAAAAATATAATTTCCATTCCTTCAGTCTCCTTTTTTCACATTATTAAACACAAAACTAGCTCAACTGGTTGCATTTCAAACTGGCTTTGAGCCTCTTACTAAAAATACAGTTCACAACAATATTTTGCTTAGTTTGCAATGCATATAATAAAGTTTAAGTAATAAATAAATCTACAAGACAAACTAACAAAATTTAAACCACCAAAAGTGACTTTAGCGGAAGTAAATACGATCGGTAGATAAGATCGGTTTTCCATTTATTGGTCGGCCGATCCCCCAAAATGAAGGAAATCGGAGCCGATCGATTGGCTGGCCTATTACGTTTATCTTAAAGGGGAAGTTCAGGATTTTTGACATAGGGCCTCATTTACAAGTGAGCCAGAATGCTATTTATCACTGAAAACGGTTTCAACATATTTCATTCCGTTATTCTAGTTCCAGTGGGTCGCCAATGCTAATGCTAGTGCAAGTCAATAGGAATCTGCTAGCCTGTCATTAATAACAATCTTATCCACTCCACAGAACATCCAAGGCAAATCATTTCTAATTTCAGACTATCTGTGTAAATGCTGTGTTAACAGAATAGTGTTACAAATAAAACTAACCTGCATTTCGTTGCATTTTGATTGTTGCTGCTGAGAAATTTTACAAAGTTTTACTTCCTGTATTTGACAGCAGTGATGTCATCTGCTGCTAGGTGCATGAAGGAATTTGATCACACAAATATAGTCTAAACTTCGCCCACATCTGAAAGGCATGAGGATATGTCGGATTTTGAAGATGATTTTTTTTAAACTTTTTTCATCAAACTGTCACCATGTCTCTATGAACCAGAATACACTGGCAAAGGTAGTAAGCTGGTAAGAAACTAGTTCCTCAATATGTAATGCAAAATTTGTCATACAAGGCTAGTTTTACTTTTTTTAACACATGAGTTTACTAGTTTAACACAACATTTACACAGATAGGCTTGCTGATTTGCCTTGGATGTTCTGTGGAGTGGATAAGATTGGTTTTAATGACAGGCTAGCAGATTCCTGTTGACTTGCACTAGCATTAGCATCAGCAACCTCCTGGAACGAGAATAACGGGATGAAATATGTTGAAGCTGTCTTCAGTGATAAGTAGTATTCTGGCTCATTTGTAAATGAGGCCCTATGTCAAAAATTCTGAACTTCCCCTTTAACTAGTTCAGGTGCGGCAAAGTTTATTAATAATTTTGAAATCAAAATTTTGTCCTTGGCTGGACGTACAGACGCGCATGAGACCCCCATCCCCCCTCTGCTGCTTCCCCTCCCGGCAATGACCCCTGCCCCACCTCAAGTCTCAATTTCACTTCAAGCAATCTTGAAAACTTGAGCCCTGCTATAACCTTTACCAACATGAGGTGATGGTGACTTTTCTGTGGAGTATCTGACTATTAGAGACATTTTTAAATAAATTCTGAAATGAATGTGTATCACCACATTTAGATTTTGACTTGCAGAAAGATGACGAGGTAAATTGGGAGTGGCAAGGTGTTGAGATTATTTCTTTTCTTTGTTTTTCTTTTTTTTAAAGTGAAAAGAAAAAGTTCCCCACATCAAATGAACATACATACATGGGTCATTGACATGATGTGCATATTTTGTGTCCAAGTGTATCATTGCGTTCTTTTTTTTTTTTTTTTTAAATAATCTGATATTCCATTACATGCATCATTTTATTCTATAAAAATTTTCTAATGTCATACATTTTCAGCACACTCCAATAATGTTTTTCATGTTTTGATATGATAAACGCGTAAAATGTCAGTGGTCAACCGTCCCAGCAAATAAACATACTAAGAAAACTTTTCAATATGGTATTTTAATGATAATAAATTAAAAGTAAAACCTTTTGGCATAATTTTAAAATCTTTTAAATAAGCCAACCTTTATAAAGAGTAATAGTTTAAAGCTTTGAGATCTTTTAAAAATTTGTGTCCAACAATTTGTACGTCCTAAAATGTCAGGCTGGCACAACGTAGAAACATGACTTTAATTGTATAATATAGGTAGTAACAGCAAACATGACGTTGCTACAGCCAGAGGATCCAAGTAGACTTTACTGGTGAGTGAAAAAGTTTGTTATTCTCTATAAAATATGGATAAATTTAGCTTTAAAAGAGTGGAAATTAATGTAGGGGAAACAATGTAAAACTAAGAATGTTTTACAAAAACGGTAAATTATTTATAATTAAAAGATATAAAAAGAAAAAGGGGGGGGGGGGGAATTTGAAAAAAGGGGAAAATTCCCCCAATTTTTCCACACTTAAATGTTTCAGATCATCAAACAAATTTAAATGTGAGACAAAGATCAAACAAATTTAAATGTAACAAAGATAAAAAAAGTAAACACACTATGCAGCTTTTAGATGAAGATTTTTATTTTTAGGGGGGGGGAAAATCCAACCCTCCATGTCCCTGTGTGAAAAAGTGATTGCCCCCTAAACCTAGTAACTGGTTGTTCCACCCTTAGCAGCAACAACTGCATCAAGCGTTTGTGATAACTGGCAGTGAGTCTTCTACAGCGCTGTGGAGGAATTTTGTTCCACTCATCTTTGCAGAATTGTTGCAATTCAGCCACATTGGAGGCTTTTCCAGCATGAACCGCCTTTTTAAGGTCGAAGTAGGGGGAAAAATAATGATAAAAGATGTGATCTAATTCACACATACAGCAATCTAATTCTACAAAAATAAAATTTTTAATCAATAAAAAAAATTCCATTCTAGATTTGCAAAAAGGGTGCCTCCCCCCAAAAAAAAAAAAAAAAAAAAAAAAAAAAATTTTTTTATAAATGGGGAATAAGTATTTAAAAAACTATGCCACAGCATCTCAATGGGATTCAGGTGGGGACTTTGACTAGGCCACTCCAAAGTCTTCATGTTGTTGTTCTTAAGCCATTCAGAGGTGGACTTGCTGGTGTGTTCTGGATCATTGTTCTGCTGCAGAACCCAAGTGCGCTTCAGCTTGAGGTCACCAACAGATGGCCGGACATTCTCCTTCAGGATTTTTTGGTAGAAGCAGAATTCATGGTTCCAATTACCACAGCAAGTCTTCCAGGTCCTGAAGCAGCTAAACAGCCCCAGACCATCACACTACCACCACCATATTTTACTGTTGCTATGATGTTCCTTTTCTGAAATGCCGTGTTACTTTTGTGCCAGATGTAATGGGACCTCCACCTTCCAGAAAGTTCCACTTTTGTCTCGTCAGTCCACAGAGTATTTTCCCAAAAGTCTTGGGGATCATCAAGATGCTTTCTGGCTAAACTGAGACGAGCCTTTATGTTCTTTTTGCTCAGCAGTGGTTTTGGTCTTGGAACTCTGCCATGCAGCCATTTTTGCCCCCCAGTCTCTTTCTGATGGGGGAGTCATGAACACTGACCTTCATTGAGGCAAGTGAGGCCTGCAGTTCTTGGATGTTGTTCTGGGGTCTTTTGTGACCTCTTGGATGAGTCGTCGCTGTGCTCTTGGGGTCATTTTGGTCGGCCGGCCCCTCCTGGGAAGGTTCACCACTGTTCCATGTTTTCACCATTTGTGGATAATGGTTCTCACTGTGGTTCTCTGGAGTCCGAAAGCTTTAGAAATGGCTTTGGAACCTTTTCCAGACTGATAGATCTCAATGACTTTGTTTCTCATTTTTTTACTGAATTTCTTTGGATGGCAGCATGATGTCTAGCTTTTGAGGATCTTTTTGGTCTACTTCACTTTATCAGGCAGGTCCTATTTAAGTGATTTCTTGATTGAGAACAGGTGTGGCAGTAATCAGGCCTGGGTGTGGATAGAGAAATTGAACTCAGCTTTCCAAAGATGTGATAAACCACAGTTCATTTATGTTTTAACAGGGGGGCAATCACTTATTCACACAGGACCCTGGAGGTTTTGATCCCCCCTTTTACTAATAAAAATCTTCATTCAAAAACTGCATTTTCTGTTTACTTGTGTTATCTTTGACATTTAAACATTTAAGTGTGGCAAACATGCAAAAAAGTTAGAAATTAGGAAGGAGGCAAACACTTTCACACAGCTGTAGTCGCTCTTGACTAGACTTTGGCACCAGCGCTGTAGTTTGTACTGTTGTCCAGCGGGGGGCGCTGTGGAGGCAGTAAGCCCAGCTGTGTTATCACTGCACTCCGTGATTGGTCCCCACGGTGTAGAGCATTTTCGTGCCTCTTCAAATAGTGCTTAGTTTGGCTCATCAGACCAGTCAGCTGCAGCTTTTTAGACTGGGAGCTGCTGATGACTGACTGGGACTGACTGGTGGATTTCATGAAAACTTCAGTTTGTCATTTGTGCGTAAAGTGATTGTGGTTGAAGGAAACTCGCGCACCCCTTCAGGTCATGTCCAACAGTGTGGTGATTAAAACTCTGGAGGACCTGAGCTTGGATTCGGGCTGTGAGACCAGGGAGCCATGTCCGTCCCTCAGCCTGTCGTCCTCCGGCAGGTCCACACGGTCTCAGCCGTGCGCCGGCACGCCGCGCCGGGGCTCCTGGTGGCAGCACGGCTCCCTGTACAGCAGAAACAGCAGCTGGGACACGGTGAGCACGCTGCCCGAGGACGCGGCGGACACGCTGGCCAGGTGTCCCTGCCTGCCCGAGCTGGAGGAGTATCCGTGGACGGAGCAGGAGCTGCGGGACGTGGTGCGTAACGTCTCCGGCTCGGACGCCTCCTTCACCCTGGAGGCCGTTTACCGGCTGTCCGCGCTGCTCCGCAGGGCTCTGGTGCGGGTCTGCAGGGAGGCGCAGCGCCTGAGCGAGCTCCACCGACGGTGCACGCGCCTGGAGGTGCAGAGCGCGGCGAGGCTGGTGCTGAGCTGGGCTCTGGCCGAGAAGAGCATCTCCTCCGCGGTCAGAGCCGTGTCCCTGCACTGCATGAGCTCCGGGGCAACCGCGCGCCAGCAGGGCAAGTCCGCGCGCTGCGGGCTCACGCTCTCCGTGGGCCGCTTCTTCAGGTGGATGGTGGAAACACGCGTGTCGGTGCGCGTGCACGAGTACGCTGCTGTTTGCCTGACAGCCTGCGTGGAGAGTCTGGCGGAGGAGGTGGCCGCGCGGGCGCTGCAGGTCGCGAGGGGGGCCGCGGGGGCGCAGGGTCACGAAGGGACCTGCTGGCCGGTGACTCTGGAGCTGCTGGAGGGAACGGTGAACAGCGACGCCGAGCTGTGGGGGCTGCTGCAGACCTACGAGCACCTCATATGCGGGAAAAACGCCAACGGTGAGTTCAGCTGACGCAGAAACAACTTCCACGTCAGAGGGTCACGTGCTCCTGTTGTCATACAGCAAATACTGTTTTCAGCTGGTTTTATCCTCACATCAGAATGAGTTCTGATCTCATTTATTTTATTCAGTTTACATGTGACAGGACTGTTTTATGGGTGCTTTTGTAAAATTCAGTGTAAGCACAATAACTCTGTAAAATACCTAGCCCCCCCCCCCCCCCCACCACCACCACCACCACCACACACCTCAAAAGGAATCCTACGACCTAGTCAAAGGTTTGTTGATACAGTTGCAGAACATCTCGACCTAGAGTGTGATATTGCTTTTATAAAACAGTTCAACAGTTATAATGGCAAAGAAAATGCTGAAAATGTGACTAAATACATTATTTAAAGGTGATAAATGATATTTTTCACGAGCATTTTTAAATTATATTGCTTAAAATCTCCTTCACTTGTTTATATGCTGTTATAAACGTTTTTTAAAAAGGAACAAAGAAAAGAAAACTCCTTCACAAATCAACTGCTGCCATTTAATTGGCACAGACCTCATTACACTCTGGTCCTGTTGTGACCGCTGCTTAAACCGAAACTAGGGATGCACGATATTGGAATTTTGGCTGATATCCAATAAGCCGATTTTTATTATTTTATTATTTCTTTTTAACTCGTAGCAGATTACCAATATTAAAACTGGAAAAAAAAATAAGCAGTCATTGCAAATAGCTGTTTTGTCATTTATTTTCCAACATTTGAAAAATAGGGGTGGGAAAAATATCGATATACTGAAATATCGCAATATTTTTATATGGCAATATCAAATTGATATTTAAAAATGCGGTATTGATCTATTTTACTTACAAAATCTCACGAGATTTCATCATTCAGTTAAAAAAATTCTCACAATATATTGCGAATTCTCGCGACATTTCATAACAGAACGATGAATATTGTGAGATTTTGTTAGTAAAATACTGCGTTTATGTATACAGCATATGAAAATATCGCAAAATTTTTGTGAATTCTAATTATATTTTGAGTTAACGTTACAGTAACTGAGAGAAAACGCTGCTGTTTTATGACGGTTAAGTTTATTAACACCACAGAGGAAAATAAGTCTGTTAGTTTTATTACCACTGAGAACTGAAAACTCCCGTTAGCTTGTTGTCGTCTTACAAGCGTTTCCATATCTTCCTTTTGCCTTCTTTTATCTGGATCGCAGACAAACACGAAGATGGACGGGACGTAAGCTGGGGACAACGGGGTGTCTCACGTTTACCTGAAGGAAGAAAAATAATTCTCCATCAGACGTCTGTTTGTCTCTGAACAACAGACAAACGTGAAGCGTCTGGGTGCAAAAACGTTAAAACAACTGCAGTTTGCTGCATTTTAGCCGCATCGTCGTTATTTTTACGTAGATAAATACAATCAAACTTAGACCAGCTCACCAAAACCAGAATTGGCAGGAAACTCGGCACCGACATCAGTGCTGCTGGCTGCTGCAGCCCAGATCTCCCATGTTTCCAGTTAAATTTCTCACGTTTTATGGCAGCATCCCATTTAACTTGTCGATCAGGGAAAATTAATTCCCATCCTGAAATGTTGACCGGCGCATCCAAAGAGAGCACGAAGGTACCAGCATTTTTTATCGAGTTAAAATGCTGCAGCAGCCGAGCCTGCAGCAGTAAACCTGCTGTGTTGATCTTTCTGCCGCCCACGTACGTCGCCGACGTGACTGTCACGAGATCAGCAACGACACGGGAGAAGGGTCTACACATCGAACGGGTCTGCTTGGTGCTGGCTGCCGTTTTCGCCATGTTTTTACGTTCAATAGAAGCGTGACAGCAGGAAACCACGGAAACACACCGGAGTTGTCGGCTCAGGTCGAGGTGATGCTTCTGAAATGTCACCGCGGTGCAGTGAGGAGGAGCCGAGCGTTACTCTGATGCTGCGTTCATGTGCAGGCGGGCAGACGGCCGTCGGCAACAAACCAGATGTCATTTTAATCGCAGAAGCCGAGAGAGAGTGGAACATGAGTCAAGGAAAATGCTACGTCGTCATGACAACAGATCAGAGATGTGGACTGAAGCCACTGTAACTGACAGACCACGTCTTCAGAGGCTGTTTATGCCGTTACATGCAGCGGCTGTCGTCCGTCTGCCCAGTTTCATGCAAACGCAGCATGAAAAGCACCAGCGAGGTGCTCGCGATATACAATTGTTCCACAATGTCCCTTTTTACTATGAAAATACGCATAATTAGGGGCGTGTCCCTTTGCTCTTTTCTGAATGACACTGTTTTCTCCTGACGGGATAATTACCTGGTTATCTTGAGAAAACCTCTTTGCTTATTCTTGTATTTTCCGACAGTGACGTGGCGACGGTGGGGACCGTCCAACGAGCTTTAGTTCAGCTCTTCAGGAGCCAGCGGGTCACGTGAACATCTTTATTGTACTGGCTATGGTGTCAACACTGCTCTGGTTTATCTGGTTCAGTTAGGAGCCTTTTTACTGCCTGAATTCACGGGTTAGTTAAAGGGACTTGAGGCAAGATTAAGAAACGAAACTCGTGACTGGCGCTTCAGGTAACTGCAGCCACGAGCCAAGCCGTCACAGGAGTACAAATTGAAGCTATAATGTTGTTTACTCACCTTTTTCTCCGTAGTTACACTTTTTTAGTGTCTTTCAGTTGATCTGGATCGTTTGCTGACGGCAGAAGAATCCATAACTATCGCTTACAGTGTTTGAATTTACCGCGACCAGCTTCATCCTATATCAAAAATGCGGATGTAGCGTCATTTGACGTCACGTCCGCATGGCAGAGCTGGAAAGCTATAATGTTGTTTACTAAGCTTTTTCTTCGTAGTTACACGTTTTAGTGTCTTTCAGTTGATCTGGATCGTTTGCTGACGGCAGAAGAATCCATAACTATCGCTTACAGTGTTTTAATTTAACGCGACCGTCTTTTTCCTGCATCAAAACTGCGGATGTAGCGTCATTTGACGTCACGTCCGCAGGACAGCGCGGGAAATTCGGACACCGAATTGCAGCGCATTTTGCAGCACACAGCCTGTTCAAGGCAACGGAGAGAAACGTGGGTGGAAACGTTCTTTTTGGTATTTAGCGCTTCATCACCCATTAGTATGAAAAAAAAAAGGGACATTTATGTTTGTTGTTTTAAATTCCTGCCTTAAGTCCCTTTTAAGTTCCTTAGAAAATGGTCCGGTACAAGAAATAGACTATTTTCTTCTTTTCACTCATTTTCAAAGAAAAACTCCCTAAAACTTCAGAAAGCTGGAGAACTATTGTTCAGGACCACTTTAAAAACTAAAACGTGGTTTGTAGATGGAAAGAAATGAGGGATTGTAGAGTTTCACACTGTTATATAAAATGATGAGACCCACCAACTTCTGAGACTTTTTTTAGAATAACATAAACCTAAACCTTCAGCTGCACTGACCTGTTAAGACTTGCAGACAAACGCTGAACTGACGGTGGTGAAGCTCTGAGACGACTCGGTCAACAAGTGGCCGAGAGGCGTAAAATGTGTCATCTGTCTGACGGCTCTGCAGAGAGAGGGAAAAAAAACCTGCTTCCTGTTTGGTCTTGTGTTGAACCCGGGTGGTTTTACAGAGCTCGCGAGTTCACGATGGCGTGAAATTGCTGTAAGGGTACTGAAGATCCTAACAAGTACCAGAAGCCTAAGAAGTCTACCAAAACCATGCAGAGGATTATTGGGAAAACCCCTCAGACAGGAAACTGCCTATTTGGATAATAACATGGAAGTAGACGAATATCTGGGGTCAGATTGTCACTCGGATACATGCTGGGTGTTCTGGCTCGGTTTCACTGGAGAAATAAAGCAAATTTTACTTCTTTTTTTTAAGAGTTCAGCAGTTTTTAGGAGAAATGTTGTCATTAAATATGAAATATTAACTGCTTCTTTTCATAAAATGTTAAATATTGATTAATTAGCTTTTTTTTGGTAAATCAAAACATTACAATACCAGAAACAAATGCAACATCACAAACAATAATTTACCAAAAAAGCTATAGGCTGAAACAAGGCTCATACTTTCCTACCCTATTAATGACTCAGCAGTCTACAAAACAAAAAATGTCTTCTGTCCACTTAAATAGATGCATATATGTACACATACACACATTCATATTCAAATATTCTTACAGATTCACACTACATATTCCCATGGTTACACAATATAGATACATGCCAGAATAATCTTTTATAATTTTACATTTTAAGGCTCTTTTAAAGTTCACCAAAAAAGTTCACACCAATAACAAATACATCCAGATTTAACTTTTTTCTTTAGCATACTCAAATACTAGCGATATAATATAATCAGCCCCCTATTGATATCTGCCTTAAAAGTGAGTATCGGACATCGGCCACCCCACCGATATTTAATCGATCAGCCCGCAGTGTCTAAAGCCTAAAAAAAACCAACAATAAAAAAAAACCTTCCTTTTCAAAAACCTTTTTTAAAACTTTAAAACTTCTAAAGACTAGGAGTATGAAAGAAATATCGATACACTGAAATATCGCAAGATTTCATATACTGATATATTGACATTTTGAAACACGGTATCAATCTATTTTACTGATGAAATCTTGCGATATTTCATCGTTCTATTATGAAATCTCGTGAGTTCACGAAATTTCATGAGATTTTGTAAGTAAAATAGATTAATAACGTGTTTTTTGGAGAAAAAAATATCAATTTGATACCGGCATATAAAAATGAAGCAATATTTCAATGTATTGATATTTTTTTCCCACCCCTTTTTTCCAAAGCATCGGAAACGGATAACAAAACCTGCTATTTGCAATGAATGCTTTTTTTTTTTCTTTTTTTCCCCCAGCTTCAATATTCGTATCGATATAGGTTATCGGCCACATGAGTTTTAGAATATCGGATATCGGCAAAATTCCAATATCGTGCATCCCTATCAAATACCAATAAACCTCGTAAATTATATTTACACTCTCAACTTAAATTATTTCTGAATGCCAGAAGGAAGACTTTTGTTCATGGCTTTAAACTTCCAGTATTCTAATATATTCAATGTCTAATCTAAGTATTTCTTTCAATAAAACATTTTAGTATATTCAAAATATTCCATTTTATTAATAAGTCTAACTTAACTACACTGTCAATATTTATTTGCATTTCCCCAAATTTCTGAACAATATGACAAATGGGCACAACAAAGGCGGAGTACATAATATACAAACCTTTATTATTTATTAAATCTTTTACTTTAAACAATATTCTGATTATTTTTGCCATTTTATTTCTAATATATTCAATGTGAGGCTTCCAACCAAGTTTGCTGTCTATCATGATACCTAAAATTTGGTCTCATTAACTCAACCCCATTAATACGTAGCCTTTTATTATTGTTAGGGATGCACATATTGGAATTTTGGCCGATATCCGATATGCTGATATTTTAAAACTCGTGGCCGATAACAAATACCGATATTAAAGCTGAAAAAAATAAGCAGTCATTGCAAATAGCAGTTTTATCCTTTTCCGACACTTTGAAAAATAGGGGTGGGAAAAAAATATCAGTGCACTGAAATCTCGAGAGATATTTTCACATGCTAATATCAAATTGACATTTAAAAATGCGGTATAGATCCATTTTACTAACGAAATCTCATATTTCATGAATTCTCGCAAGATTTTGTCACAGAACGATGAAATATCGCAAGATTTCGTTAGTAAAATGGATCGATACCACATTTTTAAATATCGATGTGATATCAGCATATGAAAATATTGCGATATTTCAGTGTGTCAATATTTTTTCCCACCCCTAGTCTTCAGAAGTTTTAAAGTCTGTAAAAAAAGAAGTTTTTGAAGAAGGTTTTTTTTTCCTTAAACAGCGGCCTGATCAGTTAAATGTCAGTGGGGTGGCCGATGTCCGATACTCAGTTTTAAGGCCAATATAGGCCGATACTGATAGGGGGCCGATTATATTGTGCAACCCCAAATTATTGTAGATATGATTACCAGAAATTACCATAATATCAAGGTCGTAAGTATGCCACTATTTTTAAATCTGATCATTTTATGATCGTTAACTGGCTTTGCATCCCAAATCTGAACATTGCAAGTTTGCAGCTGGCGGTGATGGATGGAGGGAATACGGGTCATAACGTACGGCAAACACAAGCCCACTCAGAGAGGCACCGTGTTTCTGCCTCCTGTCTGCTGCATGCTGGGATGCAGGCTTCAGCCTCCCATGAGAGCGCGCAGGAGGAAGCGAGCGTTGTTAGCCTCTGACCCGCACAGACGACACAAGGGAGCTCTTTGCCATTCAGGCAGCAGTGCACGAGCTGTATGCTGAGCTTGGCGCCCCCCTATCCAGGGAGCAGATGTAGGGGGTTGCACCTCTGCAGCTACAACATGCACGACATTTGTTCATTTGTTCGTACCCAGATCGGATATCGGCTCCGATATTGACTAATGAGCTGGATCGGATCCTCGCGTGCTCTCTTCAGACGCTCTGGCTTTGGCGGGTGGGACTGACCCATCAGACCATAGTAGGTTCCCTGACCCCAACCCCTGGTAGCTCTGCACTGGGTTTCGTTACTCTGTTTCGGGTAAAAGGGGGAGATTTGTTGTGCAGTCAGTAAACTGTTTACCATGTAAAGCATGCAAGAAGATCCTCATTGCTCATTAAAAAGTCTGTGGCATCGTTTTAAACTGCCGGTTCAGAGCTTGGAAACGTCTATTCAGAGGTCCACATCAGTCTTAATCTGATAGAAAATGGGTCTTATTGCGTGTCTTATTGGGTCTTTGTCGTGTCCGTCCCCAGACTGGGGAGGAAATGGACACAGACAGCTGGAGAAACTTGAGTCAGATTACAGATATGACCAGAGCAGGGAGTGATTTAATCCTCTGCTGCCAAACATTTCACCTTCTCTCCATGTGTTCTCGGTGTAAAGCTGTAAAACAGAAGCGGAAGCAAACGAGTTTTCAGGGTTTTCTTCTGCAGCCTGGTCTGAGACGTCCTCTCCAGAGAGAAAAGGAGGCTGAACGAGAGCCTTTGATGCCGAATCCATCACAAATAACAGATAAATTAGGTGTTTTGACTTTTCATGGCCTCTCTCGGCTCAAATGAAACGTCCCTAACAGGCGTCCTCGTGTCCAGAGAGACGGGGTCGTCTCTGAGGAGGCTTCTGTGGATGTTTAGGCTCCAGCACCACCTCATCGCTGCTGACCCTGGATCAGTGCTCACATCTCTAAAACCAGCACACTGCCTCCCCACGTACGGCTGCAGGTTTAACCAGATTACACGAACAAAACAATGTCTTCTTTCAATTCTGCCCGCGTGTGTGATGGATTCAGTTACATAAGACTTACACGCCAGTGCTGGACGAGTTTCATCATTTGTTGCTTCATTAATCCTCAAATTCCTGGAACACGGCAAACATTTTCTAAACATGACGACAGTTTTCGCAGAGGTTCTTGGAGCGTTGTTATTTAGAAGAACGCTTTCGGTTCCAGCCGTGTGGGTCAGTTCAGTGAAAACAAAGCTGCTCTGTTTGTGTTGCTGCGGAAACGTGTTGCTCACATTTGATCCTGCTTCCACAGTTGTGCTTGAGAGTTTACCTTACCTTGGAAGATGGAAAAAAGTCAGCTGCCAGCTAAATAAGTTGAAATTGATATAATTTTTTATTGTTACTTTTATGAAAATCTTGACATTGATTTTTGTATTGTGGTTCAACAGAAATATTAAAACAAAAAATAAAATGAGCGTTATGGGGCTCCTGAGCTAAAGTTTTGTTGAGCAAAACTTTGAGGCAATCCCTGTAATCAGGTGTTTTAACGTCCAATCAGACGGCTGCACCTGTTAACAGGAACTTTGGTTCACTGTTCATGAACAAGTTGCTTTAATTTGTCTGGGACAGTTTTTTTTTAATTTTTTTTAAAAAAAGATTCAAAATCAACATTTTATTTTACTAAATTGTAACTCTGTAATTTAAATTTTTTTTTATTATCTCATGAGATTTTGTTGGTAAAATATTTATACAGTGCTATTTAATGTCGAAACAATATCGCAACTTAAAATATTGTGATTTTTAGTGTGTGTATATATATATATTTTTAACACCCCTGGTGATGCGTGGCCATAAGGTTTTTTTCTCATTTAAAAAAGTAAAAGCCGATACTTGTACTTTCCAATATTGCATTTTAATGCCAATATCAGCTGATAATATTGGGAGACCGATGATATTGGATTTCTCTAATAACTGTTATTAAGCTGGGGTTGTATGTGTGGTTTATTAATCATTATCACCAAAGTTGGCCGATGTCTCATTTTGCACGTTAACATTTGGTTTGTAATTTTAGTTTTATATACGGCATCATTGTAGATGCTCACAAAGGCATCCTGGTGCCCAGCACAGAACCAGTATTTAGTCTGGTCCTGCCACCCAGAACAGAACCGGTATTTACTGTCTGTCAAGTTGTGAAACCAGGCTGCACCTGCCATTACGGACTAAAAACAAGATTATAGAAGGACCTGAACTTCTAAAGATGCAGAATCTGCTTCATGAAACGGCTCCATTGTTGCATTTTCAGAATAATCTGTAGTCCAGGTGAACATCCAGATACGATCTGACTACTCACACTGTACGTCCTCGAAGACAGGTCGGGGTCTGGAGCAATCCTGACGTAATACAATAAGAAGAGGTAGGAAAGGAGGAGGAGAAGGCTTTCTCCAAAAACAAGGCGATTTGTGCTCTTCTTGGTGAAGAATTCACCAAACGGAAAAGGCGACGACGACATTTGTGTGGACGAGGAATTGGCTGACCAGACGTGGGCTGGACGGGCTGTCGTTTCTACGACGAGAACTCCGTCCACATGACACGCCGGGTCGCCAGGGTGTCCTCTGTTTTTGTTTCACGCATCAGTCCGGTCATGTCACCGCTTCAACATGTGATTCACTCACAAGCCATGACCAAAACATCAAACGGGTTTGATTTTCTTTAGGGATGCACAATATTGGAATTCTGGCCAATATCCGATTTACTGGTTATTTTAAAACTCATGTGGCCGATAACCGATATCGATACCAAATAGTGTAATTTTCATTCCTTGTGCAAAATTAGAAAAATACCTCAACTTGTGTTTGTATAACAAGTCAAACTTATGTTAAACAAAACTAACAGGATATGTGTGTTATATCCTAGAACAGTGATGTCCAAAGTCGGTCCTTAAGGGCCGCTGTCCTGACTGTTTCCCAGGCTTCCTTGCACCGGCACAGCTGACTCAAATTTAGCGAATCTGAAAGCCGATGAATTTTAATCAGGTGTGTGTTGAAGGGACACGTGGAAAACCTGCAGGATTGTGGCCCTCGAGGACCGGAGCCGGACACCCCTGTCCCAGAACCACATGGATTTTCTTCCCCCTGAGAAGAGAGAAAATAATACCCCGAAACAGGAGATATTTGGTTATTTACACAAATGACCGTGTATGAACTCTGTTCACACAGAACATCCCAGAAGAAACTGTTTTTTAGAAGTTTTAAAGTCTGTAAAAAAGTTTTTGAAGAAGTTTTTGTCTTTTTTAGACTTTAGAAACAGCGGCCTGATCGGTTAAATATCGTAAAATATCGGTGGGGGGGCCGATTATATCGTGCATCCCTAATTTTCTTGCGACCCACGATTTCTGATCGGGAGCTCGTCGTGAGGTGTCAATCACCTGTCGTGACCACCAATACACGATTTGGCCAAGAGTCGGCTTTATCCCTTAAACTTAGAGACGGGTCGATGAAGCCCTGTGAACCTTTTGCTCGACTGTATTGGAGAAGAGTCGAAGCCTCATAGTCGACCGTGCCAGTGACACCTGGTGGTCAGTTGGAGTCATAGCAGCTCCAATCCTCCATATGAATCATTCAACTTTATCTTCCAACCAGAGGTTGCGCTTAGGGATGGGTACCGAAATCTGTACTTTTATTGGTACCCACCGAACTCCGTCGGTACTACCGGGTACCGATTCACGTAAAATCAAACGGTACCATGTTTCGGTACCTAAATGCATCCTTTTTAATGTGAGGTAGTGGAAGAGTTTGTGATTTCTGTGCCGCACGTGAACGTTGCATCGCAGCATGACATCAGCAGCAGCGGCCGCGTGTTCAGTCAGAAGCTTTCCTGCTTCACTTCTCTAAAACATCAAGTTCGCTGCATTATTTGTGATGCCAGCGGCGGGAACACGTCTGATCTGAGAAAGCAGCTGATTTAACACAATATTCTTTTCAAAGTTCGGTTCCTGACGCGTCATCCGCAGCCCGCAGAAAAAAGAGGGAGAAGTCCGTCAGCGCCTCGGCGGCTGAACACATGTAATCGGGGGCAGATAATAACCAGCGGTGTTCACAAACTGCCGTTCAAGAACTTAAAGTTCTACTTCCGTGGTCATTTCATTAATATTTCTGTGTTCTCCATTATTATTGAATGCATTCTGCATCGTTTCTGTTTAAAAAAACCTTCTGGTATCTTTGTATCCAGCTGTATTTGTATACTAGAAGAGAGGCTTGTGGTCCAACGGCAGCTTTTCCGGGTCCTTCTCATGAATTTCCGTCTGATTGGCTGCCTCCCATCAGTGTATGAAAGAAGCTCCGCCCTCCACTCTTATTTCGCTACAGACAGGAAATAGAGCCGACAAACAAGTTTGTTCCATCATGCTAACAAACAGTTAGCTAATTAGCTTCTCAACTCCGAAGCTACAGTCGTGCCGTCTTTACTTCTAGTGTGTAGTGGAGGGTTACCTGCCTTCCAATGGACAGATAGAAACCCCACGTGGGATACGCTATTTGCAATGTTACGTAGAAGTGCAAGGCTGTTCCCGATTCGCTCTTTTCTTCGTATTGTTTCTCTAAAGAGAAAGCACAGCCGACTGGGGGAACGCAACGCTAGCAAGTCAGCATGTGTAAGTAAACAAGGGGAAACCCTCCGTATTTCAGAAGGAGCAAGTTAAACGGCTTTTCAGTGGAAGGAGGCCTTTAATACGATGTGAATATTTACTGAGTTTACCATCAACCAAGACAGTAAACCAGATCTGGAGCGACGCGCATGTCACGTCTCTCCCTCCCTCTGTCGCATCCCACATCTTTATTAAACTCTTCATTACAGCGGAGTTTCAGCACGCGAGTGCAGCAGCCACCATACTTACATCTGATAAGAGTCTGCGTCTCTCTGAAACAGCTTGTTGGTTTAACCAGCACGGCAGAAACTGTCTGCATCAAGTTAGTAACCTGATCCCTGCAGCAGGATTACAGCCTCCAGACCTGCGCAAAACGCCGCCACAAAATCAGTTTAGTGTCGGAGAATATTCCGTCTTTTTCTCATTAAATTATTCTGTCATTATTATTATTTCGTCTGGAACAAACTCCCAGAAAGTCTCAGATCAGCTGAAACACCTGTTCTCAGCTGCATTCACATAGATTTTACTCTAAAGTTCAAATCTGCACGGCTCCACGCCCTCTCTTTTCAATCTTAAATATTTTTAATGTTTATCATTTTAAAATCATACGTCTACTTTTTTGTTCTTAATCATTTTCCCTCTTACACCCCGCTGCAGTGCTTGGTTTATCTAAAGCACTTTGAATTTTCCTGTCGGCTACATGAAATGTGCTGTATAAAAAAACTTGTGAGGAAACCGTTAAGTTTCCCTGTTACCAGACGCTCTGACATCATAGAGAAACAGCTGGATTTTGCTTTAATATAGTATTAAAAAATACTATGTTGAGAATGAAAAATAAATCTGTTATTGCCATATAAACACACATAAAAGTATCGAAAACTGGTACCGTTTGGTACCGGTACCGAAAGTTGGTACCGTATCGATTCAAATGTGAAAGGTACCCATCCCTAGTTGCACGACTAGAAAATCTGCTCAAAAACGGCCAAAAACCGTGTATGCGGGGCTTCATTCAGCAGTACTTTAGTGGAGACTAATCTTTCCATTTACTCCCCGTGCAGGTGCTGTGATCTCCAGCAGGACTGTTTGCTCTCTCAGGTCTCAGCTGAGGTGGTTCGGACCTCCAGCACGGCGTCGCCTCTCTGTGCTTCTGTTGTCTCGGCCAAACACTTGCAGCATTATAGCGCACCGCAGAAAAGGGCTGTTGTTCTCCGGCCGCTAACTGCGCCTCTGTTTTCACCGCGAGGACGGTAGCAGGCGTGCGGTTGTTAAGGTACACATGAGGAGAGGTGAAGGAAATGACTTAATCACTCATGCTTCTGTGTATAAGCAGCGCAGTGTTGGAGTGTGTGTGTGTGTGTGGGGGGGGGGTTAGAACGACACAGGTAGGATTAGAAAACAGTGATTTGTGCTTTGTCCGCTCCAGACTGGTCTCCTGTTGTGAGCTCATGAATAGTTGCTTGTTCGCCTCCCTCCTGTCTGTAAACAGAGCGAGCCGATCGCCACCAATTATCCGTCAAACTTGTTAAAGGTTTCTCTTTTTAGACAAGACCGAGCTTTTACAGAGCAGAGGTGTGTGTCCAGGTCAGATGAAGGGGTTAATGCTGATAATGAGTGTGTTGTTTCTCACCAGGCGTGAGCAGCATTACCCTCCACGGCATCCTGCAGATGCTGGTGGGGGTCAGACCAGTTCGTCCTCACCACGCTGGGAGACTGAGCTGGCTTTGTGCAGAGGGACACACTTTTCTTTTTATTGCTTTCTTAAACATAACGCATAATTTCAGCACAGAATAAGCATAATAATAATAAGTTAAAACACACAGACACAAATATTTATACTTTGGCATGATGTTCCTTACCTTAACCATCACAACTGGTTGCCTAAACCCGGTGTTGGGAACATTACTTAAAAAAGTAATTAATTAAAGTTACTAACTACTTTTCCAAATTAGTATTGGTGTTAGTAATGGAGTTACAGCTTTATAATTACTTGGAAAAGTAGTTATTCAGTTACTTTTTTGGATGTAGCTTTAATTTAATCTATTAAATTAATCTTTGTTGAATTATTTGTGATAAAAGTGAATATTAGATCTGACTAATAAAAGAAATGGAAACTTTACAGAATAAATTACTAACAGAAAAACATGGACTCAGACTGATGGATGTCGAGGCTCTGTCTCCTCCTCAGGAGAGGAGCTTCAGGTTTACCGAATTATTACAACTTCCAGCCACCCTGAAGAAACGAGTAGGCCTTGTTTCTAATAAACTTTTATCATGTTTGTGTCTTTTATCTCTGAGGGAAACTGATGTTTGTGATGAGAGTTCGGTTCATCATCATCATCATCCTGCTGCGGGTCAGATGATGAAGACCGATCCAATGTGCAGAACTAGTGTAATATATATTCAGTATTAAATATTAACTGAATTCTGGTCGTGGGCGAAAGAAATAATTCAGGGAAAGTTGTTGCTGGATTTATGATGTTTTCTCCTTAAACTGGAGCCATTCTCGTGCTGCATCCGTGTCAGGTTGATGACACTGTCACCGCCGTCCGCTCGGGATGTTGTGCTCGAGCCCGTCTGCTCGACTCCGCCTCAATCTCACGAACCGGAAGTCTTGCAACCGCCGTTATGGCTGAAGTGTCAGCATGCCGAAAGCCACGTTACCACACTAACCGAGGCCTTGTTGCGTCATCACAGAGGATAATTCCAAGATATTAACCACAAAGAAAACACTAGCAGAAGGTTGACAGCGTATCTTTTATTACACACCGTGTTAGAGACTTACCGGCTCCAGACAGCGCTTCCCTCCGCTGCAGTACACATCCACGGCCAGCAGATGTAGCTCATGCTCACGGTCTCAAATGTATCGAGACCTCGTGTCGATCTCTTTGCAGCTGTCTCAAAATGTCTGTCTCATGAAGCTTAGTTTTCACCATCCCTACTGTCAGCCCTGCGCCCCGAAAAGGTCCGCAGAGGCTCAACCCGAACCTCTTCAAGCCTGACGTGCGTTCAACAGAACACAGCAGCCCTGGAATACCGCAGATTACTATTGAGTATATGGGCGAGTGTAGGTTTCTCCGTATCACTCCTCCACCTCTCTGCTAGAGCACCAGCACAATATAGTCCCAACAAATGTGAAACTTCTGTTCACCAGGAACAAAAATGAATCTCACATAATAGTAACGCCCTGTTAGTGAAGGGCAGTAACGGTTACGCCGTTGTAACGATGAACATGGTAATAGTAGTAATAGATTAGCCCATGACTGAAAAAAGTAGTGCCGTTAGTCATGCCGTTTGTTCTAACGCCGTTATTCCCATCACTGGTTAAACCTAATCCTTGCCCTAACTAATCAAAACCTAATTGTACCTTAACTCTAAAACCAAATCCTGACCCTCAAATAGGGTTTTTCTGAGGGTTTCTTAGAGAGGACTGGCCCCAAATGTCCTCACTTTCCAAAAATTGTCCTGACTTTGTTGGTTAAACACGCTAAACGGTCCTCGCAATGTTGCCTGTACAAGTGTACACTCATTACATTACATTCATTTCCTCTGCCAAGGAGGTTATATTTTTGGTAGCATTGGTTTGTTTGTTTGTCTGCAACTTTATAGAAAAAGTTCTGGACGGATTGACCTGAAATTTCCACCAGCCGTGTGTCTCACCCCAAGGACGAATCCATTAACCACCATTAAATTTTGGTGATGATCCGGATCACCTTCTGGATCCAGGAATGTTTTGAAGGATTTATTATGTGAGAGGCCAAATTTTGGAGTGGTTTCATATAAGTCCATACAAATGTCCCGAGTGTTTGTTAAAAAATGACAAGAAAGGATCTCAATGAGGTCTATAATGTTTCGGAAGTTGATTCAGTTGGGACAGATCAATAGAAATTGTATGTTTTCATTTGTGCAGTTTTCAAGTATTTTTCTCGTGTCAATCATATCGTCAGTTTTATCATTATCGCGAATTTTCTGCCCCACTTACAAGCATCTTCCCACTAATCAGATGGAAAACTTTGCTGTAAATCCTTTAAGTTTAGCTTCAGAGGATTCGGGGGACTCGTGCATCAGTACGATCAGCTAGCGGGGAGGAATATTTGGGCCTTCCATCCTGCAGGTGTTAGATGTTTCTCCGTTCATGATTCAGATTAAATGGCTCTCCTACAGCATGATGTCAACTTCTGCACCTGCCTGTTTATGAGCCATTGATTTTTTTAGATTAGCGTCTGAAATGCTGCACAGGCCCAGAAACGCAACACAAGTTGCACACTTCCGTAAACTGGCCAATGGAAAGATAAATGCAGAGTTGGAGACCAACATGGTGTCTGCTCTCTTAGCATGAGGTGGCAGAACATCCCTGAATAGTAAATGAAAACTGTGACGCTGGTTTTCTCTGTCCAGCTGTCTTGGATGGAGAGTTGATGTTTCCTGCTGGAGTCTCTCTCTTCAGTGCTGTGACTGACTCTCTCTCTCTCAGCTGGCCGGCCGTCGGCTGCAGGAGGCTTTGGGATTTTTGCAGATCGTTCTCACTGATGCCGTTTCCATTGTTTGGAAGACCAGGAGTCAGCAAATACTTGACTGAACTCTTCACAATGGACGCAGATCTCCCGTCGGTGGGGGTGTGAGAATATCTGTGGGTGCTTTCAGGGTTTTTATGGTGTTTTTCATCGTATGCATGAATGATTTAGCAGAAAGCAAAGCTTTCATGTTATTGGCTCAAAGGGAATATCCAGAGGAATATTTGCTGGAAAATGAGGTGCATGTGCTTGGATCAGAAGCAGTTTCTGCTGATCTCCAGTTTTTCCTCATTAAACGGGGTCTGAACTTGCTCAGCGGTGCATTCAACCATGTTTGGGAAAATTCTTGTTTTAGGATTTTATTGAAGAAGCTACAGAATAACGACCCAAATTCAGGAAGCGTTGATACGTTCTTTAAATTAAAATGATCTTCATATTCTTCTTTAAAATATTGGTATCTTTTTTTTTTTTTTTTTTTTCGGATAAATACTTCTAGTAATGGAATCTCACGAAATCTTGTACCATTAGCACAAGTGCAGTATGTCTAAAAGTCCCCGTTATCCTGGAAGAACTTCATTTCCCAGCATTCCTTTCAGAGTCATGTGACTACGGTGCAGCTGCTGCTGCTACAGACTGACTTGCTTTGAAGCTGCTGATAATATGTCTGGTTTTAAGTTGTTGGTTAAGTTACCAAGTGGTCAGAAACATTATAATTGGACACATGTTGATAATACCTGCTAGTATCTGATATATGGTAGTATCTAATACCTGCTAGTATCTGATATATGGTAGTATCTAATACCTGATAGTAGGGCTGGACGATTACGGAAAAAATAATAATCACGATTAGTTTGACTGATATTGAAATCACAATAAATATACACAATTACTCATTGATTTATTTTTTTTTATTTTTTTTTTAAGTGCTTATTGAACCACAAAAATTCAACCTCAAAAATTATTTAAAAAGAAACACAACTGGAAATAAATTTAAAAAAATAAAATGAATAAATTAGAAACAATTAAAGGAGTAAAATAATAATAGCAATAAAAATGAATACCCAGTATGCATTCCTGTTCTGTGTTCCCTGCAGTTTGCGTCCTGTAACTCCACTTAATCCTGTAACTCAGGATTAATCATTTTTCTTCGATTACAGTGCTTCTATGATTGTGAGAAGGCAAAATTGAAATCACGATCAAAATTCGATTAATTGTCCAGCCCTACCTGCTAGTATCTGATATATGGTAGTATCTAATACCTGCTAGTATCTGATATATGGTAGTATCTAATACCTGCTAGTATCTGATATATGGTAGTATCTAATACCTGCTAGTATCTGATATATGGTAGTATCTAATACCTGCTAGTATCTGATATATGGTAGTATCTAATACCTGCTAGTATCTGATATATGGAAGTATCTAATACCTGCTAGTATCTGATATATGGAAGTATCTAATACCTGCTAGTATCTGATATATGGAAGTATCTAATACCTGCTAGTATCTGATATATGGTAGTATCTAATACCTGCTAGTATCTGATATCTGGTAGTATCTAATACCTGCTAGTATCTGATATCTGGCAGCCAAAATAAACTCCTCTGGCTGCGTTAAGGAGATTTTGGGATCTTTGTTCTCGGAGCAGAATATAGTTGTTTCTCTCATATTCTGAGTGATACCTCACGGCTGTCTGCGTAGATCTGTATCGGTTGCTGTCAGATATCAGGAATTAAAGGTTTGGACAATATCGGCATATTGGACATTGGTGTGTTTTTTTTTTTTTTTTTTTTAAAAAAGGAAAGAAAAAGGCCGATATCGAACATCCCCACTTTTCATCTGGTCCAGCTTTACTTCAGAGGGAGTAGAGGGGAAAATGTTGGGGTGAAACTATAAAACACACATTTATGTGTGTGTGTGTGTGTTTTCAGGCGAACTGTCGCTGCCAGCCCACGTCAGCCCATACACGAAGGTTCTGGAGGAGCCAGTGGAGAGCAGGGAGGATGCCTACATCCAGCTGGAGCTGCGGATGTTGGAGCAGGCGCTGCTCGCTACCTGCGTGGGCAGCATCACTGAGCTCAGTAAGTACGTGTGTGTGTGTCACTGTGTTTTGTGTGCATTTGTTTAAAGTGCGACCCGTGTCGGGCTCCTGGGACGCATCGTTAGTCGCTGCCAGCTCCCCTCATTACGTAACAACGCGTGGCTTGTTTCCAGAAAACAAGGGCACCTTCACACCCTGCAGGCCACCGTACTTCATCATGTCCACATTGAGAGTTCTTTCACCGGTCACACACGTTTATAGACCATCTGTTAACACGTTAAATACATCATGTCCTGATTATTGGGCTTTAAATGTGTCATGTTTTTTAATATTCCTTTTTTTGTCTTAACATCAGATGAGTTTTAAGATCAGGAGACGGAGAGAAAGAAAACTCGAGTTTGGAGGATTATTACTCTTAAAAGATGACACGGAAACCTGTGTGGAAGTAAAGTCTGAGGATGAGGAGCAGAACAGTCCAGAGTTAAAACACTCTCTTGTGTCTGCTTCGTAACGTCTAACTAGACCGCGCTGTCACGCTGCTGCAGATGGTGGTTTAAAACTTTTATTTTCCTGCCGTTTGTGACATATTTCACCTACAACGGAGAAAAGCTCTGCCTGTTCAGGACTAAATTATTTCCTATTTTCTCCTTCTTTGGCTAAAGGAGTGAAAACTTAAAGATTTTTGCAATTTATTTGTTTTATTATTTTATTGTTTTGGCTATGCTTATTATGAAGCCTGATATAACCATCATATTCATAATTAACTGATGTTGGACTGTAGAAGCTGATTCGGTCTTCTTTGAGAGTGGGTAAGGGGGGAGGTCGAGGGAAAAGTACCCACCCTGATGATTAAAAACGGAGGTGAATGACTACGGGGTCAAACTCACAGAAAAATGGATTAAATCACGCATTTTAATCAAAGGAAAGCTGGTCGTTATCGTGTATGAGTCGTGTATCAGGCGTCGGCGATTGAGGTCTGGTTACGGGGGGAATCTGCAGAAACCGGAAGGTTCTTCTTCCCGTCCTGCAGGTGATCTGGTGTCTCGAGCGATGCGCCACATGCAGCGTCGCCGGAGCTCGAGCTCGTCCATCAGCGGCACCCGATCGGCCAATCAGACGTCGGTGTCCTGGGCCCCGGACGCGCTCCGCACCCTCTACTACTTCCTGTCCAGCCCCCAGATGGAATCCATGGAGAACCCCAACCTGGAGCCTCCGGCCATGACGCTGAGCAGGGAGAGGTGTGTGTGTGTGTGGGCGCGTTTATGCTACATTATGGGGACCGTACTTTACCATCACGTGGGGACATTTTCCTGGTCCCCACAGGTCCAAACCCCATTTTGAGGGTGAAGAGTAGGTTTTAGATATTAAGTTACAATTAGGTTTTAGTTAGGGTTAGGACAAGGGTTAGGTTTAGGCAATCAGTTATGGATGTTAGGTTTAGGGTAAGGGGCTCGGGAATGCATTATGTCAACCCCACGTGGATAGAAAACCAGACTGTGTGTGTGTGTGTTGTCCTGGCGTGACCTCACAGTGGTTTTTGTCTTCACCATTCTGGTGTTCATCCTGCTCTAGGCCGTTCCTGCTCCTCCCCCCTCTTATGGAGTGGATCCGGGTCGCGGTGGTGCACGCGGAACATCGCTGCAGCCTATTGGTGGACGACGATGATGTCAGACAGGCTGCCAGACAGCTCCTCCCAGGACTGGACTGCGAACCCAGACAGATGAGGTAAGACGGCAAAGTGAACTCCCTCAGCAGATCTGGACGAAGGTCCAGCCGTAACTCTGCAAAGCTGCTGCTGAACGGTGCATCAGAAACTAGCTGCACGGTCCGAGCAGAGGTTGCACTACACTTTTTCGTTGTCATAATCTATTTCTTACCCGTCACTTTAATTAAAATATATACATATCCACCTTATTCCTGAGCTAACGAATGTACAAATGATTACATTTGTGTAAAATCGTGTAAACTGTTATTTCTGCTTGTCTTCATAACATTTCCTGGCATGGTTCGGGAACATGTTGCACTGTAACAGAAAGTTACGTTTGTGGCTACATGAGCGACGTGTAGAACATGCACCTCGGTTTGAGAGAGAGGCTGCAGGCTGCAACCAAACGGTCACAATCTGTGAATGAAAAAATGTATATCTGCTGTTACGTAAATACGATCGTATCCCAACACCACCAACCCAGAGGTTGCGCTAGACTTTTTCGTTGTCCGTCATTTTGACTGACAGGGTCATAAAAATCCAGTCATAATCTATTTCTTACCCGTCACTTTAATTAAAATATATACATATAATAATGACATATTCGGTAGCATTTTTTCATTAAATGCTTGGTTGCTCAGTTGGTGCCGAAGACTGATTACTTTTTTGTCCTTCATCTTTGCATCAGTCTTCCTTTTTTCACCTCTTTTGTCAACACTATCTTCATAGGGGATTATCACGCTTCCGCGTTCCGGTTCCCGGAAGTTGAAACATTTGGCACTTCCTCTTCCGGGCCATGTTAACTACAGCCGTTCCTGCTCTGTTATACTGTTTAAATCGGATAAACTCCAAACATATTTAAGTTTTCATTCTAGACTGAAGTGATACTGGATCAAAAGCTTGGATCAAAGCGATCGATTTGCCGCGGTGAAGGGACCGAACTTTATAATAAAAACACACGTTTGTTTGTCCCCGGTGGGGGAAAAACAAAGGGGAAAATTCGCTTTAAAAAAGTGAAAATTGTTTTTTTTTTGAAAATAGGTGAATTTTTCTTTTAATCTAGGGGATGGGTTCAAAGGAGGGAAAAATTCAAAATAAAAAAAAACAAAATTAAAGAAAAAAAAAAATATATTATAGTGAATAAAAATTAATTTGGTTTTTGGTTTGCCTTATGTCAACTGTGAGGGGGTGAAATTTTTTAAAAATTAATTGGTTAGATGTTTTTATTCTTCAAATTACACATAATTAAGGGCGTATCCTTATGATTGAAATGGGGGGGACCGGAAGCTCCGCCTGCCGACCGGAGGCTCCTAGTTAGCTCCTTCTGTGCTCTTAATAAGGTCTCAGTTTGTTACAGAGTCGAAAGGCGGTGTTTAGTCAGCGAATTGCAAGTCTAAGCATGTCTTACCTTAACCATGCCGCTTAGGGGGCTTATCTTTGTTAGCTCCTCTTAGTTTCGTGTTAGCTCAGTTAGCGTTTAGCCAACAGTACGTCAGCTGTCAATCATTTGCCCCGCGGCTGCGCTGTGCCCATTTTAGGATTTTCCTGGAGTGACGACGTACGTGACACGGCAAGATGGCGACGGTAAGACACGCCCACCTGGCTTCACATTTCTCTATTCAGAAGAGACCGGAAGCTACGTCCAGTAATTATATCCAGTCTATGGGCACAACACCGGCACTTCACAGCATGCTAGCATTAGCCAGATAACGTTTACCGACGTGCTTAACATCGTGCGTCTTAAAACGCACAAACATCTGAAAATCGGGTCTGTACCCCCCCGTTTCCAGTGGAACAACTGGGGACTGCCAAGAAAGGAGACGCTTTCAGATGATTGTGTGTTTTCAGCCGCACAAAGTTAGGCACGTCATCGAGCTGGCTAATGCTAACCTGCTAACAAAAGTCCGCCAGCTACTACTCTGTTAAACTTTGTAAATCGGATAAACGCCAATGCCAAGTTTTCATTCCAGACTGAAGTGATGCCGAGGAAGAAGTGGATCAAAACGACCGATTCGCCGCGATGAAGGACCGAACTTTATAATAAAACGACACACGTTTGTTTGTGGCCGGCAGACTGCGCAGTCGTGTTAGCAGGTTAGCATTAGCCAGCTCGATAACGTGCCTAACTTTGTGCGGCTGAAAACACACAATCATCTGAAAGCGTCTCCTTTCTTGGCAGTCCCCAGTTGTTCCACTGGAAACGGGAGGGTACAGACCCGATTTTCAGATGTTTGTGTGTTTTAAGACGCACAATGTTAAGCACGTCAGTAAACGTTAGCTTGCTAATGCTAGCATGCTGTGAAGTGCCGGTGTCGTGCCCCACCGGCGACAAACAAACGTGTGTTTTATTATAAAGTTCGGCCCTTCACCGCGGCAAATCAATCGCTTTGATCCAGCTTTGATCCAGTATCACTTCAGTCTAGAATGAAAACTTAAGTATGTTTGGAGTTTATCCGATTTAAACAGTATAACAGAGCAGGAACGGCTGATGTTAACATGGCCCGGAAGAGGAAGTGTCAAAAGCCGGCAACTTCCGGTAAGCGTGATAATCCCCTATTATTGGGTTTTTCGAAGAAGCTTCGGAAAACTCAGCTGCTGTGACATTTTTCCGAGTGAACCCAACAGGCCATGCATCAAGAGAGACATGCTAACTCGCCATCTAGTGGTCAGGAGTGTAAATTGCAATCTGTCAAAATGACTGACGGCCTTCAGATTTTTCTGTCACCGTTTTAAAAAAAACGGTCAATGACGGAAAATATTCGGTTCACGCGACCCCTGGGTCCGAGCTGTCTGCTGCTGTCGGGGGCTTTAAAACCTCATCAGTGACTAATTTTCCATGAATGGCTGAAATACTGTGAAAGACAGAGAAAAGTGAAAGTTTTGAACGTTCTAATGAAAACTGCTTCATTCGGTGGAGTTCCAGATCTTCCTGACGTTCCGATCTCCGGTAACGGGTTGACGGGATGGATGTTGCACCTGTGGTGACCGAGAGGCTCTGAATCACTGACAACCAGTAAAATCTGTCTGGTTCATCATTATTGATTAAACGGCCCATCCCTTCATTCTGTTCTTATTTTACTTGACTGGAGTTTTGTGAATTTGCTTTGAATAAAAATTGACGTTTGTTTTGAAGACATTTGGCCAGAAGACGGCCGTGACTCAGCTGTTTATGCAGGCGAAGCCGTGAATACGAGCAGACGTGTTGGTCAACTGCTGAGTTTATTTTTCTGGCGTGTTATGTCTGCCGCGCTCTCTGAGAGTCTGAGAGATGACGCGTTAGAGACGTGACCCTGCAGGTCGCTCCTGATCCAGTCAGGAATGAGTTAAAAAGCAGCTAAATGGTGGTTTTTGGTTTCAGGTCTCAGTGCTGCTTCCAGTCCTTCAAGAGTCTGGATGCAGAAGCCGCTTCCTCCAAGTTCCAGCTGGATCTGGGCTTCAGGATGCTCTCATGTGGCCGAGCAGACCTGGTCCAGCAGGCCACGGTGCTCCTGGGAGCCGACGGCGTCGACACCACAGACGACCAGGTGATCATCGCCGACGGTCGCGTTTCCTCACCGCTGCATAAAGACTAAAGTCTGCTGATTAAAATGTTTTCAAGTGACGTCTTTAAACTCGTCTAAAGGAGATTTTTACTAACTAAATCTTTTGTTACATCTTCATGCTCCATTTCATGTTTCACGTGTTTACTTGTTTATTGAAACAAAAGTGTTTTATGCATTTTATTTAATTCCCCTCCAACTTGTCCTACAGGGGGCTTCTGGCACTTACCAGGCCAGCGATTGGGCGCTTTATAGAAAACTAGAGATGTAACCAGCTGATATCAGGATTAAAATGTGATATTGGAAAATATTGGTATCATTTTTTTTTAACCAACATTTTTACTAATGAAGTCTCGCAAGATCTCGTTCTGTTAAGAAATCTGGTGAGATCTTGTTCCATCAGCAGCGGTCCAGCATGAAGAAAAGTCCCTGTTATCCTGGATTTAAGTTGCTTGGTTAAGCTACCAAGTTGTCAGAAACATTAGAATTGCCTAATACCTGCTAGTATCTGATATATGGTAGTATCTAATACCTGCTAGTATCTGATATATGGTAGTATCTAATACCTGCTAGTATCTGATATATGGTAGTATCTAATACCTGCTAGTATCTGATATATGGTAGTATCTAATACCTGCTAGTATCTGATATATGGTAGTATCTAATACCTGCTAGTATCTGATATCTGGTAGCATCTAATACCTGCTAGTATCTGATATATGGTAGTATCTAATACCTGCTAGTATCTGATATATGGTAGTATCTAATACCTGCTAGTATCTGATATCTGGTAGCATCTAATACCTGCTAGTATCTGATATCTGGTAGTATCTGATATCTGCTAGTATCTGATATCTGGTAGCATCTGATATCTGCTAGTATCTAATACCTACTAGTATCTGATATATGGTAGTATCTGATATATGGTAGTATCTGATATCTGCTAGTATCTGATATATGGTAGTATCTAATACCTGCTAGTATCTGATATCTGGTAGCATCTAATACCTGCTAGTATCTGATATCTGGTAGTATCTGATATCTGCTAGTATCTGATATCTGGTAGTATCTAATATCTGCTAGTATCTGATATCTGGTAGTATCTGATACCTGCTAGTATCTGATATATGGTAGCATCTGATACCTGCTAGTATCTGATATCTGGTAGCATCTAATACCTGCTAGTATCTGATATCTGGTAGCATCTAATACCTGCTAGTATCTGATATCTGGTAGTATCTGATATCTGCTAGTATCTGATATCTGGTAGCATCTAATACCTGCTAGTATCTAATATCTGGTAGTATCTGATACCTGGTAGTATCTGATATCTGGTAGTATCTAATACCTGCTAGTATCTGATATATGGTAGTATCTGATATCTGCTAGTATCTGATATCTGGTAGTATCTGATACCTGCTAGTATCTGATATCTGGTAGCATCTAATACCTGCTAGTATCTGATATATGGTAGTATCTAATATCTGCTAGTATCTGATATCTGGTAGCATCTAATACCTGCTAGTATCTGATATCTGGTAGCATCTAATACCTGCTAGTATCTGATATCTGGCAGCCAGATGTCCAACATGAACTCCTTTGGTTGAGTTAAGGATATTTTGGGATCTTTGCTCTCGGAGCAGAGTATAGTTGTATCTCTGAACATATTGTACAACCTCACAGTTGTCTGCACAGATTGGTATCAGTGTATCAGAAAATTAAGGGTCGGACAATATCGGTATATCAGATATCAGTTAAACAAAACAATATTGAACATCCCTCTAGAAAACCCTTAAATCCAACATTTTCGCTGCATTTCTGACCTTTACATTCATGCTCCAGACCGCTGGTTTCTAGGGGTGGGAAAAATATCAATGCACTGAAATATCGCAATATTTTCATATGACGATATCATACTGATATTTAAAAAGCAGTATCGACCTATTTTTACTAACAAAATCTCAGGAGATTTCATCGTTCTGTTTCAAAATCTTGCGTTTTTTTGTGAAATCTTGTGAGATTTCGTAACACTGATGAAATCTTGTGGGATTTTGTTGGTAAAATAGATCGATACAGTGTTTTTAAATATCAATTTGAAATCGGCACATGAAAATATCGTGATATTTGTGTATTGATACTTTTTCCCCACCCATACTGTGGTTTCACTGGTTTCTTTCTCACTCAGATTTAAACAGGTTTAAAGCTCTATTTTGTCTTTGTGACTAACGCGTCTCACACGTCTGCTCATCTGATTTTAGTTTAATTTACTCTTTTTTTTCTTCTTTTTTTTATAAACTTTTATTCTTTTCTTTATATTTTTTCTTTTCGTGTTACTTTATTTTATTAACGACTGCCCGAGGCCACAGCATGCCGCGTGAACTGACAGCCTTTCCTGCTGCGTGTGCAGGGCATGACGCCTCTGATGTACGCCTCTGCAGCCGGAGACGAGGCCTTGGTGCAGATGCTCGTAGAGGCCGGAGCTCACCTGGACCTGCAGGTAACCAACACGTCGACTATCACGGTTCTTCTGCTCCTGCTCTGCTTTTAACTGGCCGGATTTACCTGTTCAGGTCCCAGGCTGCTCGGCCAGACACCCGTCCGTCCACCCCGGCAGTCGGCACTGGGTGGCCCTGACCTTCGCTGTGCTGCACGGCCACCTGAGTGTGGCTCAGGTGAGCGCTTCAAACAAACGTCACACGACTTTATTCGTCATTTTTAGCTACCAAAACTTTTTAGATTTGATGTTTTAGTTGGATGAACGAGGGCCTCCACTGTAGTTTCTGCTGAACGTTTACAGCCGAACTCTTCAGCATTTACAGCTGTTTAATTTAACAACCTAATTTATTTTCTATTAACTCCAGTATTAGTGGATTGTTTACAGATGTGAACTTTTCCTTTGCAGTTTTTCAGCATATCAAACATGTGGAGTCGATTCCATGTGTGTCTTTTAGATGATGTTTGTTGCTGTCAACTTAACATGAAGTTCAAGGTCATCCTAATTCTGGAGCACCATCTTATCTTTTTTTTTGTCCTTTAATTTAACTTCAATTTGTTTTATTTTACTATTAATGTGTTTTTTTGCCATTTTATATCTTTTCCTATTCTGCTTTATTTTTGTCATTTTATTAATTTAAAAAAAAATTCCCATATGTTTGTAAAAAAAAGTTTTAAGTCTGTTTTTCTCAAATTAATTTTATTGCATGTTGTATTTTTCCTATATTGCTTTATTCATATGGAAGAGTATTAGGGCCACTATAATAAAAAAATAAAATAAACAAAACTGAGGAAAAAAACTCAGAATTCTGACTCCCCCACATTATCTCTTTTTTTTTGGGGGGGGGGGGGGGGGGGGGGGGGTGATGTTCAAGACTTTTCTTTTTTCTTTCTCAGAATTCAGACTTTTTTTTTTTTTTTTTTTTTTAGAAATTGGATAACCCCCCCCCCCCCTTTTTTATGTTTTGGAAAGTCAGAATTCTGAGAAAAAAAAAGATTTAAGAATTCCAACTTTTTCCCCAGAACATTTATTAAAAAAAAAAAAAAAACGGTTTCTAAGAAAAAAGAGAAATCGGAATTTTGACACTTTTTCCCCCCCAAAAAATATTAAACTTTTTTGGGGATTTTTTTTTTTTTTTTTTTTTTCAATTTCTGAGAAAAAAAAATCTGCCCCCCTCCCCTTCTTTAATGTTCTGGGAAAAAGTCAGTATTCCAACTTTTTTCAAATAATTTCTTTTCTTCGTGTCCCAAATCCTCTTCCGTAGATTCACTTTATTCATACATTAATTTGTTTATACATTTATTTTCTTTCATTTATTTATTGTCCATTTTCTTCATTTCATTTACTGAAACTAAAAACGTGACCAGAAATGTCTTTTGCGTGTAAACAGCTGTGAAAACATGAATGAACGATTTTCCAGACGTCCGGCTCCTCTGAGTTTGCTGTCCTTGTGTCTGCAGCTGCTGCTGGAGGCTGGAGGAGACGTGGAGGGAGGATCTCTGCTGGATGGACAGGAGAGCTCAGCGGAGACGCCGCTGCAGCTCGCAGCTGCTGCAGGTATCCTGCTGCTGGAAATCTTTCAGCTGAAGCTGCTCAGAAAGACCTTCTTACCGTCACTCAGCTGGAAAACAGTTTTTATTACACAGAAATCCACCAGGAAAGCTGCTCCTCTTCACAGGTAACTATGAGATGGTTGGTCTGCTGCTCAGCTACGGAGCAGACCCTCTGCTCAGAGTGCATCATGGGAACTCGCTGACATCGCCCCTGCATGAAGACATGAACTGCTTCAGCTACGCAGCAGCACATGGACACCGGTGAGACTCGGCTTCTTTCAGAGGACATTTCGTTTTAGTTTCTCCTCCTCTGAAGCAGCATGCTGCCGTGTGCAGGAACATCCTGAGGCGGCTGCTGATGCAGCATCAGCGCAGGAAGGAGGACATCCTCTCCCTGGAGGAGATCCTGGCTGAAGGAGTGGAGGAGCAGGAGGCGGAGAGTCCGGCCCCCAGCTCCCCGAGCACGGTTCCCAGGCTGTGTAAGGCCCGGACCAAAGCCCTGCAGCAGGCGGCGTACCACAGCGCCGAGCACGGATACCTGGATGTTACCATGGAGATCAGAGAGATGGGTAAGCATCTGATCAGGGACGGAAACAGTGTTGTTTTTGGCAGCTATCTGAGTTTTAGTCTTAGTCTTAGTCTTTCTGACGAAAATGCTTATTAGTTTTAGTCATATTTTTGTCATTTCTGTATCTGATAGTTTTAGTCTAGTTTTAGTCGGCGAAATTAAAAACGTTTTAGTCTAGTTTTTGTCAGGTAGGCTATTTAATAAAAAAAAAAAAAAAAAAAAAAAGAATAACTGGCCACTAAGGAGACCATGCTGCCGGTTACATTTGAGCATATAGGTTTGTATATGAAAACAGAAAGAAAGACTATGTTTCATTGCAAGTGAAGACAGCAGTTAATGGTGAGGGGAGTGAGTTGCGTTGTCTTGTATTATAATCATGTGGCAACTGAAAGTTTAATTTTGTTGTTTTATTATATTGTGTATCTTTTCTTTACCTGCCAAGGGACTGCTGATGCTAATTAGCTTGCTAATGACAATTCAACATGTTGCTATATGTTCATTAATATGTACTGTCCCTGTCAAATAAAAAAGTTTGAAGATAGAATAAATTTTAAAGCTTCTCATAAAAATACTGAATGCAAAAACGTTTTTGACACACAAACCATCAATTTATTGCAGAATTAAGGTAAAATATAGGGCTGCAAATATCTTAAATTACAAACCATTTGGGAGTCGAAACAGCCGGCTCTTTAGGAACCGACTCAAAAGAGCCGACTCTTTAGGAACCGACTCAAAAGAGCCGACTCTTTAGGAACCGACTCAAAAGAGCCGACTCTTTGGGAACCGAATCAAAAGAGCCGACTCTTTGGGAACCGAATCAAAAGAGCCGACTCTTTAGGAACCGACTCAAAAGAGCCGACTCTTTAGGAACCGACTCAAAAGAGCCGACTCTTTAGGAACCGACTCAAAAGAGCCGACTCTTTGGGAACCGAATCAAAAGAGCCGACTCTTTAGGAACCGACTCAAAAGAGCCGACTCTTTAGGAACCGACTCAAAAGAGCCGGCTCTTTAGGAACCAACTCAAAAGAGCCGACTCTTTGGGAACCGAATCAAAAAGACCGGCTCTCTGAAAAGAGACGAACTTCCCACCGTTTGAACAGCGCAGCCAAGCAGCTGCGCGTCTGACCGCAGGTGTTCACCAGAGTTGCTCAGCAGTTCAGATACCCGACGGTAACACGCAAAAACGCTGTTTAGCAGATAGAAATGACAAAGATTCATATCATGGTTAAGGTGTGGGTGGATATTTATGTAGTTCGGGCGGGTGGCGGTGAGAATATGTTTCTTTTTCGTTGGACAAGACGCGTTTTAAACATCTAACGTTGGGATCGTTTCCAGATCAGGCAGAGACAGAGGCGCTGCTGGTAATGGGAACAGCGAACACTGTTACAACCAGGGATGATGATCTTTTATGCTGGAATCTCTGAATCAAATAGATAAAGCCCCTACGTGGCAAAATGACAGAGACTGCTGTGAATTTAAGATATTAATGTGCGACATGCGGGTCAGGTTTGACAGGAAGAGCCGCAGTTCGCGGGTCTCTGTTCGGGCGGATGCGAGTAAGGATGCAACTACTTTTTAACTTTTGACAGACAGATAAATGCAGAATAGGTGGACATTTCCTGCATTATGAACGTCTGACAGACCGGAGATTCACATTTTCGTTCAGTCTCGTCTCGGCAATGAAAATATACACACGTCCCGTCATGTTTTAGTCATCAGAGAGACACGTTTAGCTCGTCATCGTGTCGTCATCGTCATGAAAAAAGGGGCGTCCACGAAATGATTTCGTCATCGTTAACGAAAACAACACTGGACGGAAACGCACGTTCATCTCCACCAGTTTTACCAGTTAAATGTAAAAAAATACATCTATGAATATGAAAACTACGTAGGCCTGAATGTGATCTGAGTTTATATTTAATCATTAAACCTTTCTGACACTTTTAAAACTAAGTTTCCTTAAGGCCCATTTACGCTCGACTACAGAGAGCAAAAAACAGACCCGGATTGTTGTAAAAGGTTTGACGGCAGAAATGATCTCTACGACCTTTGAGGACACAACCTGGGTGGACAACCGGTCCAGCAGCTGCAGGACAGCTACAGGGGGACAAAAAGCCATTATGGGGACATTTTGATGGCAAAATTATGAAAATCAAAATATTTAGGTTCAATAATGACAAACAGTCATATAGCTATGTAATTAGATGGTGTTTTGACACATGGGGGAGGCAGGAAAAAAGATCCCGAGTCTTGCTGCAAGTCTAGTTTAAGTCATCACCCTCAACATCCTCAAAAAGACGAGTCGTGTAGGCCTGAAAATTCCTCTAAAAATATAAATTTTTCAGCATTTTATGGAGAATATCTTTGCCTGACGTGTATAGAAAACTATATCCAGATCCAGCTTCAGAGGGGCTCTAAAAACTCCATGTTCTGCTGACATGATCAGACTCAAAACTTCAAAATCAGCAAATAAACGTTACTAAATCGTCGCCTCTAGCGACAAGACGAACTGACAGTAATGTCGTGCACACGCATGAGCTGCTTAGACTGCGCTGGTCTTTAGTTTAACCCACTTTACACTCAGGCTACGTTCACCAGCGATGATCAGAAGAGAAGACGCAAAAGTGGCGTCTCGTCTCCATCTTTTTATCCGCGTTTACACGAGTAATCTGCGTGGATACGACACACGCATGCAAAAGTGTGTGAAATACGGTTGGATTTGCACACCAGATCATAAAGTTGTGCTGTAATGGAACTCCATCATGTCCGCGCGCATCTGTAAAATCTACCGTATTTTCTGGACTATAAGTCGCATCAGTCAAAAAATGCATCATGAACAGGAAAAAAAACATATGTAAGTCGCACTGGACTATAAGTCGTATTTATTTGTTCAAAACAGGATGATTTTCAGATTTTTCATATCTAAAAAATGACCCAATCAGTCCAATTCCAAAGTTAATGCTTGTAAATGATCATAAACATCATAACTAAGAAGGATAAACATGTTTTTTGAGGATTCGTTCCACCACACAGGCAGATGACCAAAATGAACTCCTCTCACTGAGATGAGGCTATTTTGGGATTTTTGCCCTTGGAGCAGAATGTAGTTGTCACAAGCTTAGAGCGCCCTCTTTTGAGATTAGACGGTAATATTTACTCCTTGGCTCATGTCAGTCAATAAGAATTGATACTGAAAAATATCTTAAATTGTATATATTTTGATATATAAGTCGCACAAGCCGCCAAACTTTAAAAAAAAGTGTGAGTTATAGTAAAGAAAATACGGTATCTTAGATCTGCTGGGTTTACGTGCGCTGTTGTTTGTCCTGTTTGTGTGTGACATCAACACCTTTGTGACATGAGCATGGAGTGAGCAGGTCCATCACCATTTTTGTGTCTCGGGCCGTGCAGAAAAGATGTCTTCAGGAGATTTCCACTTTGGATTGAGTCTTCAACCCAGAATAACGCTGTTGCCGTGAGAACGAAAGGCACTTCATGTCATATTGCCGCATTTACATGCTAAAAACTTAGCATTGCAATAATATGCATCCTTATTTCAGTCATACCTCACATTTACCTTGTTAGCGAGAAGAAAGCCAACTGTGGGTCCTGTTTTATTCCCAGACTGGATCGGAGCTCCCTCCAAATAAAAAAAGAAAGAAAAGAAGCTGCTCGGTTGTTTACTCCCGTCTTACTCTGGCGCCGGTCAGACTCCAGTTTGGTTTCCTTCGTACCGAAACTCTCACATTGAGCAGAAACAGTATCAGAGACACCGCAGTGAAGAAAGATCAGCTCATTCTGCACATCAGGCAGCTGTTAGAGCATGTGGAGGAAAGAAAAGATAGTATAGCATTTAAACATGCGCAATGCACCTTTAAAACTGAACCTTTGATCGTCCAGCCTGCAGCTTCAGTTATTGCTTTCTCCGTCTCGGCTGGGCTCAGGAGTTCCCTGGAGGCTGCACACCTGGCTGGAGTCGCTCCGCAGAGCTCAGCAGCTGTGCCGGGACGAGGTGGTGGTCTCCCTCCTCACAGACTTCCCCTCCATCAGGACGGACGACTACGGCCCCGAGCTGCTGTCCGCCGGCGTCCCGCTCATGTTCAGCATGTTGGAGACCAGTAAGGTACGACTCAGCAGGTCTGGAACGGATCCAGCTGAAGGACCGCGGTCCAGAACTGCAGAATCTGTCTAAATCTGCCAGGACGCAGCTCAGATGGATGTGAGGAGACACTTTCTCCGGATATGTTGGTGCAGAAGGACCCTGAACGCCACACGAACGGTTCAGGGTCATGACTGTGTGGGACAAACCATCACCGGTCGGTGCCGTAGTTCTCCAGTGTGTTGCGTCTCTGCAGGACTACGTGGTGACGAAGCGACTGGCGGCGGCGTTTTCTCACTGCTACGGCTCCTCGCCGGTTCCGGCCGTCCCGCCGATGGACGTCACGCTGTCCACGCAGCTGGGTAACGGCTCCCCGCCGCCGCACGCACGCTTCTCATTTCCCGTTAGCAGCTAACGCCAACGACCTCTCTGTGCTCAGATTCCCATTTCCTGAACAACGAGGAGATGTCAGACGTGACGTTCGTGGTGGACGGACGTCCGTTCTTCGCTCATCGAGTGGTGCTGATGTCCGCCTCGGAAAGGTTGGTTTGTCTTCTACATCACGTTGCCGTGTGCAGGCGTGCGCACGTTTATTTTGGGTGTAAAACACTAAAATTAAGGAGCAGAAATAAAAAGTTAGAATATTTTTAATGATTTTAAGTTTGACAGAAGTTATAATAATAAGGCCGTTATTGATTTGTTCCAAACAATCATAACTCGTTTTAATCTAAGAACAAAATAAACCGTTTACATTCAGGAACATTTATTAGATGAAACTATCTGAAAACAACCAGGATACTATTTATCATGCGTCCTAAGTGCTGAGGATTTGTAGAATGAACTTGGACTCTAAAACTTCAGAATAAAAGCTATTTATCAACTTTCTCAAGTGAATCGCTCCTCCTCCTCCAAGTATCTGACTTCTAGAGGCGTCTTAAGTGGGTGAGAGCTGCCGCTAGAGGACGCCATTGAGGTGAGAGAGACGTTTGTGGACGTTCCATGAGCTGAAGGACGTTTTGGCTTTGACGACAAACAGCTGGTCAAACGTTATTGATGGACAGAGCGGCTATAATTTATGTTACAGATTTAATAAAAGACTTAAGCCCTATTCTGACTGGATTAGTATTATATAGGGACCACATGTAATTTGTAATAATTACAGAGGTTGTCTGTGATTTTAATCCAGTGTGAATCGGTCATGTCTGTGATTTGCGATGTAATAATTCCCCCGCAAATTACGTACTATAATTTGCTAAACTCAGAGGTCCTCTGATAGTACTAATCCAGTGCGAATGGACATCTCTGTGATTTGGACAGAAATGACCCGTAATTTGGTGGTATTTGTTTCCTGGACGCATTTCATTTCCTTTTTGGCGAAAAATGGAGGCTTCAAAAGAATTTTTCCTCCAAAGTATCATGTTTACGATAATATAGGCTCAAGCATTAACTTTGGGATCGGAGTGATCAGGGGGAGTTTCACTGGTCCCGTTCCTGCAGCGAGAAACGTTTAGGTTTGGACAACATGCTGACACGGTACAAGTTCTTAAAGCGTTGGTGACGACTGTCCGTGTGTTATTTAACACATTTGTTTCTGAATGATCATCCACTGCCGATGGAAACAGCTCGTAAGAGCAGATGTTACGCAATATGCTGCACGTTGACATCATATCTGCTGGATGTCTGTGAATTTCAGTCAAATCTCAGACTTCAGTTATCCAGTGTGAATGCGCCACATAAAAAACAGACGTCGGGGGGTCATTTATTTATTACATGTGGTCCCTAGATAATACTAATCCCGTCAGAATAGGGCTTTAATCTCACCTGTAATCACGTGCAGCAGCTTAATGCCAGAATTAAAAGCCGTTACAATGTTTTATACACTATATCGTCAAAAGTATCGTTTCACCAGCCTTGACTCACATATGAGCTTCAGTAACATCCATTCCTGATCCGTCGGGTTCAGGATGACGTTGGTCCACCTTTGCAGCTAGAACAGCTTCATCTTCTGGGAAGGCTGTCCACAAGGTTTAGGAGTGTTTATGGGAATCTTTGACCATCTTCCAGAAGCACATTTGTGAGGTCACACTGATGTTGGACCAGAAGGTCTGGCTCTCAGTCTCCGCTCTAATTCATCCCAAAGGTGTTTTATGGGGTTGAGGTCAGGACTCTGTGCAGGCCAGTCCAGTTCCTCCACACCAGACTCTGCATCCAGGTCTTCATGGACCTGCTTTGTGCACTGGTGCACAGTCATGTTGGAAGAGGAAGGGGCCAGCTCCAAACTGGTCCCACAAAGTTGGGAGCATGGAATTGTCCAGAATGTCTTGGTATGCTGAAGCATTCAGAGTTCCTTTCACTGGAACTAAGGGGCCAAGCCCAGCTCCTGAAAAACACCCCCACACCATAATACCCCCTCCACCAAACTTTACAGTTGGCACAATGCAGTCAGACAAGTACCGTTGTCCTGGCAACTGCCAAACCCAGACTCCTGATAAATAAGTTTCATCAGGAGCTGATAAATAAGTTAAGTGCAGCTTTCAGTTAAAGGGACTTGAGGCAGGAATTTGAAAAAAAACAAACATGAATGTCCCTTTTTTTCATACTAATGGGTGATGAAGCGCTAAATACCAAAAATAACGTTTCCCCTCATGTTTCTCTCCGTTGCCTTGAACAGGCTGTGTGCTGCAAAATGCGCTGCAATTCGGTGTCCGAATTTCCCGCGCTGTCCTGCGGATGTGACGTCAAATGACCTACATCCGCAGTTTTAATGCAGGAAAAAGACGGTCACGTTAAATAAAAACACCGTAAGTGATAGTTATGGATTATTCTGCCGTCAGAATACAATCTAGATCAACTGAAAGACACTAAAAATTGTAACTACGAAGGAAAAGCTTAGTAAACAACATTATAGTTTTCCAGCTCTGCCATGCGGACGTGACGTCACATGACGCTACATCCGCTGTTTTGATATAGGACGAAGCCGGTCGCGGTAAATTCAAACACTGTAAGCGATAGTTATGGATTCTTCTGCCGTCAGCAAACGATCCAGATCAACTGAAAGACACTAAAGTGTAACTACGGAGAGAAAAGTGAGTAAACAGCATCATAGCTTCAGTTTGTGCACCCGTGACGGCTTGGCTCGTTGCTGTAGTTACCTGAAGCGCCAATCGCGGCAGTCGCGAGTTTCGTTTCTTAATCTTGCCTCAAGTCCCTTTAAGAATTTTTTAAACTCATAAGTCAATGAAGTGATCTTGGGATTAATTCTTAGAAGTTTGATGAATACGGCCCCTGATGTTGAAGCTTAATGATGAGATAGACTATATATGTGTGTGTGTGCGCAAACATGAATGTATTTATTTTAATTTCTAAGGGGAATCTTTTTGTTTAATCATTATTTTTATTATTGTGTACCTTCATCTCCTTTCATTGTTTTGTGTCATCATTGTTCTTTCTTTTATTTTCATTGTGTTGGCTTGTCAAAGGACAAAGTATGGAAATGAGCTTTGCTATAATCCTGCATGTTTACATTTTGTGTTCGTTAATATGCACTGTCCCTTTTTTAAATAAACTCGAACTCAGGTCTCAGCGTCGTCCCTCTGAGAGGCGTCACATTTAATTGGAGCTTCTCTGAAAATGTAGCCGTGATGTAGCCGTAACTTCTGCGATGAATAAAACGTACATGTGAAGACTGAAAGATGGCGGAAGAAACCGGGTCTTGTGATTCGTTTCAGGTTTCGACGGATGCTGGCGGATTCTCCCGACGGCATCATCCACATCAGCCACGTGACCTACGGCACCTTCCAGGTGAGACACCGACCGCCGTCGCAGACGTGGTTCATGAGCTGCTAGTGAAGTTTGCCTTCACCTTCCTGTAGATGATGATGAAGTCGCTGTACTGCGGAGGAACCGAGGGACTGAAGCTCTCACACTCCGAAGCCACGACGGTAAAATCTGCTTATGAACAAACACTCCAGCGGCTTTCTCCCAGTTTACACTCTGACTTTACTCAGTAAACTGTAATAAAGACAAACATCTGCAGTGTAACGATACGAGTCGAGTCATCTGAAGTAAAAACGTCTTTCTGTCTTCAGCTGCTGCCGTTAGCCGCCTTCTTCCAGCTCCGCCGTCTGCAAAGATGCTGCGAGATGACGCTGTCGCAGAGTCTGACCCTGAACAACGCTGTCAGCATCTACCAGACAGCCGAGGTACAGAAACACGAGCTGAGAGGGAGGACGGACCCCCGTGTGCTGCTCATTAGCGACATCTGCTGGATTTAGTAGATCACTGCATAAAGACTGAATAAAGACTGTTGCAGCCATAAAAGAATGTTGGCAAGTCTGTTTGTAAGTGAAAATGTTGCTTGTTCCATTCGCAGAAGGTTTATTAAAAGCAAAAAATCTTCTTTTCTTTTTAACTTTAAGAGTAGCAAAGATTTTTTTTACCTGTAATAAGCAAAAAAATTCTGCTAATGGTACAAGCAAAATTTTCTTGATTAGATTTCTTGAAACAAGATCTCATATCTCACTGAAATGTTTCTCTTCAGGTAATTTTGTCTTATTTCGAGTGTGATGAGATATTTTAACTGGAAATTAGCAAAAAACACTTGGTAAGATTTGAGTTTTTGCAGTGTATCCAGTTCATACTCGTGCTCCAGGGTAAGGGGACAGTTTGTGGGGGACGCAACGTAAAATCAACATATTCTGACTGACGTAGGGAAAACTGCATTTTCTTACTACGCCCCATGGGTTTGGAATAATCTGCAGAAATACCTCAGATTAGAAACGCTGATATCGATGAATGAATTTAAGGGCATCATAAAGAACGTGGTGACTGAGACGTGTGCTTGTCTGTCCTGAGTGGTTTTATGTCTTATTGGTTGTTCTTGTTTTAAGAGTTGTCTTATTAGTGTGTAAATTTTTTAATTATGTTTGTTTTTAGTTGTTCGTATTGCTTAACTGTGTATTTTATTGTGACTGGCTGCTACCTTGGCCACGTCTCCCTTGTAAAAGACATTTATAATCTCAGTGGGACCTCCTGGTGACAGAAAGATATTCGTACCAAAACACACCCGACCCGGACTCGTGGGTGGAAACGGGGCTTTTGTATCGATATTGTGCCTACCGATGTTCTTAATGTTGGCATGTATGTATCTTAACAGCCTGCGTACGTGAGTGCACGTGCATTCGGTCGTTTTGGATCCTCAAATTTGGTGATTCGTTCATTTTGCACATGTATTGCTTAGAAAAGAAAAAAGTCAAAAATAGTTAAAAAAAAACAGACTTTTCACCGGATAACAGTCGAGTTCCTGGACTGACCTTGTTTGTTTGGATCTGCAGAACCTCGGAGCGGCCGAACTCTGCCGGTTCTGCGACGGCTTCTTCCTGCAGAATCTGGACCGGCTGCTGGAGCGGGAGGACTTCCACCGTCTGCTGCTGGGAGGCATCAGTCAGGACCTCCTCTGTCCAGGTACGAGCGCCCAGACCCTGGACCGGGACCCGTCGGTCCTCCTGAGGGGCCTGGAGACGGCTCTGATCCACAGACTTTACGAACTCCACGCAGCGTGTCGGGTTTAAACGAACCGGACCGTATTTGGGAATCGTAGCCATACTGCACACGTGCAGAAGGAAAGACGGACTCCAGACGTCCCGGATCATTAGTTACTATTTATTAAACGTGATATAACTGAGACCAACAAAGATTTCTGCTCATTTGGTCTACAAACGGCTGAAAACTTTTGTCTGGCCACCAAGAACGGATGTAAATGTTCACGTAACCGGATTTGCTGCTGTTTAACTTGGACGGAAAACGTGCTAAAATCATTACAGGAGAGCGAAACCTGGTCTGAAGCGTCAGTAAATCCAGGTGAGCGCTCATTTCCAGACTCTGCGTGATCCGGTTTCTTTCAAGCCTCCTCCCTAACGGATTACTTTTAGGTAGCAAAGCCTTTAGCACGTTAAAGTTACCCTGTGTAACTTTTGGCCAGAACTTTCCACAGGCCAAACTGGACTGTTACAAAATTCAAGTCTCCCTCCGTGTTTTAAAACAGTTTTTACAGATTTGAAGTCATTGAGTCAATTGTAAAGACTCCGTTTGAATAAAACAAAACTGAAAAAGCCAGTAGCTAATCCTCATGTTACGTCTTTATGCATTTCTTACTGCAAACAAGCCCCACTTGAGCTAAATAAAGAGGCGAGGGAGCATTAAGCTGCAATCAGCAGGGGAGCGTAGATGCTCGGACACCCCTGGGACTCCAGCCTGCATCGTACAGTAAGTCTCCGGACCTGGTCAGCTGTTTCAGACCAGGAAGACGCCAGAAGGCCCCGACAGCTCTGAGGAAGCTGCAGCTGAAACCGTCTGCGAGGTAGGCGAGCATCTAAGCTTTATTATAAAAGAAGACAAAATGAAGACAACCAGGGGAACTACAGGTGTGTATGGGCAAGAATATGGTGACACAGTATGTATCGTGAATTAAGCTTCTCGCTGGTGTGGAAGCACATTTTTAATATGGTGTGAGAAAGAACTTTGATGCTTAAAAACAATAAAACAAAAACACTAATCCCACAGATTATCTCTGCAGTAACATTTCCATTTTAACTGCTAATTAAAACTCGAAAGGAGCTTCTGTAATTTAACACCGTTGAGGAACTGAATCAAAATTTTGACAATTGAAAATCTTGATTTTTAACTCTTACTATAAAAATCTGAAATTGTGACAAACCTGCTGCAGAGCTCCATGTGTGGAAAAAAACTATTTTGTAATTCTGACCACGAGCAACTTCATATTTTGACGTTTTATTTGACTATTCATGAATAATTTTTTTTATATGTTTGGCTTTCTAAATGCGAGCTCAAGTTTTCACTGTAGCCACATGAGTGCTTCGAGTTTCAAGATTAAAGGTGATAGATACAACTTTTGTCTGAAAAAATTACTCGTACATCCACAAAAATGTCTAGAAGAATCCAAATTTTTATAGCATAGAAATAATTGATCGGTTTTGACAGGTCCAAAATATTTAAATCTGATTACCAAACGATGGGGAATGTCAGGATGAGGCGGAGGTTGCCACTTTCTTCCTGGACATGTTAGCATGTGCTAATGCTAATTGAGTTAACGAGTATTAGTGCGCCACCTACTGGAGGGAGGAATTAAACTTGTAGCTGTCACCTTTAATTCCTCAGTTTCTGCAGCTGAATAAAATATAACCTCTGAATTATCTGTACTTTTCAGGGTTCTTGCAGGTTTTAGCAAGTTAAATTTAAGACCTTTTAAGACCAACATGATGTATTACCAGAAACATTTAAATGGTCCCAGAAATTCAAAGACCTTTTATTTTTATTAATTTAGTTAGTAAAAATTTCCTTGCATTAAAAAAAAAAACTAAATTCAGTACTCGAACTGATATCTTCTTAACCAAAGTAACTTTCCCAACGTACCACTAATATGTCTATATTCTGCCGTCACACTGGGACTTTCAGACACGACCAGAGTTTTATTAGAAAATCTGAGAGAGAAAACTTTAAACCGTAAAAACATTTAGTTGTTTTTATAATTAGATGTTTTTTTAAGTAGAAAGACGGACAGAATCAACTTCTGATTTCTGTGTTTTATTCAGTATAATACCTGGCCAACGCTTCTCAGGATGAATAAAAGTAAAATATTAAGATTAATCGAAGTCAAATTTAAGACTTTAAAATTTCTGGTTTTGACATTTTGAGGTCTTAAATTTAGAGATGCACGATATAATCGGCCCCCTATCGCCATCAGCCTATTCGGCCGTAAAACTGAGTATCAGTGTAAATCGGCCACCCTTCGTTTTTACAGACTTTAAAACTTTATAAGCCCACTGTTGGGGTAAAATATTGATACAATGAAATATCACAATATTTTCACAGACTGATACTCATATAGACATTTAAAATCGCAATATCAGTATTTTTTACTAATAAAATGTTGTGGTATTTCATCATTCCCTTAGGAAATTTAACGAGAATTCAGGAAAATGTTGCGTTTTTTTTTTTTTTTTTTTTCATGCGCTGACATCACATTGATGCCTCATTTTTAAATGTCAATCTATTTTACTTTAAAAATCTTGCAATATTTTATCATTCTGTTATGAAATCTCGTGAGAATTCATGAAATATTGTGAGATTTTGTAACATAACAATGAAATCTTGCAAGATTTTGTAAGTAAAATAGATCGATACCGCATTTATAAATATCGATTTGATATTGGCATATGAAAATATTGGGATATTTCAGTGTATCTATATATTTTTTCCCAACCCCTATTTATTAAAGTGTCAAAAAACAATAAAACTGCTACTTGGAATGATTTTTTTTTTCAGCCTTAACATCGGTATCTATATCGGTTTGAAAAAAAAGTGAGCTTTTTACCATATTGAATTTCCCTTCTGGAATAAAGTATTTTTCATTTCAATAATTTTCTTTTCGGCCACATGGGTTTTAAAATATCAACATATCCGATATCGGCCAAAATTCCAACATCTTGCATTCCTGCTTAAATTTAAACTTAAGACCCTGCAAGAACCCTGATTTTTATCAGCAAAAATGTCGCACCAGATTTCTCCAAACAAGCGTCGCACACAAACGTCTCCAAAGTCAACAGATTTATTCCTTTAGCATTAAAGTTGTTCACAGTAACATCACAAGGGAATACATTGCCAGTGGTTATCCTGCTCAGTGGTAGCGCTCCGAGTCCATTCTGTGTGCTCTGGATTCCCACAGTAGAAAAGGAGGAAAGCCAACAATGAAAGGTATTGCTTTAATTTTTCTCTCCGATAACCCAACACCCACCCAGCTGGTCTGAGTGAGCGACCCGATCACCAGCGAGGTCCCTCTTTGAGAGAATGAGAGGAGGATGCATTGCACGGTTACTGTGTGCACACAGTAAAAAAAAAAAAAAAAAAGAGGAAAAGGCTGGTGAAGGAAATAAAATAAAAATACAAAATGAACTGAAGGCAAATTAACGCAGAAGCACATTAACAGAATCACATAAAAGTGTGAGGAGAAAAAGGGAAGAGTAGAACAATTCCAACAACGACATGCAAAGAAAAGACGAATGCTGAACATGCAAACAACCGTACGAGGTCAAAGCTAAGAGTAGGAATCCCCTTGGTTTTTTAAATAAGCTTGTCAGTAAACGGCTTATTTACAGAATGAATGTTTGGTGAGCTCTGAGTCATCATACGCACAGGGAGAAGGAGCCGACAGTTATCAACAAAGGGTTTGTTCCTCTCAAAGAGGCTACGTCTACATTCTTAAATTACAGCAAATCAGTTCTCCAAATGTATATTACAAGATTTTTCTCTTTAAAAAAAAAAAAAAAAGCAATAAGGGAAATGTGTCAATAACTTAAACATGACAAAATATCCTTAAATAATTGACATTAAGAACATTCTCTACATCTTTCATATAAATAAGTGATTAAATAAATGACAAAATACAAAAATATACACAGCAGTTCGATATTGTCTGAGACCTGCAGATAATACAAAAGAACCCGAACAACAAAAAGTACAAAAATTAAAAAGGCGCTGACGTAACCTAACACAAACCTTGTTAAAAGTGCAAAAGGGAGGAAAGGAAATGTTTTAAGAGGCCTGGTCACACCAGAAAGTGGCCCAGCAGATTTTAACGGAGTCATTCTGGTAAAAAACGGCCCCATTAATGTTCGTTTTAAAGAGGCAGAAACAAAGAAATGCATTCTCGGAAACGGCCAGCAGGGGGCGACGCCTGCAGAAACAAGGAGAAAATTACTGTTTTTTAACCGTTTGATAATAAGTAAATATCAATAATTTCACCCCTTCAATTAACAAATCTTTTTTCTTTTAACCAGCAACAATGAAACGTATGTTTTAGCGTGGGACTACGTTGTGATCATCCAGTCACGATCCAATACGAAGAGTATCATTTTAGATTAGAAAAATTTAATTTTAACTTCTGTTTTTTTAAAAGAACATCTATGTCAGATCCTGCTACCGATAACTTCTGGAAAGTTATTTTTTATGTTGGACTTCACCTTATTTTATTAATTTATTTTTAATACTTTAATTACACTTAAAGTTACTAAAGTAAAATATTCTCAAGCTACCAAGTGGCTGTAAGCTAGCAAGCTTATTAGCTGGGTCGCTACCGGCCTAGATTTAATAAAAACATAACACTGATTCCTGTCTGTGGCATCGAGATGTTTATGATATGTCTTATACTATAAATAACCTGTCTGCCAGCGTCTGGGCCTGAAACCGTTAAAAAGTAGATTCATAAATACTCCTGAAGCGGAATCATCATGCACTTAGCAGCTACTTTAACTTCACCTTCAGTAAAATGTTTATTTCAGAGTTAAGATTTGCAGAATGATCGGAGGTATGACATCAGGCCAGAGAGTCGTAGGTGCGCGCAAATGTCCCGTTAGCTTCAGTATCAAGTCAAGAGGAGCGGAAATGGAGTTTTATTTTTACGATAAGCACTTTTAAAACTGCTTAAATGTGCGGAATATTGTGTAAAAGCTAAAAGTTGGCCGTCTGAAATGCTGGTGTGACCGTGCTGCACAGGAATACAAAACAAAAGTATGGCAACAAGTTTAAAATGTAATGTCACAACTACACTTTTTGTACATAGAGCATTATTTAGTCTGTACAACAGAATAGATCATTCATTTATATAGTATTGCCAACCCCCCCCCCCCCTCGTCATTCTTTCGGAAACCGTTTCCAGAAAGTCGTCAGAAATCCTGCGGTGGTTGAAGAGAATTACAATCCAGTCCGTCCGTCTACCGCTCCTGCATCCCGACTGTTTCAAGCCGTTACATCCCAAAAGAAGTCTATTTTAGGAATCTGTGTTCCTTTTATGTACATGTGGGAGATATGGAAGAAAAGGGGGGGTGGGCTGGGGGGGGGGTAGATTGACAAACATCACTGTCTTTTAAGGCTATTTTTATTTATTTTTTTCTTTTTATCCGTTTGGATCTTCTGGGATGTTCTGGTTCGGAGGGGTGACGTGGACTCTACTGGAAGGGGGGTGGGTAAGGGGGTGGGGGGTGGGGGTCGTCCCCCCCCCCCCCCCGGGTTGGGACTCCGGCGGTTGGTGGCGGAGGAGCCGGCGAGGTTAATAGTTATTATGGATGATCCCTGGTGGCAGAGACAAGTCAAGCCATCACACATGTGAGGAGGACACACACCCACTGAAAGACCCCCCCCCCTGAGGACACGGAGAGGGACACAAAGGTGGGGACGACAAAGCTACATCTGCTACTTATAGTAAAATATTGATCAACTTTAAACTCGGAGCCATTCCCAGGATACCGTAGAAAATTTATAGGCAAAAAGTATATTTGTGTTTTAGCTTTGAGTCTGAACTAAAGGGCGAAGTTAGCAGCCGTCCTCGTTAGCGACCTGATTACTGCGTCTCGGCTAGTCATGCACAGCTACCGCTCCTTAAGGATGTTCCTGCGTCCTGTTGCCGGCCGCCGTCTTTGTTTTGTCTCTGCCGGGGGGGCATTTAGAGTCATTGGGCGGGGGCTGGTTGGGCTTGCTGCCGGGGGCATGCTTGGTGGGGGAGCTAGGCGTGGTGGGGGCGCCGGGGGAGTGCGACGCTTGGATGTTCTTCTCGTCTGAAAAAAGCTGTTTAATTACGTCAAAGAAGTTACTCAACGGGCTGCCTACACAGATGGGAAGAAAAGAACAGGACACAAAGAGAGAGAGAGAACAGACAACAGATGAGCAATGGGGTTAACGCGAGGAGGTGATGAGATGAGGGGAGGGGGCGCAGGGGAAAAGGAGACCGTCCCACCACCTCAAACCTGGGTGGGAAGGTGCAGGATTGTTCCGTTTGAAGATGTCTGCCAATGCGGGGTCAGTTTTTGCTTCAGTCTCAGTTTCCCCTGCAGGATGAAGGACCATCAGGAGCTCTGGAAGACATTTCAGATTCCCTGAAGGAGCGACTGCATCATGCAGCCATTAACTCCTTCATAACTGGAATATTAGCAATAACCCGGATGCGCACGGCCATGTAAACACCGGCAAAAACCCGAATATTACCCCGGGTTACGCCTTTTCTAACCCGAGGATCTGGTCATGTAAACGCGTAACAGAATATCTCCATTGAAAGGAACATTAAATTGTGTTCTGCGCACATTTTATATCTGCAAGGACTCTCGGTCTTTTGAGTAAACTACAGGGAGTATCTGTAGCAGCGATCAGACGGTACTCTGCACTGTTTGTTGTTAATGTCACCATGGCAACATGCATCTCGAGAGGAACTGGTGTGCAAACAGTTACTTTGCAGGTTTCCATCACTCATCTGGAAAAGTTTGGTAAATTATTGGCGTGACAGACAAATTGTTACGCCATTTGGCGCCAGTGACCCGTTCCAGTCACTAGACCTTCATCCAAAGTGTCCAGGGGGGGGGGGCTTTGGTGGAAACGGGAAGTGTTCGTGGTGCACAGCTCCACCACATGTTCTCTCCTTCCATTAATGAGGACGTGATGCACGATAGTGTGAAGTCCTGCTGGTGGGTCGGTACCAGCACAGCAGCAAAGGCGACTGCTGTCGGCTCCAGGCTGCCAACGCTGGAATTTGGCTGGTTTGACCGCTGTGGCTCCGGGTAGTTCGTCCACCATCATCGTGACGTTCTCCATGCGTCGTCGTTTAGGTCGAGATATTCCGATTGAGTGAATCCTGTATACATGATGACCGCAATCAGTCTGCTCACGAATGTAAACGGGTTATTCTTAATCTTTCAGAAACCCGAATATTGACCTTAACCAGAATTTTGGTGGCACGTAAACTTAGTCATGGTGAGGTTTGGTTTCTTGAGAAGACGGTTGTAGACTAATAAAATGTGGAGAAAAGATTCAGGAAATTTAAATTTTTACAGTGACCTTCCCACTCTTCACCCCACCCTTTCACTCTAACCCAGGGGTGGGCAATTCCGGTCCTCGAGGGCCGGCATCCTGCAGGTATCAGGAGTTTCCTGTGCAGAGCTTCACATCCAGCTCTGCACTATTACCCACTGATCGGAGTCAGGTGTGTTGCAGCAGGGAAACTCCAGATACCTGCAGGATGCCGGCCCTCGAGGACCAGAATTGCCCATTCCTGGGTAAGAGTGAAAGGGGAGGAGGAGGACTGGGAAGGACTAGAGTTATGTGGGCGTTTCTATTTGCGTTACGACACAGTGATGAGTTTCGTGCACAAAACATTTCCGAAAACGACCGTGAGACCGCGCAGAGTTGTCAGACCAGATCTTTTCAAGTCTTGTTTGTTTGAGAAATCCCATGAGACCGTGCCCTAAACTGTCTTGAATTATGAAGATAGTGGCGTTTTAACTGAACGTACCTATTTTCTTACATAAAAGGAGCATAAATAGTCCCTAGGGGTGCATTCACACCAGTTCCAGGTTCGACTGAGCGGGGAATTCTGGAAGACTTTGTGCCTTCTATTTATTTAAAGCAGACCGAACCACCTGGACGGTGTCACACAGTAACAGCTGCTCACTAGCGGGCCATATTCCCCACCATCACTTATCGAGATGAAAAAAACCAGGCTGAAGAAAACCCGGCTCAGTGACAGACCCTTTTCGTAATTTATGCACGTCACTCCTGCGTGCTCGCAACTGCCCTCAAGGTCAGAAAGCTTTGGAAGTTCATCGAAATAGAGACTGGTCTCTGTGGGGTTAATTACAGCGATGCTAGATAGTTGCTGCATTCGACTGTTCCGGTCGATAAGGGGAGAACTGTCCTATCTTTATGGTCATCAGACGGCAGCAGGAGGCTGCAGAGCGGGTGTTGTAGCGAAAGCGTCCAGTTGCACATCCTGACTGCACAAATCCAGGCTGATCTCTGGTGTTCCTTCACGGGAAACCAGTAAAACCCGACTCCCCGTCAAGGAGAGTTCTCCCCTCATCTACTGGAACAAATACAGCAACTGTCTGGTCATTACGGCGTAAATTACAGCGATGCCGGTCTCTGTTCTGTTCCAATGGACTTCTAAAGCTGTCTGACCATCAAGAGCAATAGGGGATTATCACGCTTACCGGAAGTTCCCGGATTTTGACACTTCCTCTTCCGGGCCATGTTAACAACAGCCGTTCCTGCTCTGTTATACTGTTTAAATCGGATAAACTCCAAACATATTTAAGTTTTCATTCTAGACTGAAGTGATACTGGATCAAAAGCTGGATCAAAGCGATCGATTCGCCGCGATGAAGGGCCGAACTTTATAATAAAACACACGTTTGTTTGTCGCCGGTGGGGCACAACACCGGCACTTCACAGCATGCTAGCATTAGCCAGCTAACGTTTACTGACGTGCTTAACATTGTGCGTCTTAAAACACACAAACATCTGAAAATCGGGTCTGTACCCCCCCGTTTCCAGTGGAACAACTGGGGACTGCCAAGAAAGGAGACGCTTTCAGATGCTTGTGTGTTTTCAGCCGCACAAAGTTAGGCATGTCATCAAGCTGGCTAATGCTAACCTGCTAACAGTAGTCCGCCAGCTCCTACTCTGTTAAACTTTGTTAATCGGATAAACGCCAATGCCAAGTTTTCATTCCAGACTGAAGTGATACTAAGGAAGAAGTGGATTAAAACGACCGATTTGCCGCGGTGAAGGACCGAACTTTACAATAAAACGACACACGTTTGTTTGTGGCCAGCAGACTGCGCAGTCGTGTTAGCAGGTTAGCATTAGCCAGCTTGATGACATGCCTAACTTTGTGCGGCTGAAAACACACAATCATCTGAAAGCGTCTCCTTTCTTGGCAGTCCCCAGTTGTTCCACTGGAAACAGGGGGGTACAGACCCGATTTTCAGATGTTTGTGTGTGTTTAAGACGCACAATGTTAAGCACGTCAGTAAACGCTAGCTGGCTAATGCTAGCATGCTGTGAAGTGCCGGTGTTGTGCCCCACTGGCGACAAACAAACGTGTGTTTTATTAGAAAGTTCGGCCCTTCACCGCGGCGAATCCATCGCTTTGATCCACTTCTTCCTTAGTATCACTTCAGTCTGGAATGAAAACTTAAGTATGTTTGGAGTTTATCCGATTTAAACAGTATAACAGAGCAGGAACGGCTGTTGTTAACATGGCCCGGAAGAGGAAGTGACCAAATCCGGGAACTTCCGGTAAGCGTGATAATCCCCTATTGCGAGCATGCAGGAGTGACACAAATTACAAAAGTCATCCAGGTCAGGACCAAAAAAACAAACAATGGAGCAACAATGAATTTATTCTGAGTCGGGGTTTCTGTTTTTACTCTGGAGCTTAAACCATCATCCAGTATGAGCAGCCGGAGAAGCAGCCAGGTATCCCCCATGATGCTCTATGTTGCTTCCTCGCTGGTGCACCGATGCTCGGTTTGCTTTCACACTGGAAACTAACTCGGCCCCAAGTGAGTCAGTGTTGGCGTCTTTGGTCCACGCCAGACTCTGCTGAGCGTTCACACGGTTTAATCTCGTTTCAACTCACCGGCTGTCAAAAGTCTCGTACAAACGGCTTCCGGTCACACTTGCTAAGTTGGAAACGCGCCACTATCCCGCCACGTCATGTGACCACATTAGTGTGACAGGCCTGCTTCACTCAGCTAATGGTCGTTTGTGTTAAGCTTCTTCTCCTCCAAGTAAGCAGCAACTTTTTTTGTAAACCACAGTGTTCTTGTGTGTGTCCGGTCAAACATGTTCTGGATGCATTTGTCCGACCAAATTTCTATGAGACTGTCTGCATCGGACCAACGGATCCTTTTGAAGCCATGTTGTTTCTCCTTTTTGCGTTTCCTGAATTGGCTCTGAACCAAGCAACCGTTGCAGACCGTACCAAGTGTGACCGGCCCCTAAATGAACTGGACTATCGTGGAAGTGAACCAGGGTTTGTTTAAAGCCGACCAAACAGGGCTTAAAATAATCACCGGTGTTTGTTCGTAGGGAAGCTGCCTTCGGCATCAACGCCACACGTTTTTTCTCTGTAGGATTACATCATTTAAAAAGTAGATCAGACTATCATGGATCCGTTCATCAATAAATCTGTGAGGCCGGTGTCGATCTGTCCTGTTTTCAGCCTGTTTTTTTCTGGAAACCGTCCGAGTCAGAAACTGTAAAACAAGCTTTTAATCCCGTAAAGACGGACCAGTATAGCTGGATCTCTCCAGTTTACCACTTTTCTTTATTTCCAGTGAATGTCTTCCAAAGCTCCCGCTCACCCTCCATCATGTTGACTTCATCACAACATCCATCTCTTAAACATTCTTCTGGTAAGTTTGTATCAAACAGTCATGATGAATCGAACATGCAACGATACAACACGGTACACACGTTAATACACACATTAATACACACTCATCAGCAGTTAGTCCTTCGGTGGGAGAACATCTCTGACGGAGGAGACTTACCGCTCTTCCTCTGACACACTCAGCTTTATGTTAGTGTCGCGTGTTTCCAGTGATTTAAACATGTAAGAGGTGGAAAACCCAGCGTGAGGCAACGGCATGCGGAGGATCAGTTCACACACACACACAAATTCCTCTGATCAAGTCATTTCATCTTCCAGCTCAACTTCAATCTGAGGCGTCAGAATTAAAATCTCATAAAGCGAAATATTTGCCAACAATTAAGGGTTTTAATGTTTTTCCACTGATTAGATAACAGAAAATCAAAAATCTGTCTTATCAGCAACAATAATAGATGTTTTCATTTAATACTGGGGGAAAATATTATTACTGTATATCTTCATATTTTATTTTCAGTGAAAGTCAGCCCCTCCAGGATGTTGTTGCATTTTTTTTTTTTTTTACCTGTTGTAACCTGAAAACCTTTATTTTGCAGTAGATTTAAAGAAAAGTGTCTGAAATGTATTTACCACTTTACTTTATTTTAATTTTATTCAAAGTTGTGGGATTATTGGGGTTTTGATCTTCCGGTAAATTTGTGAGACTAGATTTTAATTTAATTTCTTTTGTTTTCCTTTTTTTTTCTTTTGCTATAGACTAGAGATGTCCGATATTATCAGCCTAGCAATATTGTCAACCGATGCCTGCAATAAATTATCGTACATTTTATAATAAAATATCGGTACCATTATTTTCGTACCAATATTTGTACTAATGAGATCTCGTTCCATCAGCGTTGGTCCAGCGTGTAGAAAAGTCACTGTAATTGTGGAAGAACTTCATTTCCCAGCATTCCTTTCAGAGTCATGTGACTACGGTGCAGCTGCTGCTGCTACAGACTGACTTGCTTTGAAGCTGCTTATAATATGTCTGGTTTTAAGTTGTTGGTTAAGTTACCAAGTGGTCAGAAACATTGGAATTAGCCACATGTTGGCTAATACCTGCTAGCATCTGATATCTGGCAGCCAGATGTCCAAAATGAACTCCTGGCTGAGTTTAGGATATTTGGGGTCTTTGCTCTCAGAATATAAGAGATACAACCTCACAGTTGTGTGCATAGATCTGTATCTGTTGATATTGGAAATTAAGAGTTGGACAATATCGGTACATCAGATATCGGTAATAAACCCAATATTAGAAATCCCTGGATAAAAGTTTCACAAATTCCTGGAGGGACCTCAAAATTGAGTAAAAATGGTAGAAAAAGTCAGTGATGGATGATTTTTTTTGTTGTAACGATACTTGAAAGTGTTTATTTTCCTTTTAGTTGGAGCCACATCTGTAAGGAAAATAATTTTGCTGACTTATTGTGCAAAGTTGTTTTGCTTTTTTTATCCATCACAAATTAGTCATTCGATTTTTCTCTGTTTTCTGTATTTTAAATGTCCTGAACTGAAACGCCAGTTTACTTTAAGTAAAACTTAAATAATCTTCCCTTTCAGGTTCATAATTTACTCTGGAGACAGTTTAAAGTTAAACCTGAACTGAACCTTTAAATGACTTGATATGAATTCATCTCTGCAGCTCACACACTCGCACACGCGTGTTAGTGCAGACATGTGCTGGTGACAGGCCTCCAGGACGTTGGCAGTGTGTGTTAAAAGCCAGAGTTATGGTGGTGTTTGCCGGGAGCGCCCGGTCGCTCTGGGTCTTACCACGTTTGGAGGATTTACCGGGCAAAGAAGCTGAGCGCTGAGAGCCATCTGAGAGCAGAGGACAGTGTCACAACCTACGTCAGCCGACGCCGAACATCAGCAGCATCACACACTCCCAGCTGGTTTGACAGCGGGAAAGTTTCTGCTCACTTTCCAGAGTTTTTTTCATCCATAAACTCAAGTAAGTACAGTTTGAGAGAAACATGCAGAGCTCAGGTCCATTTAAGGGGGAAATGCTGATGCCTCCTTTTAAACGAGCTGCAGTCTAAGACAAGGTTATAATAGATTTGGATTTTTAATTAGTTTCAGTTTTTATTTCGTTTTGACTTTTTGTTTTTCATTTCAGTTAGTTTTTTGAGCACATTTGTTAGTTTTTATTAGTTTCTATTTTTGGAAAATGTTTAGTTTTAGTTTAGTTTTTATTAGTTTCAGTGTTAGTTTTAGTTTTTTGGGGTTTTCTTTTCACTAAATTATAGGTGTTCGTCTGGTGTGACATTCAAAATCACCACAAAGTCACTTGGAGTAAAACCAGGAGACTAAAGTAAAAAGATTAAATAGAAATAGATTTCAAATCAACCCAAAAGGCTGATGTATTATCTTAATTTACAAAGACTAAAACTAAGGATGTTTCTGCTATAATTTTAGTTTTGTGAAGACATGATACAGTTTCAGTTAATTATCGTTTTGTTAAAAACTGTCTTTATTTTTATTTCAGTTAACTGAAATGTTTTCAATTTTTGCTTTCGTTTTTTCGTTAGTTTTAGTTAACTATAATAACCTTGGTCTGAGATGCTGATGGTTTTCTGGCTCACGTCAGCCCTGATCTTGTTTGGCCAGCAGAGGGCGCTGGCTGCTCGTTCTAAAACTCATCTCTTCCTCCTCTGCTGCTTTGCAGATTCAGTACCGAGTTATGGAGGAGGAAACCTGGATCCCTGACTTCTTAACACTTACCTTAAAAACTCATTGTTCATTTGTAATGCTTTATTTTTTATAGAAACTGAACCTTTAATCCCAGTCTCCATCCAGGCATCATGTTCCAGTTCAGCCTCAGTTGTCAGATTATGATGTAAAATGAACGTATCAATAATATAGCAGCATAAAGACCAACCAGAATTTATTACTAACAGAACTTTGTAGAAATAACCACCGTGCCAAGGTTATTATAGCTAATTAAATTTAACAAAAAAAAAAAAAAACTAAAATTGAAAAAAACATCTTTAACTGAAATAATTTTTTTGAAAAAGATGTTTTTAAGAAACTTAATAAACTAAAACTAAAATTATTGCAAAAACATCCTTAGTTTTAGTCTTTATAAATTTATTTAATCAGCTTTTTGGTTTGATATGAAATCTACTTCTATTCAATTTGCTTACTGCTTTTACTCTGAGTGACTTTCTGGTGTTTTTAAATGTCACATCAGACAAAAAACTATAATTTATAGTGAAAATAAACCTTGAAACTAATAGAAACTGTACTAAAACTAAGCATTTTCCCCCAAAAAACGAACTAAATTGAAAAACAAAAAGTCAAAACTAAATAACTGAAACTAATAAAAAAAAAATCCAAATCTATTATAACCCTGCACCGTGAATTAGAAAGCTCTTCTTTCTTTATTGCAGCCATAGAGGATGATTATTTTTCTTCTTTTCAGATGCACATAGAACTTTCTGCTCACTTGTTCATCCTTGGCTGCTCTCTGATTGGTGGAAATTTTGACAAAAAGTGTCTTCATCATTTCCAGGTGTAAATAGAGGTTTCTTAGCAACAATGCTGGAAAACGTCTGTAGATCACCTGAAGGGTAAAATATTCACCACGGTTACACACACGCATTACTGAAATGTTTGACGGCTCTGAGGGGAAAGTCCACATTCAGGTGATCCACAAAAGTTTATATTTTTATTTGAACATATAAAATAACAGTACAGATGTTTATTTTTCTTTTAAGACTCATAAAGCTGAGAGGAAGGTGTAAATTCGGCCGCATTCAGCTTGGTCTCGAAGTCACAAACTGGCTGATTTTCTTTTTTCTGTTATTAATCTCTGGCTGGGTTGAGTTTAGACTTCTGCTGGTTTATCACCATTAATGTCTGATAATCTGAAGCTCGCATGCTCGTTTCTCCTGAAAAGCTGACCAGCGAGGACGATAAAGACATTTTAGGAGACTGAGAAATTGGCTGAACATTCACTGCGACAGATGTTTCTCCGTTAAACATGAACATCCTCACACACACAGAAAAGGCCGTCAGGGTCACGTCTGTAAAACTGTTAGCACATTTTCCACACGCATGCAGAGAAATCAGCAAACACAGATTAACTCATGCTTTAAACATCGGTCGTGTTGCTGCGTGTGAATGGTGGATCTCCCAGAACCAGATGGATCCCCGAGCCGCGTGTGGTTCTGGTTCGGCATGCGATCGTTGACGTGAAGCTGTGGATGACGAGAAGCGGGGTGGGATGGAGAGGCAGGCCGGCCAGACACAGATGCAGCTCATCGCCACATCTACACAGTGATAACAGTTCCCATCTGTGGCAAACTGCTCGTCTCGGATTCTGGTCCAGATCTGAGCAGGAAACTGGATTTCTGTCCTGGTGCGTGCAGCTGAGCTGCAGTTACTCGGCTTCACCAGCAGAGGGGACCGTTATCAAAGAAAACACGTGACAGAAGGAAGACGACACTGACAGACACCCGCTGAGCAGTCGCTCCATCTTTCCTTAATTCATCTTTACAGGCAGCCGCAGAGTCTAAAACCCGACACCTTCCTCCCTGTAAGATCAGCTGATCTCCTTCCTCCCTGTAAGATCAGCTGATCGCCTTCCTCTCTGTAAGATCAGCTGACCGCCTTCCTCCCTGTAAGATCAGCTGATCGCCTTCCTCTCTGTAAGATCAGCTGATCGCCTTCCTCTCTGTAAGATCAGCTGATCTCCTTCCTCCCTGTAAGATCAGCTGATCTCCTTCCTCTCTGTAAGATCAGCTGATCTCCTTCCTCCCTGTAAGATCAGCTGATCGCCTTCCTCCCTGTAAGATCAGCTGACCTCCTTCCTCCCTGTAAGATCAGCTGATCGCCTTCCTCTCTGGGGATCAGCTGATCGCCTTCCTCCCTGTAAGATCAGCTGATCTCCTTCCTCCCTGTAAGATGGAAGAGGAAGGAGATCAGCTGATCGCCTTCCTCTCTGGGGATCAGCTGATCGCCTTCCTCCCTGTAAGATCAGCTGACCTCCTTCCTCCCTGTAAGATCAGCTGATCGCCTTCCTCCCTGTAAGATCAGCTGATCGCCTTCCTCCCTGTAAGATCAGCTGATCGCCTTCCTCTCTGTAAGATCAGCTGATCGCCTTCCTCCCTGTAAGATCAGCTGATCGCCTTCCTCTCTGGGGATCAGCTGATCGCCTTCCTCCCTGTAAGATCAGCTGATCGCCTTCCCCTCTTCAAGATCAGCTGATCGCCTTCCTCCCTGTAAGATCAGCTGATCGCCTTCCTCCCTGTAAGATCAGCTGATCTCCTTCCTCTCTGGGGATCAGCTGATCTCCTTCCTCCCTGTAAGATCAGCTGATCTCCTTCCTCCCTGTAAGATGGAAGAGGAAGGAGATCAGCTGATCGCCTTCCTCTCTGTAAGATCAGCTGATCTCCTCCCTCTCTGTGGGATCAGCTGATCTCCTTCTTCTTCCATCTTACAGGGAGGAAGGAGATCAGCTGATCTTACAGGGAGGAAGGAGATCAGCTGATCTCCTTCCTCCCTGTAAGATCAGCTGATCGCCTTCCTCTCTGGGGATCAGCTGATCGCCTTCCTCCCTGTAAGATCAGCTGATCGCCTTCCCCTCTTCAAGATCAGCTGATCGCCTTCCCCTCTTCAAGATCAGCTGATCGCCTTCCTCCCTGTAAGATCAGCTGATCGCCTTCCTCCCTGTAAGATCAGCTGATCTCCTTCCTCTCTGGGGATCAGCTGATCTCCTTCCTCCCTGTAAGATCAGCTGATCTCCTTCCTCCCTGTAAGATGGAAGAGGAAGGAGATCAGCTGATCGCCTTCCTCTCTGTAAGATCAGCTGATCGCCTTCCTCTCTGTGGGATCAGCTGATCTCCTTCTTCTCTGTGGGATCAGCTGATCTCCTTCCTCCCTGTAAGATCAGCTGATCGCCTTCCTCTCTGCGGGATCAGCTGATCTCCTTCCTCCCTGCGGGATCAGCTGATCGCCTTCCTCTCTGTAAGATCAGCTGATCTCCTTCCTCTCTGTGGGATCAGCTGATCTCCTTCCTCTCTGCGGGATCAGCTGATCGCCTTCCTCTCTGTAAGATCAGCTGATCTCCTTCCTCTCTGTGGGATCAGCTGATCGCCTTCCTCTCTGCGGGATCAGCTGATCGCCTTCCTCTCTGTAAGATCAGCTGATCGCCTTCCTCTCTGTGGGATCAGCTGATCTCCTTCCTCTCTGTGGGATCAGCTGATCGCCTTCCTCTCTGTGGGATCAGCTGATCTCCTTCCTCTCTGCGGGATCAGCTGATCGCCTTCCTCTCTGTAAGATCAGCTGATCGCCTTCCTCTCTGTGGGATCAGCTGATCTCCTTCCTCTCTGCGGGATCAGCTGATCGCCTTCCTCTCTGTAAGATCAGCTGATCGCCTTCCTCTCTGTGGGATCAGCTGATCTCCTTCCTTCTCTGCGGGATCAGCTGATCGCCTTCCTCTCTGTAAGATCAGCTGATCGCCTTCCTCTCTGTGGGATCAGCTGATCGCCTTCCTCTCTGTGGGATCAGCTGATCTCCTTCCTCCCTGTAAGATCAGCTGATCGCCTTCCTCTCTGCGGGATCAGCTGATCGCCTTCCTCTCTGCGGGATCAGCTGATCGCCTTCCTCTCTGCGGGATCAGCTGATCTTCTTCCTCTCTGCGGGATCAGCTGATCGCCTTCCTCTCTGCGGGATCAGCTGATCGCCTTCCTCTCTGCGGGATCAGCTGATCGCCTTCCTCTCTGCGGGATCAGCTGATCTTCTTCCTCTCTGCGGGATCAGCTGATCGCCTTCCTCTCTGCAGGATCAGCTGATCGCCTTCCTCTCTGTAAGATCAGCCGATCGCCTTCCTCTCTGCGGGATCAGCTGATCGCCTTCCTCTCTGCAGGATCAGCTGATCGCCTTCCTCTCTGTAAGATCAGCCGATCGCCTTCCTCTCTGCGGGATCAGCTGATCGCCTTCCTCTCTGCGGGATCAGCTGATCTTCTTCCTCTCTGTAAGATCAGCTGATCGCCTTCCTCTCTGCGGGATCAGCTGATCTACATGTGAACACACCCACCCGACCGTGTGGAGTGGCGACGTCATCGCTGCGGTCGCTAGCTAACATCACTGGCCTGTGCTCGGTGGCGTGCACGCCGTGGTATGTGGCAGGGACATGCACGTGGAGATGCTGTGTGCTAAAAGCAGTGCGCCGAGCCGAGCCGGGCCGATCCGGGGCCGAGGGGAGGTGGGCCGTGGGTGTAGCTGCGCTGAGATGCCGTGGGGGGAGGGGAGGGGTGTGTAGGCGTGGATCAGGTGGCGACCAACCGGACTTACCAGATATCTGCGGCTGGATGCCGGGCTGGTCGTTGGAGCTGAGGAGCTGGGCCTGGATGGTTTCCACCACGCGCTTGAAACGCCGACTGGGACCTGGAGCCAGAGGAACCGGATTCAGAAAGTACTGCAGAGAGGTCCAGTTAAACCAGAAACTCCAGTCCAGTGATTGGACGAAGCAGTAAACCCTGCCAGGAGTTAACCTCTGACAGTTCACACGCATTAATTCACATTATAGTTAATGAAATAACATTTAAACTTCTGTCATTGCTGTTTGTGTACCGTTGGATGTGTTTACTTCTGCCTCCAGCCCACGTCGAGAGATGGGCAATACCCCAAAGTTTTTCCTGTTGATACGATACCAGTAATTTATGCTACTTTCTCTGCGTTTTACTGGACTTAATTTCATGTAAATTTTCTGTGAAAGGCGTTATAAAAATAAATGCAATAAACTTACTTTTCAACAACACAGATACTTTTGTTCCATATGATTTTGTCGTTTGCATTTATATCTTAAATACAAGCGCAGTATTGTATACAAGTAAAAAAGTGCTTTTAAAAACAAATTATATTGATGAGCAAATTAACCAAAAGTAAGAAACTTCTTTCAATTATCAAATACCTGAAGTACAGGTTAAAATTCTTCAAATGTATTCACTGGAAAATGTTCAACTATAAAACGTAGTAGTAATATTATAAATTTACCAAAAAATAAAGTGCAAAAACCTGCATTAAAGTAATGAAAGATACCAAAACATCATCATCATCATCAACAGTGGCAGCATCATCAGGACATCTGATTGGCTACCACCATCATGTGATACAGAAGCTAGAATCTGGCCTAAAGCTTACAAAACATGCTATTTTTTCACTTTTGAATCTGTTCAATGGTGTCTCCACACTCAAAAAAGTATCAAATTTGATATTTTGTCTGGCTCGTATCGAAGTATCTACATCAGGGTATCATCCCTAATTAGAAATGCTCCTTTATTAACCTCCTGGTTAATTAAAGGTTGAATAAGAAATAAACTAAATACACCATGGTGTATTTGGCCATAGTGGCTCCGGGAAAGACCATAATAGACGTCACTGTGCCATCAGAGCGGTCCAGAATGTGGGTTTTAAGGTTGGAAAGTTACGTAATGCATCTTTAATGTGGGAAAAAAAGTGTTACTTTCCACAAATGAATCTGTCTGTATGAACGCGTAAACGTCTGACAGCCCTGATCAACGTTCATGTGATTTCACATATTTCTAGAGTTGACTATATAATAAACGCATAATTGTACCCAGAAAATCTGCAATCACGTCTTCTCATCCATGTTCTATGCTGCAGAATCAGAGACGGGATTTATGGCTCTTTGACGGGATCTTTCCTTTGACAGAGCCACTCAAAACACTGGTTCATTGTTATTTTTTAACTTCAGAATTCAGTCAATAGTAACTACTTTTTATCAAGGAATAATCAAGAATTAAAGGAGGAAATATAATACCCACAGTACATACTATTGGTGGAAAATATTCTGACTTATTGGTTATGATTTCATTACTTTTGTGTGTTTTATAAGGTAACTCCATCTCCCCGTGCTTTGACAGTGAAATCATTCTGGATTTTTTTCTCACCGAAAAACTTTGTGGCACAACAAAAAAATAAACTGGCTACAGTTAATTTCCATGCAAACAACAGATTTTTCACACAAGACCATTTCAGTTATGAATATATAAGAAGAAAGGTTGATGGAAAAATGTGTCTATATCAAATCTACTTTATAGGGTTCTTTAAAAAAAAAAAAAAAGATGTAGGAAAAATACAGACATACAAAATGAAAATCGAATAATGCTGAGCTACATCAGTTCAGGTTTTGGATAGAAGTGGCGGTATTATCGTGGTATTTCACATGAATGAAGCATGTTGGACATTTTTGGACAATTTAGAAATAAAGAACGGCTCACAACTGTGACTCCTTTTTCATCTAAAAGAGCCGTTAAAAAGAATCGATTCGTTCATGAACGTCGCGCATCTACGCAGAATAATTTCAAGGATTTTCAGTGCGTCTCTAAAACAAACGTAGCACATATTCATATCTTGAGTTTAGTGTAAGTACGACAGCGGGAATCCTCCATGAGAGCTTGTGGGTGTTACTGGTTTACCTGACAGCAGGGTGAAGGTTACTGAGTAGATGCCGTTCTCCTTGGTGGCGCCGGTGCTCTCCGTGTAGGTGATGTCCACCTGGAACTTGACCGGTTTCTGGAAAACTGTGGGGCCGGCTGTGGATTTGTACTCCGCTCGGAAGCTGGTCTGAGAGATGACGCTGTGGCTCAGACTGGGAATCTGGGAGAGAGGAGGAGGACGGGGAGGAAGAGGAGGAGGTGACGAGTCAGCAGCGAGGCAGACGCGTTGCTTTCTGCAGCGTCAGCGTCTGAGTCAACGGACAGAAAGCAGGCGGCTGAACACGACGGCCACTGTGAGTCTAACTGGTGGTGACGGAGTCGGTCCTGACCTGTAGAATCGCTTAAACGTTTCCCAGAGAGGAAAAGAGGCGTGTGGACACCTCACAAACCTGGCTGCTTCAGGACCCACCGCCCTGCATAACTTCCATGTGTTCCTACTTCAACACACCTGATTCTTACTCGAACTTCCTCATTGAGTTCTTTGCAGCGTGTTAACGAGCCGTTCATTTGATTCAGGTGAGTGAAAGCAGGGTTGCCTAGAAGTTATGCAGGGCAGCGGGTCCTGAGGACTGGAATTGAGAAACACTGGTCTGAGGTTAGACCGATACATCGCCTGGCCGATATTTTAGGCCGATGTTTGCATTTTTTGCTGGTATTGGCATCGGCCGACATGACACGTGTTTTGGACGATACCCCTTCTCCGCATAATTTACAGACGGGCATCTATGCAGGCAGCAGTTCTTCATATATACATCCTCAAAATTATTCTTACCTGCCAATTAATGAATTCACAACAGTAATTCAGATAATAAGAAACTAAAGAAACTTTTAAATGATAAAAATTTTACAAAATTAAAATTCAGTGAAATAAAATATTGCTTTTAAATTTTAAAGTGATTGAAAATAATAATAATAAAAAAAAAGCTGTCCCAGACACATGAGACTCATAATTTTAGCTTGGAGCCCCATCATGCTTGTTTACTTGTTTTATTTTTTGTGTGTTTGTTTTTAATATTCCTGTTAAACCACAATTCAAAATCAATATCACGATTTTCTTAGAATTTTATTAATTATTACAGATTTTTTTCCTTCTTTAATTGGAGGGTAGGGCCGGACAATTTATGGAAAAAATTGAAATCACAATTGTTTTGACTGATATTGAAATTAAGATTAATATACACGATTATTCATTGATTTAAAAAAAACATACGCCAAAACTCAACCTCAAATATAACTTAAAAAAAAAAACACAACCAGAAATAAATCAGAAACAAGTAAAGGAGTAAAATAAGAATAATATATTAACATAATACCCAGTCTCCATGCATTCCTGCTCTATACTCACTGCAGTTTGCTTCCTATAACTCCTGTTCACTTCAGGATTAATCGTTTTTCTTCGATTACAGTGTTTTTATGATCATGAGAGGGCAAAATTTAAAAAACGATCAAAATTCGATAAATTGCCCAGCCCTATTGGAGGGTCTGGATCATTTTGAGGAGCAGCAGAGAGATGGCGGTCAGCAGAGCTGATGCTGCAAACACAAATCTGCCAGACTTCTCTGATGTGGCAACGGACAACCCAACAATTCAGCACCTGAAGACGTAAAGTAGCAGAAGTTTGATGAGCAGCAGGAACTACCAGGAAAACCACGTCTGGAAAGCTGCAGACATCAACTTTTACAACTAAATGAAGGATAAAATTTGTTACATCGACATTTATTTCTTAAACGAATGCTTAGATTTGATGCATAATTAATGTTATGAATTATGTGGATCATAGAACTGGTTTATAATGGGATTTGAAGAAAGCTGGATCATGAGATGGACGTGTTCTTATTTTTTATTCATTATTTTCTATTTAAGAAATTATTTTATTTTCTATTTTTATCAAGTACATACCGAGTGTTTGCATTCCAATTTATAACAATTTATAAAGTAATGTTCCATAAAATTCCCACTGGCAGCACAACTTCGTGTCTATAATCTGATCATTTTCACTTTTAATCAACATTTTGGGCTCAAAGATGCTTAAAAATGATTAAATCTGAGCTGAGTCGACCTTTGTTTTCATATTATAAAGCTTTCCTCACCAGCAGGCTGTCGCGTTAATGAGAACGACTGACCTGGTTAATTAAAGGTAGAATAAAGAAGGATAATAATAAATTATGGCTGGATGAAATTATTCAAATGCATAATTCTGATAAAAGAAGCTGTGTTCAGGTCTTCTGAAAGTGGCGGAGCTGAGTCGTTTCCATGGCGACCATGTGGAACCGTGAGGTCAGCGCAGAGCGCTGAAGAAGACGAGGTGAAACTTACGGAGAGGAAGGCGTGGACGATGTCGGCCTTGATGGAGCTGAGAGGTTTGTCTCTGATCACGATGAAGATCTGCTCCTCCTTCTCCAGGTTTATGAAGTTCCCGAACCAGGACTTCTTAGCCAGTCTGCAGAGAGAGAGACGGATCAGAACCGAGCCCAGAACCACGCTGCGTAAAAACCTGCACTGTTACTCACTCTGGAGACGAGTCTGGGGTGAGGCTGGACATGTCCTCCTGAGTGGGAACTGTGGATGCACACAGAGGTCAGAGGTCAAGCTGGTTCCAGGAGCAGATGAGAGCAGCTCTGCTCAGTTTGTCTGGATCAGGGGTCTGCAGCCTGAGGGGGACCAGGGCTCTGCAGCCTGAGGGGGACCAGGGCTCTGCAGCCTGAGGGGGACCAGGGCTCTGCAGCCTGAGAGGGACCGTGGCTCTGCAGCCTGAGGGGGACCAGGGCTCTGCAGCCTGAGGGGGACCAGGGCTCTGCAGCCTGAGGGGGACCAGGGCTCTGCAACCTGAGGGGGACCAGGGCTCTGCAGCCTGAGGGGGACCAGGGGTCTGCAGCCTGAGGGGGACCGGGGGTCTGCAACCTGAGGGGGACCAGGGCTCTGCAGCCTGAGGGGGACCAGGGGTCTGCAGCCTGAGGGGGACCAGGGCTCTGCAACCTGAGGGGGACCAGGGCTCTGCAGCCTGAGGGGGACCAGGGCTCTGCAGCCTGAGGGGGACCAGGGCTCTGCAGCCTGAGAGGGACCAGGGCTCTGCAGCCTGAGGGGGACCAGGGCTCTGCAACCTGAGGGGGACCAGGGCTCTGCAGCCTGAGGGGGACCAGGGCTCTGCAGCCTGAGGGGGACCAGGGCTCTGCAACCTGAGGGGGACCAGGGCTCTGCAGCCTGAGGGGGACCAGGGCTCTGCAGCCTGAGGGGGACCAGGGCTCTGCAGCCTGAGGGGGACCAGGGGTCTGCAGCCTGAGGGGGACCGGGGGTCTGCAACCTGAGGGGGACCAGGGGTCTGCAGCCTGAGGGGGACCAGGGCTCTGCAACCTGAGGGGGACCAGGGCTCTGCAGCCTGAGAGGGACCAGGGCTCTGCAGCCTGAGGGGGACCAGGGGTCTGCAGCCTGAGGGGGACCAGGGCTCTGCAACCTGAGGGGGACCAGGGCTCTGCAGCCTGAGGGGGACCAGGGCTCTGCAGCCTGAGGGGGACCAGGGCTCTGCAGCCTGAGGGGGACCGGGGGTCTGCAACCTGAGGGGGACCAGGGGTCTGCAGCCTGAGGGGGACCAGGGCTCTGCAACCTGAGGGGGACCAGGGCTCTGCAGCCTGAGAGGGACCAGGGCTCTGCAGCCTGAGGGGGACCAGGGGTCTGCAGCCTGAGGGGGACCAGGGCTCTGCAGCCTGAGGGGGACCAGGGCTCTGCAGCCTGAGGGGGACCAGGGGTCTGCAGCCTGAGGGGCTCTAGAGCCGCAAGTGGCCCCACCACAATGGCTCTCAATAACTTGTACTAAGAATAATAAAGAACCAACTAGGGTTGCACAATATTGGAATTTTGGCCGATATCCCATATGCCGATATTTTATAACTCATATAGCCGATAACCTATAACGATACCGACATTAAAGCTGAAAAAAACAAGCAGTCATTGCAAATAGCAGTTTTGTTGTTTGTTTTATCCGTGTCCAACACTCTGAAAAATGGGGTGGGAAAGCACTGGAGTATCGCGATATTTTCATATGCCAATATCAAACTGATATTTAAAAACGCGGTTTCAATCTTTTTTGCTTATAAAATCTCACAATATTTCATCGTTCTGTTACAAAATCTCACGATATTTTGTGAATTCTCGCATGATTTCGTAACAGAACGATGAAATATCACGAGATTTCGATAGTAAAATAGATTGATACCGCGTTTAAATGATATCAGCGTATGAAAATTTCACAATTTTTGTGAATTCTCACGAGATTTCACAACACAACGAGGAAATATTGCAAGATTTTGTTTGTAAATTAGGTGGATACCACATTTTTAAATGTCAGTATGATATCAGCATATAAAAATATTGCAATATTTCAGTGTGTCGATATTTTTTTCCACCCCTAGTCTTTAGAAGTTTTAAAGTCTGTAAAAAAGATGTTTTTGAAGAAAAGGAGGAGGAGGAAGAAGGTTTTTTTTTTTTTTTTTTTTTTTTACTTTAGGAACAGCAGACTGATTGGTTAAATATCGGTTAAATATCGGTGGGGTGGCCGATGTCCACTACTCATTTTTAGAATAATTGTGAATTTCCACAACATAATGGCACTAAAAGTACCAAGGCAATAATATATGTTCTTTAAATCCATTTCTTTTTGTCATTAGCTTGGAAATTAGGGCTTTTTTCACATAATATCCCACCAATACTCACATTTTTATTTAACCTTTTCAAAGAGTTAAATCACATAAGAAAATATGCCCTATTTTTGCAAGTTTTTTTATTTTATTTCAAAACTTAAAGTTGAAATAAAACTGATTCCTTTAAAAGGACAGCAATTTTTGATAGTATTATATCAAAAATGATAATTTGGAACATCTGTGGCTCTAAGTGACGCTTATTTAACTGGGTTGAGGTGAAAAATGGCTCTTTGGATCGTAAAGGTTGCAGACTCCTGGTCAGGACAGATTTTGCAGCATCATTAAAGCCGTTAGAGAGAAACTGTCCAAACCGACGGAAGAAAAGCCTCCAGACTGTTTCTCCGCCTGTAATGAGGCGGTTTTTCTTTACGAGGCTGCAGATCGTCGTGATAAAGCGGCTGCAGGTGGAGTTAAATCCACTCATTAAGAGCGGAGAGGATTTTACTTTCCCCCTGAGCGACGCGACATAAACGCGCGGCTGAATCGATTACCACGCTGATAAGAATGAGATGATATCATTAAACCTGACCTGACTGAATCATTAAGTTTAATGCTACACCACACACACACACACACACATCCTTGCACTTCTATCTTAGTGAGGACATTCATTGACAAAGCATTCCCTAGCCCCTAACCCTAACCACCACAGCGGATTGCCTAAACCTAACCCTGAGGCCCGCTACACTCTGGATACGAACAGAACAGATTTTTGCACTTATAAATTTCGTATTCAATCAGGCGCTTCTGCATTTCCACCAGACCTGAAGCTCCGCACTATGAAGTCCTCGTATCACCTGTGTTTAGCCGACGCGCCCTTGTTTACCTCGTTCATGTGCTTAGATGTTTTGAAACCCGATACCCTCGTGTCTCGTATGCACGACGCGCATGCACCTGGAATGAACCCCGATCCGTCCCTCACCCACTTGTTTTTTTGCGTGCATGTATACTTCCTTCAACCCGCAACTTGCACCTCAATAATCAGAGAACTCAAGAAATCTTATTGTAATCAAACTGTTGGAGCGCATGTGAACTGACACGATACCCTCATCTCATTCCTGCTGACATGCAGATCAACCTTCGTATCATTGCCTAGTCCAGCTGCTTATTTTGAAAAATGTTCTTATTTTGGAAAAGGACTAAATTCTCTACTTACATCCCACATCCTGCCATTAGGGGTGTCAACTTCTACACGTGTAAACGGGTACACGGATAATAAATCATAACCGTATACACGTCATTTTTCCCTCCTCCTCCTCCTTTCATTTCTCACCAACACTTTTAGGGGAGGTAATGTTGCCTGAAAGCTACAAATAATGATCTGCATATATAACAGATACCTGGGGCGCGATGTTCCGCTGATATTTTTATATAATAAACGCAGCCACAGCCTGTCACGTGACCTCAAGTTGCCTCGGGGATGTGGTGGCTGTGAACAGCAGCAGAGCACCGTGTAGCGACTGTTTAAGCCGTCAAAGATCCATAAACTGCAGCTGGGAGTGATAGATGTTTCTTTCTATGGATTAGTGAATAAGAACATCGTCAGAGATGCTTTTAGTGATCAGGAGAGCTGACCGGACGCCGACTGCATCTGTGCAGTGGAAATGTATCGAGTGAGTTTCAGTGTTTCAAAGTTTCAATGCTCTAAGTTTAATATGGCAGCGGGATGCGAAGGTGAAGTCACCATCTGCAACTTAAATATCATTAATCTCTTGCGTGTAACCGTGTACACGATGGTTAGCAGTCCCGATTACACGTGTAGAAAAAACTGCAAACGTTGACACCCCTACTTGCCTTACGTCAAAAATTCATCTGTGACAAGTGCAAACATTAGACCTGACGGCGAAACGATCGCTGCCAAAGCTGATTTGTGCGCTGCGCGCTCGGCGCTTCAGGCCTGGTGGGAAAGATTTCATCAGTTGAGATGGCCGCCGAATTTTTTTTCTCAAAAATTCGTCTCGATTCGTGTGGCTGCTGCTTCTGGTGGAAAACGGGGGGAACCCTAATCCTAACCAAATCTTGACCCTCAAAAAAAATTTTTTCTTAGTTTTCTTCTTCTTTTTTTTTTGTGAGGACCGGCCAAAATGTAGCATCACAATGTAGCATGTTCAGGAACACCCCCCCCCCCCCCTTACCTTGCATTTTCCTGCGGTGGAAGCGCGGCGAGCCCAGGAAGCTGTTCTTGATGGAGTTCAGGCGCGTCCTCCAGGGCATGCCACCGATGGAGGGGCTGGGGGGCGGCGTGGGGCTGGGCGTGCCGGCCGGGCTGTCCTTGGGCGTGTGCACCGGGGTGCCTTTTGGGGTGGGGAGAGGGCTGCCTCTGGGGGAAGGGTGGGGGGTCACCTGCGTGATGGGGACAGATTTGCCGTTGTGGTCAGGGTGGAGGTGGTGGCGCCGTAGGGGCGACATGGGGGGCACCGGGGAGAGGGGGATGGAAAGTTTGGGGGGCACGGTGAGGGGAGGGTGGCGCCTCACCCGGGGGCTGTTGGGGATGCAGGGAGCCAGAGACTGGCAGGGTGTTGACGGCTCAGACTTGGGGGTGCTGGGGGTCTGGGCCGTGTTGGGGAGCGGGTTGGACCTAGTGGTCTGCAGGGGCTTCTCGGACACTTTGGGTTTGGCGGGGAGGGTCTGCGTGCGGGGGTGCATGAGGGGGGACCCCATCTTTGGCTGGTAGGAGTTGGGCCCACGGGGCCCCACCCCGTTGAGGCGGACCTCGTGGGAGTGGGTGGGGCTGCAGTTGGGGGACTGGCACAAGTCTGGGGACTGGGGCGGGATAAAAAACCGCCGGTTGGGCTGCGATTGGCCATGCACAGTGACACATGACAGCGGAGTCAGCCAATGAGAAAGCCGGAGGAACACCGCGGCCCAGAAAAGGTTCATTCCCATAAAAAAAAACCCAAAACAGAGCAGGACATGAAAGCGGAGCGTGGCGGATGGGTGGAGAGGTGGAGCAGGCAGGAGGTGGTGCGAGTGCAAGAAAGAAAGAAAAACAGAACATGCTATTAGCCATGTGATCAGCCAATCAGGAGGCAGCAGTGGAGCATTCATGATGTCATTAACGGCCGGGATGCACCGAGATCCAACCTGTCACCATGGAAACACTGACCCCTGCAGGTCCTGGAAACATGACTTATATTCATCCATCCATCACTCCCGACTCGTTTAGCTACATTCAGGTGATTTCATTTTTATCTAAATTTTTTAGCATCATTCTTTTGGATTTGCTAAATCAACGACTAAGGTCCAATTCCAGTTCCTGTTTTCATCCCTACCCCCAGCCCTTCCCCTCGTTTCAAGCGCTTAGGACTGAATTATTCCCCTAAGAAATGGGACAACCCTTTGAAATCCTCATGCGTCACTAATAGTCGTCCGTGGCGCAGTAAACTGACTTCACGGCTCAAAAATGATCATCATGTCTACTTACAAGTAGTTTCGTGTTCTCTATTGAGACATCAGTAGTGAAAACGTAAGGTTTGATTTACCTCGACAGTTTCGGCGAACAGCTGTTTCCTTCACAACAACTTCGCAAACTGTCGAGGTCAATCAAACCTTACGTTTTCACTAATGTCTGAATAGACAGCATGAAACTACTGACTTCACGGCTGTTTCTGGAAGAATTCGCAATGCCGTCTGCAGCAGCAATAATCTCCCTTTTCTGGTCGATTGGTTTATTTTTTTAAGCTTTGGGACAAAAAACGGAAAAATGTAGGAAAAAAAGACGCGTTTGACTCAAGCTTAACGTCAACGTTACGTTACAGACATGAGCAGATGCACGTAAAGTTACGAAATTAGCGATTTTTTTCACATTTGTAATAAAACTATTTAATTTTTTATATTTTATTTACAAAAAAGAATACATTTGTGCGTTTTTTTGGCTGCAGATTTCCTCGACATATATCGCATGAAATTGTGGGTAATATATCATACCACTCGTTTTGAGGGCCAGATAGCCCTACCACCTCCCCCTCCCCCTTGGTCTGAACCAGAATCAGGGCACCACTACCCCTTCATATAAGCGCACAAAACTAAGGGCTAGGGCTAAGGGGGATTGGAATGCACCTTAAATGTTTCCAGGTCAAAGCTGATGCTTATTTCTAGTTTCACATTTGTAATTTTTGCATTTATTCAAAAAAAGAAATACTGGGAGTCAAACACAAGTTAGGAGGAATCATAAATCTGCAAACAGCCTCAGTGACGTTAATTACTGAAATAGTCAACTAAAAATGCAGAAAAAACAAAAACAAGCCTGAAATCAATGTTAAATGTTAAAAGTTCATTTATACTCAGCAGCATCTCAGTCTTAAAGGTACACCGTGTAACTTTTGAGCCAAACATCAGCCTGACGTAAGCCATATTAGATGATTTCTGGGATCAATATTCAGCATTTGATGCATGTCTCCTCAGAAACCAGGCGTTGTAACTTTGCAGGAGTGGATGCGTTTCACAGTGGATCATGTGACCTGGAGCGCTTTGCTTTAATAGACGGTTTAATTTCGCGACAGATGTGTGGCCTGTGGGAGGTTGCAGGTTTAGCGCCGCTAGTGGTCAAAAGTTACACGGTGTCCCTTTAACGTGATTTATCGAACAGAATGGATGAATAGTTCCTGTCCAACACGTCGGTGCATCCCTCATCACCAGGAAGTGACGCAGCTTCAAAGCTAACAGATTTAGCTTCTCCCTCCAGTGAGCATGCTCAGTGCTGACGCACCGTGCTGTGGGATGAATGAGCCGATCGCTGATTGGACGGTTGGGAGCTGAAGCACCTGCAGCGGCAGAGCGGATCTATGATGATGATGATGAGGAAGACTGGGTCGGACGCCTGCAGCGACCTGACCGTCAGATTTGGCCTCATGGTCAGAGTCCAGCAGGAAGTGACCTCATGCAAGAAGCTGTTGCTATGGAGACGTCACATTGCACTCAGTTCCTCTAAAGGCTTTTCTCTGCAATGTTGCAATGCAATTCCCTACAACACCTGGTCCAAAGGCCAAGGACACCCATCCCCCCCCCTCTATTTTTTAAACTGAGACATTGAGCCCCATTTAAGTTACTGTAATATTTGGTGTAATACCTTTTCAACTCATTTAAACAAGCTGATAATTCTTCAAAAAAGGTCATCCATGCTTTGGCATGGGGAGTCTGACTCTCCCACGAGACCCCTTTTTCATACTTTTAATCTTCCAAGGCTCGCTGAATATAACTATTTTCTAAATGCTCGTGTACTGTATCAGGTTGTACATAAAATTAGTTACAGACTGTAATCTCATTCCAGTCTTTCTTCCCACACACACTTATGCCACAAAAAATAGAAGTCAAATTGCTGGGAAAAGAAACAAAACAAAACGTAGGCTTAAACGAACTAGTTCAGGTATTGTGTGCAGAGGACCAAAGATTTGGAATGAGCTTGATGACAACATGAAAATGTCTTAAGTCCCTCTCCATCTTCAAAAAAGTTTTAAAAATGCAGCTTCTGTCATCACATAACTAAGTTTTTTCACCTTGGAGCTAGATGATATCAAAATTTGTCTAAGAACTTACTGATTTATGATGCTCTTGTCATTTGTCTTGATTTTTCCTCTATTTAATAATTTTGTGTTGTATTTTTGGCCATAGTCTGATGTTATGTACTTAAAATGCTGGGATTATTTTTACTTTTACACGCCTGTTGTGTGCAGATTTGTTAAAAGTTGGGGATAGGTAGCCTATACATTTTTTCTTTATTGTTTTATATTTTGTTTTTTGCTTTTCTTCTTGCCTGCGCATTAATTAGCTCTAATGTAAGCTTTGAGTAGCTTCTCTGGGAAAACCCATTTCACACCTCATTCTCTCTAAAGAATCATATGTTTGCATTTTTCTTATATGCTGCGTGTGTGAATAAACCTGAAACCTGACTTAATCCCATCTGGTCTTTGTTTATTTTTTTAAAATGTTTTTATCAAGTTAGTAAAAAGCAGATAAATGGACTAAACTAAGGCTTGTTTATTGTGTCTATTTATTTCATATTAAATATGTATTATTTGTCTTTATCATCCATTTATTAAACATTTAATTGTATGTTCTTTTATTCCAGTTTCCTTTTTTTTTCGTTATTTTTTTTCCAAAATTTCCCTGTATTTTTTTTTTTTTTTTTTTTTAAATAAAATTTTAAATAAACTCAGTTGTTTTTTCTCCAACAGCTAACACAGGGACAACTCCTGCCCCAGAAAATGAGTGATACATATTAAGAAGACAAGAGTGTGAAAATTTTGGGATTCAATCTTCTACATTTCTTATATTTGGGGTAAACGCGTTCCCCCTTCTGCTCCTTCGCGTCTCTGGATGCGGGAAAATCACGGCCTTCGATGGGAGTCTGCTTTTTTTGACGCTGTGTATCAGTGTTTTACAGTGTTGGGAGGGTTTGAGCTGTTCTTGCATGAGGCCAGAGGACTTTTATTCATTACCTTTTTAAACAGCTCATCCAGAAACAGCAACTACAGACTAAAATCTGCCTCCTCTTCAGTTTACAGGCTGATAAGCAGAAAATAGTGCGGCGCTCTGACGAATAAAAGAACGACATTCATTATGTAAAGATGGAGAACGACGCGCAGCCGCGTCCTTGACGGGTCACAGAGAGGCGACGCAGCACCAAGCTGCAGCTGCAGGTGGGAACTCATCCCCGGATCTCATCTGGAGTTCAGAGTTCAGCCTCCGATGGATCCGGTTTCACTTCATCAAAGCTCTGCGTGACGTTCAGGACGGCGCGGCCCGGTTTCAGGCCGCTGGTTCGAGGTCAGAGCTGCCGTTTAACTCCTGAAACGTCCGTGTGATCTGAGTCCAACAGGCTTACGATGAAGGTGGCAGTGGTGCAGCTGCAGATGAGAGGCTGAGGTGGAACGGCATGCCAGCAGAGCCAGCCAGTGATGCATTGTGGGAAACCATTCAGAGCGTTGAAGGAAGGGGGGACGGACACTTACCCTGGGACTGCTGAGGGGACTGGTGGACAGACCGGAGGACGCCCCGCTGATCGACCGCGACCTAAACACACAAGAACGATGTTTAGAAGATGGACGATAAGCTGGAGGATGCACAGGTAAACAACACGAGGTAAACAACACAAACACACAACCTGTCAGAGCCTGATGATCGTTTCACCTCCTCACAGAAGCTGGAAGATGTTTCTGAAGTTTATAAGTGCCCCTCCTCCTTTTCCTCTCTCATGTCTCTTAATTTCTTCATCATTTATCCAAAACGCACTTTTTATTCCAGTTTTGTAGCTCAAAAGTATTTCTGTCTCCTTTCCACATTTTTCTTTTCTCTTCTGTTCTCTTTTCTTTTGTCCCTTCTGCCAAGTTCAGCATTAGTGTGGAAATTTAGCAATAAATAAATTAATAATCACAATAATAATAATAAGTTCCTCCTGGCAAAGCTAATTTGTTCAGCACAACATAGCAACCAGACAATAATTCTGGTTGCTATGGTGCAGGACAGGACAAGATTAAATAAGAAAAAGGGGTTTTTATGATGTATTATTTATGTTATTTTATATTCTTTTTTATAAAAAAATTATATGGTCATTGTATTTTTAATAAAATAATAGACTGAAGTAGGATAGAGCAAATTAAGAAATAAAATATAGACAAATCAAATTAGAAAAAAAAAAAAAAAAAACTACCTGAAATACTTAAAATGAAGTTAAGATGGAAATTAATGTCAATTAAAATAAAATACATATTTAAAAAGGTGGTTTAGTTCAAAGTAATAGTAAGTAGTTATGGTTATTTCTCAGTATCGGTTGGCATCATTATTATAGTTTGCAGGGAGAATACTATCATTACTTTCTTTTCTCTTTATGTGCAGAACATAACTAAGCTTTAAAATCAGCTGCAGGTTTAATTAGAATAAAACTGAAAATTAGATCTGATCGGTAATTAAAATGAGCTTCCTTTCTTCCAGTTTAACCCTCAAAATCCTGCAAGTTTCACTTAAAAGGGGTTTTATGGATAAAAAACTTGCTGTAGACCAACATTTTTACATGTTGATGGGACAGGACCAGCATCCTCTGCTACTGGAGTACAGTTTGGCTTTAAAGATAAACTGGTGATGGTTTACATCATTCACATCTCAGCTTTCCTCTGGTGTGGAACGAGTCCATACTTGGAGCTGAAACCTTACAGTATATCCACAGATTATTTCCTCTAATCCAGTTCACCTTTATTCATAAAACATCTGCACCAGACAAGTTAAAATAAACGCCACAAATAACAGAAGAGCAGACACATGACGTAAAAGATTTCCACATTCATGTGATGGTATGAACACACTGAGTCTCTGACTGGTCAAACCAGGTTTCATCCACATTTAAAGGAAGAAATGGAGAAAAAAAACCTTTAAATTAAAATGTTTATAAGCTTGTTGTATTCTTGATGATCATCTGCTGTAACGTGATGGAGCCATCAGCTGTTCGTGGTCAGTATTCTGTGGGATATTTTAGATATTCCCAGAGGCTAAACCACCTCCGCACGGAGAGCTGGCAAATCTAAACTGAAATATCTCAGATTAAAGGTTAATACTTGTTTTTTTCTTCACTTACTGATCTGTCAGATATTACAGCGTATAACAGATTTAATCTGAGTCTCAGCTTAAAACTAACACTAAATGTTTAAAGAAATAATTTCTCATTTCAACCAAGACAAGAGAGGAAGACTCACATAGTTGCATCTAAAAATGTACGTTATTAGTGAGAAAACACTGGTTTTTAAGATGTTTGGGGATTAATGAAGGTAAATATTCTTATTGATTACTGAGAATATTTACGTTCATCTTATTTTTAGCAACATAAGCTGAATTATTGTGCTGATTTGTAGTTCTTGAAAGCTGAATTTCTACCACAGTTTCTCTGCTTTCACACCATCAGCAGTGGCGTCAGATTGTGGCTCAGAAAGTCTGAGGACACGAACACGAACATCCTGAGTTAATGTCGGAAAGAATAAATACTTCAGACGTGTCAGCATTTTGAACATGAACACACACACACACACACACACACACACATCAATGCAGGATTCATTAGCATTTCTCTTTTCTTCTCTTCATGAGCTTTTCCATTTTTCATTTACGTGTCATTAACTTTTCATATTTCCTCCTTCTCCTCATTGCTTTTTCCAAATGTCGTCACACACACACACACACACACACACACACACATCAAAAACCACACAGACCTGCTGCTATCGTTCAGGACTCTGGGATTTAATTGCCTGTAGACAATTTGACTTGGTGAGAAGTTGAAAATGAAAACAGTAAATCATAATTAAATATGCTTGAACTCAAACACACACACACACACACACACACACACACACGAGTGATGACATCAGACTGGCTTCCTCTGCTGTGTTGTGATGGTACGAGACGGTCTCAGATCAAACCCCGATCGCTCCCCGTGGTCGTTCGGTTTCTTTGAATCAGATTTTCATCTCAGTCGTTTCTTGTTTTGTTTTGTTTGTAAACATTTCTGGAATATTTTTATGCTACAAACAAAAATAAAAACACAATGAGAATGTGTGCGTGTGGAGGTGTGTGAACAAGCTGTGGAAACACTGATGGTTTAACCCACATGTTCCTCCATTAACCCTTAAATCCCAGTCAGCATCACCATCGTGTCTCAGGACGAGACTGTGATCCACATTTAACCCTTTAGCTGCTTCTCCAGAGTCTATCCGGTAAATCCACAATGATCCAGGATAACACCGTCATTTATCCCATTATCGTCATAAAAACATCACCATCACTACGATGTTGCTAAGAGACCTCCATTTTGACCTGGAGACGGTGATGTAGACTAAGGACACTTACAGAATGGACAAATTATCAGGGGGGCGGCTCTGTGGTGGCACAAAAATGAATTACTGGTGGGGGAGAGAGGGGAAATTGAAAAATGGAAAATAATAAAAAGCCCCCTCCAAAATTTTAAAAAAAAGGGGAGGGTAAGGGGGAGGTCTCCTCAAGGGGAAAAAAAAGGAGAAATTCTTTTCCCTCAAGATAAATTGGGGGGGGAAAAAGAAGAGGAAGGAAGAAAAAAAAAAAAGAAAAAAAATAACTTTTTTTTTTTTTTCTTTTCAAATTATTTTATTTAATTATATAATAATATATTATATAATTTATTTTATATTTTTTTTTTTTATTTTTTTTTTTTTTTTTTTTTTTTTTTTTTTTTTTTCTTTCAGAAAACTCCTGTCAAACTTTCCACCAATCAGAGAGCTTAGATTGATGGTAACGTCCAATCAGGAGCAGCCAAAGATCAACAAGTGAGCACCTGAGAGATTCATCTGGACCAGATGATCCAGCTACTGTTGGCTCATCAGAAACGGTCTCCATGGAAACGTGGTTCAGAAGCCAGAAAAGGCTGAAGTATGTCACATGACCCAAGACCTGGACTGAAGACCAGTAGAAACAGGTCTGATGGAGGGACGGATCCTCCCCAAAACCTGGACCTGGACAGGTCTGATGGAGGGACGGATCCTCCCCAGAACCTGGACTATAACAGGTCTGATGGAGGGATGGATCCTCCCCAGAACCTGGACCTCAACAGGTCTGATAGAGGGACAGATCCTCCCCAGGACCTGGACCTTAACGGGTCTGATGGAGGGATGGATCGTCCTCAGAACCTGGACAGGTCTGATGGAGGGATGGATCCTCCCCAGAACCTGGACCTGGACAGGTCTGATGGAGGGACGGATCCTCCCCAGAACCTGGACAAGTCTGATAGAGCGACGGATTGTCCTCAGAACCTGGACCTCAACAGGTCTGATGGAGGGACAGATCCTCCCCAGAACCTGGACCTGGACAGGTCTGATGGAGGGACAGATCCTCCCCAGAACCTGGACAGGTCTGATGGAGGGATGGATCCTCCCCAGAACCTGGACAGGTCTGATGGAGGGACAGATCCTCCCCAGAACCTGGACCTGGACAGGTCTGATGGAGGGACAGATCCTCCCCAGGACCTGGACCTCGGCATTATTGCAGCAGTGTGGGATCATCCGGACAGAGAACAGAACATCTACAGAAGAACTTTGGAAAGTCCTCTAGGAAGTCTGGAGACCTGGTCCTGGAGACTGAATAGACTGTAGTGTTGCTATGACGACGTGGAGTCTTTTGCTTGATAAACTGGTGTTAGTGATCACTTCTCAACCAATCAGCACCAGTTAAGCAGAGTTGGAAGTTTTGTCACATTCCAGTAAATTAAACGGGAATAAACAAACGATGAGACGATCTTTCATCTTGTTTCTGGTCAGAAACTTTGGAGGAAAGTTTCCCAAACTTCATCCCTTAAAGAAGTCGCTGTACCAGTTCAGTGTGAGGAAATACTGGAGCGATGTGGACGACTGAAGGAGGAGCTGTGATCGGATCAGCTGCAGCGTCTTCTCGGAGTGTAACGGTTCGCTTAAAGGTCCCATATTATGCAAAATGCACTTTTTCAAGTTTTTAACACATAATTATAACTTGCTGGAGTCTATGGAGACCCCCTGAAGTGTGTGCAGATGCGTACTCTCTGTATTTCTCCCTCCCTGCATTTCTGTGAAAGAGTCCTCCAGCAAGCCGTTTCTAAAACGGTCTCTTTGTGACGTACGAAGAAGACCTGGCCCGCCTACTAGGCCCTCCCACTGTCACTGGTACAGCCCTCTCTTGCTCTCAACCCCCCCCCCCCCCCCCCCCGCGCGCGCGGCCCCCCACCCCCTCCGAGCTACAACCGTCCTTGCTCCGCATTGAGCAACTGAGAATGCGGTGGGGAGAGGACAGCATGCTAGCTGCTCTGTTTCATGCTGCAAGAAACAAGTCTTTTTGCAGTATCAGCTGAATAAGTGTGGACTCGATGGATATATCTTTTATTTTTCCTGGAAATCCTCCTGAAACGGTCTGAAAAGAGTTCATGTATGTGCTGAGTGAGCATTTTACACCGGAGTCTGTCAGGAGCCTGTTTCAGCTCCAGTCCGGCTTTGCCACTAAACTGTGGCTGAAACTTGGAGTCATACCAACTCTCTGTGAGCCGCCCTTCAACATCGGAGGAGGTAAGTTGTCAGGTTTAACCGTGTTTTTAAATCATTTTAGCGACATGTCGGCAAAACACAGCCAGCGTTAGCTTTTAGCCGAGTTACATCAGCTGTTAGCCATGTTGTGTGCGAAGGAAACTTTCTCTCATTATACCACGAACGCGTTGTACGGAGAGGCCACAGCAGCCTTTCTCTTTCTTTTTTACATGAATACTGTTACTGTGGGGCATTTAGTGAAAAGGCTTTTAAAGTTTACACGCTGTTTGCAACTGTGAACGGAGGAGGAGCGGTGGGGGGGGGGGGTGTACGGCAGAATGTAAACGAGCTAATGTTCCCGGCTCGTTTGCACACGTTGTTGCAGCTTGTAATGCAAAGATAGCGGAGATCACACAACAACAGCTGCCGCAAATCAGCGCTCATTAACGGGACAGAGACGCAGGCTCAGAGTGCACACACATGCAGCCTGCTTGTTCTGGACCCCCACCGATAACGGCACGGACACGGTGTGCAAGACTGCCAGCTAAAGCTATTTATGTACTTTACTGACTTAGACAATATACTGTAATATGGCACTGTTGCATGACTTTTAGTTTTGTGTTCATGTAACTTTAGTTTATTCAAACGATATGCATCATAAGATGTGTACATTAGTCTTTTTTCTTTCTAATAATAGTATTTATAAAGTAGAAGGTTAATTTCTGATCACTTTGATTTCTTACTCAGGTGAGCACACCACTACTGAGTGCAGGAGAAAGAGATGCTGCCTCCCAGACTGATCTGACATTACAGCCACGCTTCAGAAGTGCAGGTTTGTCGCTGTGTGAAATTATTTTTATTTACTGGTAATGAAACTTTACTCTTTACTTTCACTGTAACTCGTGCTGTTTTTACTGAGGTGTTTTGATATATCATGCGTAGATTAACTAGTGAAATATAATTAACAGCTGTCCAGGCCTCTGTGTCCTGCAAACATGGTTGGACAGCCACACTTCCTCGTGTAACCACTAACCCACTTTTTAACTTCAACTCCAATAGAGACCAGCAAAAAGACCTTGTGAGGAAATGGAGGAGGGAGAGGATCCATTTGAGGGCACATCTTCAATGGCAGAGTCACGAGAGGAGGATGTCACCTATGATCCTGCAAACTCTGCCTCAGTGTCACTTTCAACAGACATGTAAGTTGCTGTAGTGTCCCTACATTCATGCCGTACATGATGAGACTTCATTAGAAAAACAAGCAGTGAATATTCTGGCAGCTACAGTCCTTAATTTTTTTCCTCCTTTTTTTTTTCTTCCTTTCTTTATGTTGTATCAAACATCCCACACAAGACAAAGATGTATATTACGTGTGGGGAGGGATGTAACGATACAAAAATTTCATATCACGGTTATTGTGACCAAAATGATGACAGTTATGAAATACGCCACCAGCATCTTCAAAAATATCCAAAATGGATCTAGACGTCTGCTTTGTCCTTTTATAAGGGGGGAGAAATCTCCAGAACTGTCCACATGGATGCATTTGTTGCTTTCCACCATGTTTTCGTATATTAAATAATGCAAACTGGGACTGCTGCTGATTTTCCAGACAATAAGAAACATAACAGTTTTTCAAAGTGCAGTAATCAGTCACGGGTTTAACGATAACTGAAATTTGAAACGGTATTACTAATCGTTGGGAATTTTATGGGAACACTGAACTTTCTGCAGTGGTGAACATCAGTGAAGCATCTTTCTTCAAACTTGAAAAGGTTGGAGGAAAACAAAATGTTTATCCTCACAGAAGAACATGGAGGAAAACAAAATGTTTATCCTCACAGAAGAACATGGAGGAAAACAAAATGTTTATCCTCACAGAAGAACATGGAGGAAAACAAAATATATATCCTCACAGAAGAACATGGAGGAAAACAAAATATATATCCTCACAGAAGAACATGGAGGAAAACAAAATGTTTATCCTCACAGAAGAACGTGGAGGAAAACAAAATGTTTATCCTCACAGAAGAACATGGAGGAAAACAAAATGTTTATCCTCACAGAAGAACATGGAGGAAAACAAAATGTTTATCCTCACAGAAGAACATGGAGGAAAACAAAATGTTTATCCTCACAGAAGAACATGGAGGAAAACAAAATATATATCCTCACAGAAGAACATGGAGGAAAACAAAATGTTTATCCTCACAGAAGAACATGGAGGAAAACAAAATGTTTATCCTCACAGAAGAACAGGGCAAATGGCAGTAAATATAGCAGATTTTATTTACCATCATTTTTTTTCTTTCCAGATCTTCAGAGCTATGCAGCTGCAGGTGTTCAGTATGACGCCTTTCATCAACATGCTCGTATGTTCACTGAGCCGGCGATTGTCCACCAGTGGACGTCTTCACAGAATGACATCCTACAACGTCTCAGCATGGAGGGAAAGACCACTGTTGGTGGTGACACGAGGGCTGACTGCAGGTATTTTATGATCCGCCATGTTCTGCTGCAGTTGCTAAAGAATGGAAAAAAACTGGACGCAATTGTTTTTGTTTTTCTGATGAAAGAACAGTCTCCGCTTTCTTGTGATAGTTCTGGTGTTTACTTCGGCATAGCACACAGTATTCTGTGGCTCTCCAAAAATCAGTGAAAATATTTAGAAATCTTGGCAACATGGAGCTCTCTGCTCTGAAAACGTCTGACAGTTAATGAGTTAAGTGCACCAAATTTATTTGTATTCATCTATTCGTTTTTTGCCTTAAATTTTGGGGCAAATTAAATAAATCCTGGGCCACTATTTTTGTGGTCACTGAATAGGTCTGTATTTGACACAGGCATTGACATTAGACAGGCTTCTTGATTATTTTTACACAGATTCTTTCAGAATTCGAGATGGAAAACACTGAGTGATTATTTGAACTGGATTACATTTTATGTTCTGGTTATTATACTGCAGTGTGAAATGAAGTGTTGCATTTGATGGTCATAAAATTGTTTTGAGAGCCGTCATCTGCACTCAAACCAAATTACAAAACTAATAACTAGTTTTGTTTTGTTTTTTTTGTTTTTTTTAAAGTATTCAGTTAATTGAAGTATTCCAGTAACTGAGAGTAATTTGGTGACATGTTTTCTCCTCTTATTTAGGAACATCCTCATTGTTCAAATTGGAGAAAGTCATGTTGAACAAGTGAATCCTGAAAGCTGGAAAAAATGAGTCTTCCCCCCCCCCCCCCCCCCACCAGTGGAGGTGTTCCAGTGTCATCCTTCGTTTTGCACTAAAGAATGTGGTTTTTCCTTGGAATGCTGTGCAGGTAAAGATAATGGAGCAAGCTCTGATAAATCTTAGCATGTGCACATTGTCAGTATAACATTTTCTTTATCTCTAGACTCTACCTGGGGGGTCTGTACTACTGTACTACTACAAGCCAAAAATCCTGCAGGAGAACCAGTCTTCAGAGGGCAAGAAGAGAGGGTGTGTGGATAAACCAGTGAAGACTGAGCCACTTTTTGTAAGTTTGAAATGCTTTATTTTGTTTCCAAATACAGAAATGCAAAGTTTTAGTTATTTACATCATTTACAAAACAGAAATCATTTACAGAATCTAAAGAAAATGCTGTAAAGTGAAATCAAGAGAACTTTCAAAATGTTTGTGTCCCATGTGCACACAAACAAAATGTAACCCCCCCTCTTTGTACCTTTTGAAAAATCTTTGTGGACCCAGTGTCTTACACGGCGATGAAGATTCCCATCCTGAGAGACCTGCGAGCAGAGTGTGCGACCAGATGGGGGGGTCATCGCAAGCTGTGCGTCTCGCTTCAATCAAGAGGGGGAACCTTGAATCCTTCATGTCGGCCCTCTGGAACCGGAAATTCACCACACATGCTGGAACAACTACCAGTGCTCTCTGTCCAAGGAAGCCCCGACACCATCGGACAAAGCTTCGGTATCACATGTACCTGAATCACCTGGGAAGCAAAAACAAGTGTCATAAAACATTTCTTTTTTTACATTTTTACATGCAGGTGTTGAAGCCCAAAGGCAACTTTTAGCAAACACGTTTGAACTGTAATCTCCTGAAATATTTATATATTCATAGTTTTCTGATTTATTTATTTTACCATGTGAATGTTTTCTACTTTTATATAACTGTTTAACTTTTTCGTACTCCTTTACGTTGAGGAAAAAAAACACTGATGCTGCTTTTGTCTTTTACAAATAAATGTATTATTCAATAAATTTGTTTTATTTCAAAGATCATATGTGAATGCAAACAAAGCTATAATGTCTGAACAAGATGGTTTATAAGTTTAGCTATAACTATACTAGTTTGTGTTATGACTGTTATGCCCACTGAAATATGACTTGATGGCATGAAGTCACAAATTCATTTTTAATTGGGGGACATTGAGAGATTGTTCAGATAAACCTGCCAACTTACTTCTCTATGGGCTACATGCTCAACTCCACTACTTCCTGAAATTATTAGTGCTCCTCTGTTTCATGTCTTTCATTACTGGACAAACTGATTAATCCAAGTTTGCCTGATCTCAGCTACCATGACGACGATGGTCGGACACCTGGATTAATCAGTTTGTCCAATAATGAAAGACGGGAAAAGTTGCAGTAAATTCAGGAAGTAGTGATGTGCATAAAGCCCGTTCTTTGATCTGTAAACGGCCATGATCTGCTCTGTAATGTAGCATTCCTGATGTAAAGAGCAGGGATTCAGCTAACAGGCTCTAAAAGGTGGTCCAACATACGGGTCATATGGTCCTCTACCTGCTGCATCTGTCTCAGAACCTATAGGGTAACATTTATAAGGTAAGTGTTGATGTGGAGAACAAAATCATGCAAGTCAAATTGTGGCCAAAACTTTATTAGCTGTGGTATTTCCTGACAGACATTCTCCTGCTCTTTAGGCATCGTTGCACAATTTCCACATGAGCAGCACCTAAAATGCACACCATAAAATATGAAATATTAAACAGGATTATTCCTGGATTATATCAGGTTACTTATTAACATTTAAAAAGAAACCATCTTGAATTAGCAACTGTAGTTGAGACTGAAGAATGTCGAGGAAATAGTGTTTGCAGTGATCATAAAACAGATGCAAGCTGCAATAATTACTGTAAAATAACTATTACAGGATGTACGGACAAATTGTAGTTTGCTTTTCTTCCAAAAACATCAAACAGCAGAATGGCCTGAATTCTGATAAATGAGTAGCAGTGGATGATTACAGCTAGATAATTATTGATGAAAAACATAGTGATGGTGAACTGTAGTGTCATAACTCAGACTGTGGGTAATGCAGTGTGACGAAGGTTCGTAGCTCAATCAGAATTGTGTTTTATTCTCCAGCATTAGATTTGCTGTTTCTCTGAGAAACACTTGGCGTTTTCAGGTTTTGTACTTTTCAGTGGGCATAACAAAGAGCCGAATATATACACAATTTTTACTTTTTATTCTTTTTTTTTTAACGAAAAAACGAGGCAATATCGCGTTGTACTGGCGTTTTAAACTTTTACCCATTCAATAGACAACAAAAGAACACTATTCTCCGTCGGGGGAAAAACGTTTAAAAACATCAAACCTTACCGTTCAGAAACTGCATTTTCACTTCTTCCTCTTCCTCTTCTTGCTGCTCCTCTCCTTCAGCTTCAGATTCGGGGTCAAATATATCCGTTTGGAGTCTTTGTTTTGGGCAATCGGACTATTTTTAGCAGCCATTATAACAGACGCTGGTTGTCATGGTTGCGGGCTGGTGGGGGCGCGGCCTTCGAGCGGGGCGGGGGCGTGGAAAGCAGCAGCTCATTACATATTAAGTAGGGCACCAAAACAGCTTGGCCAGCAGAGGGCTGAATAAGGGGGTTTCTGGTGCATGCTGTCTGCCTAATCTGAGAGGGATTTTCCTGCACAAATGGCAAATACATGTTCTGGGGGCCTTATTGTTAATATATTTACTTTCAAATTGCACCATAATATTGGACCTTTAACGATTCGATTCATATCACAATTCATTTAGAACGATTCAATTCAGTGACTTAAAATCGAATTAGAAACCATTACTCGTGATATGAATCTAATCGTTATTTAACCAAATCGTTACCCCCCCCCCATCGTCTTCACTACATCAGCTGTGGTGGATCACACGACGAGTCTCCAGCGATGCAAAGAGGTTCAACACAGACAGGCTCCTCAGCAGAGGAGCGCCGATTAACATGCAACTCATTAACTGAGTCCCAGAAATCAGGAAGCTGCAGCCGGCAGATCTTTGAAATCACTGAATTAATTCCTGGTGTGTGCGTGTGTGTTGGAGGAAAACCCAACAAGCTTCATTTTGCAGATCTCCCCGGTTAGATGACGAGTCGGATAAAGCGCCTCGTTTCCGTCTCCTGTTCGTGCTCCATCTGCGTTCCTGCCAGTTAATTTATGCTAATCTGTTTCCGGGATGCACGTCCATACAAACCGTTTACCGCGGCGAGGTCGGCCACTCAGGGAGGCTGCAGCGAGCGTGACGGCTGGTCCTCCCCGAGCCTCATCCGGAAAACAGACAGATACCACACACACACACACACACGGGTGATGAGGAGTGAAGACCCGGGAGGAAAAAATGGAGAAGGGAAGCTGGAAGTTGACCTAAAAACTCTGTTTGCCTCCCGAGGCTGCAGGAGCAACGTCAGAGAGGAAGAGGAGGAGGTGTTCTGCTCCTCCTCTCACCGAAAACACAGTTTTCACATCAGTGTGGCTTAAAAAAAAAAAAAAATTGGCATCAGCTCCACACTATTGAGAGCTGATACCGCCTCGGTGATGGAGGACAGCCATCATCACTACTCACACGTTTCTACTAAAGACAGAAGCTCTATGATGACCTCGGGTCATTTACCGGTGGTAAACCCTCGATGTTGCTGCGCACTGATGCCACCTCAACCGCTTTGTTACTATAATTAGCGAGTATTCATCTAGTGACTATGGCGACAAATCTGGTGACTTCTTCTGGAGTTATTGGAGACTGACGTGAAAGCGAGGATCTTCCTAACTCATCTCAATGACAAGCAACACTGCAGTAGACACCCCCCCCCCCTCCATCCCAAAACACTCATAGGAAGTCTGATGCTGTGTTGGAATAAGATCCCTTGCCTCATAATTACAGATGTCCAACAATATTGGACGATATCGGCATTAAAATGTCAAACATTACAGGCCTACCGATATTATCAGCCAATATCAGAATAAAAATGTGATATCAGAAAATATTGGTATTGCTATTTTCAGATATTTTTTTACTGATGAAATTTCATTAGATCTCGTTCTGTTACGAAATCTCACAAGATCTTGTTCCATTACCACGTGTCCAGCAGGTAGAGAAGTTATTGTGGAAGAACTTCATATCCCAGCATTCCTTTCAGAGTCATGTGACTACGGTGCAGCTGCTGCTGGTACAGACTGACTTGCTTTGAAGCTGCTGATAATATGTCTGGTTCTAAAGGGATAGTACACCCACATAATGATGGTCCTTCATGTTCTACTCACCCTCATGCTGATCAAGACTCTGGAGCACTTTTTAAATGCAGCCGGGGATCCGGGGGGGGGGGGTTAGGGTTGTCGTCGTGAGTAAAATATGGACGCTACCCACTCAGGACACTTGTGCTGTGTCCCAAATAGCCTACTTCCATACTCAATACTCAAAAGCCCAAATTGAGTACACTACCCATACTATGTATTCAATGGCTCAGTACAGGGTTGATATTCAAGTTCGCAGTGCTGTCCCAAATCGCATACTCCCGTGCGAAGTACTCACCAAAAATGAAAGCACGATGTCGACTCTTCTACAGAAATTTTTGACCTGATTACAGCCATGGCGCACTGCCGCCATCTTCAGCCGGCGCCTTTCACCTTTGAGTGTTATTTCTCATCACGAAAACATGAACATCCTTCGTGAAGCCTTACGCTGGCAAATCCCTCGATTTCGCCCGTGATGACTGCTGCCAGTCCGGAGAGTGTCGTCGTCGTCTTCTTCAGTTTTATGGCAGTCCGTTACCTATTTCAGGGAGCTTTACCGCCACCTACTGAACCGAATTCGGGACGAGAGAGTGCGGTGAGTGTCCACAGTCACCTACTCAAAATCTTGACAGGTTTGAGTATGTCATCCAGGTACTTTTGCATACTCAATTTTCACATACTGTGCGTATTGTTTTTCACTTTGATGCAGTATACTCAAAATTTTGAGTATTGAGTATGAAAGTGAGGGAATTTGGACACAGCATTGGATTACTATGGACGAGCAGTATGGAGGAATGTTTTTGTGGACTTTTATGGACCTTTTTCTTTCAGACACCGGTGAACTCCATTATATGGCGGATAATGACCCCCCCGAATCTCTGGCTGCATTTGAGATATTAAAAAAGTGCTTCAGAGTCTTGCTCGGCATTAGGGTGAGTAAAAAATGAAGGACCATCATTCTTTGGGTGTACCATTCCTTTAAGCTGTTGGTTAAATTACCAAGTTGTCAGAAACATAATCAGCCACATGTTGCTAATACCTGCTAGTATCTGATATCTGACAGCCAGATATCCAAAATGAACTCCTCTGGCTGAGTTAAGGAGATTTGGGGATCTTTGCTCTCGGAGCAGAATATAGTTGTATCTCTCAAAACATTAGTGATAGAACCTCACAGTTGTTGGCATAGATCGGTCTCTGTTGATATTGGAAATTAACAGTCAGTCACCATTGGTATATCGGTAAAAAAAAAAAAAAAAAATTCAATATCAAATATCCCAACTAATAATGTACGATATATAATAAGGACTGAGGACAAGACATACTGTTATAATCCAACAGATTTAGAGCCAGTTTGGGAAGAAACGTGAAATATTCCCAGATCAAGATGGTCTCTGCTGACAGGCTTCTTCTCCAACAAAGTATTAGTTTCAGGGTGCCCATACTTACGCAACCAGCTGGAATCAGCAAAATGAAGTTATTCTCATGGAAAACTTTGAGGGAAACATCATTTTCCGTGAATATTTTACCAAGAGATGTCAAAAACAACTGAAACGATCTTCTCAAAGACTCGCCGGCGCCACAACAGAGGCATGTCTATATACCATTCAAGTTTCCAAGTACTCTTAGTACTTTCTCTGGATATTTGTGTTCAGCTTCAAAGATAAATTACTTTCTGTTTAAGTGAGAAGTTTTTCTAATGAAATGGGAAAGAATTGTGTTGATTTCTTATTTTTCTGTAGTCAGAAATAGTGATGTGTGATATTGTCGGGCTGATATTGGCTTAAAAACTGAATATTGATCGGCCTGATGTTGGCTGATATTTTCTCAATTTTGTTTATTTGATATGGACAGAACACATAAAAAATAAGTATTTTTTAAATTTAGCACGAGGAATGAATATGACATCATTTTCAGCTTGAGTATCGGCCATGAGTAGCAGAAAAGTTTTCAAACTGTGCATCACTAGTCAGAAATTTTAAAAAAATTGAGGACAAATGTCTAGAAGAAACTCAGTGGTTACGTCCAAACATGCCACATTTAAAAGTGAAGGACAGACACTAAAGACATTTCGGTGGGAATGAAGAGAGAGAGAGAGAATGATGGAGAGAAGAGGAGAAAAGGACAGCACACATGAGGTGAGATTAACAGCAGTACCTTTCCTCCTTGCTGCAGTTAGCGTTTGTGATATCCAAACTTTTACTGAAAACAGATTTGCTAAAAAACAAAAAGAGGGCAGACAGAAAATCAGGAGACAGAAAGGAAGTCACATACGGGGAATCCTGGAGTCCGGCATGCAGAGCAGTCCAAAAAAAAACCACACAAAAAACTCATCCGGAACCAGAAAATAAAGAAAAGGTGAAGGTACAGAAAACGACAGCAGGAATCCGGAGCATGCACAGGTCTGAGAGGAGGACAGTCACGGTTCATGCTCCACTTACAGGGACATACAACACCTCCTGGAATAACCAAAGCCTGTGTGTGTTCAGCTGCGAGTCGAGTTTCCACGCTTTAACGTTCAGCTGTGTTCAAATCAGATTTCTCTGCAGCATAAAAACCAACCAGCTCCTGATTCCTGAAAGGGTACCTGTATTCATTCACTGAAACGACTTTGTCAGCTCCACCTGTTCTACGACTCAATAACACGCATATCTAATGAGACGACCTGCTGAAGTTCAAGCTGAGCATCAGAAAGAGGAAGAAAGGGGATTCATTGGTTGCTGGTCTGAGTGTTTACTGGGATTTTCCCCCCAAATCTCCAGGTAGCAGCAGGTGTCTGGACCAGGATGCAGCAGAAGACCAGACCGGGTCCATTCCTGTCCGCTAAGAACAGGAAACTGAGGCTACGATTCACAGACTCACCAAACCTGGACGATGGAAGATGGAGAAACGTTGCTGGTCTGATGGCTGCTGCTGGTGTAATGGTGTGGGGGAGATTTTCCTGGACCACTTTGGGCTCCTTATGGGCCTTTTCCACCGCACATTTTCGTAACCCCTCCACACGGCACACTACGTTTTATTTGTGTTTCCTCTGTGGATTAGACCTGGGACCCGTTTCCCGTTTTTTGCACCCGTTTCAGAGGAACGTGACGCAACTGACTGCTGTCCACTGATTGGTCAGAGGAGATTGTTGTCATATGTGCAACGAAGTTCAGGAATAATAGGGGATTATCACGCTTCCGCGTTCCGGTTTCCGGAAGTTGAAACATTTGGCACTTCCTCTTCCGGGCCATGTTAACGACAGCCGTTCCTGCTCTGTTATACTGTTTAAATCGGATAAACTCCAAACATATTTAAGTTTTCATTCTAGACTGAAGTGATACTGGATCAAAAGCTGGATCAAAGCGATCGATTTGCCGCGGTGAAGGGCCGAACTTTATAATAAAACACACGTTTGTTTGTCCCCGGTGGGGCACAACACCGGCACTTCACAGCATGCTAGCATTAGCCAGCTAGCGTTTACTGACGTGCTTAACATTGTGCGTCTTAAAACACACAAACATCTGAAAATCGGGTCTGTACCTCCCCGTTTCCAGTGGAACAACTGGGGACTGCCAAGAAAGGAGACGCTTTCAGATGATTGTGTGTTTTCAGCCGCACAAAGTTAGGCACGTCATCAAGCTGGCTAATGCTAACCTGCTAACAATAGTCCGCCAGCTACTACTCTGTTAAACTTTGTAAATCGGATAAACGCCAATGCCAAGTTTTCATTCCAGACTGAAGTGATGCTGAGGAAGAAGTGGATTAAAACGACCGATTCGCCGCGGTGAAGAACCGAACTTTATAATAAAACGACACACGTTTGTTTGTGGCCGGCAGACTGCGCAGTCGTGTTAGCAGGTTAGCATTAGCCAGCTCGATAACGTGCCTAACTTTGTGCGGCTGAGAACACACAATCATCTGAAAGCGTCTCCTTTCTTGGCAGTCCCCAGTTGTTCCACTGGAAACGGGGGGGTACAGACCCGATTTTCAGATGTTTGTGTGTTTTAAGACGCACAATGTGAAGCACGTCAGTAAACGTTAGCTGGCTAATGCTAGCATGCTGTGAAGTGCCGGTGTTGTGCCCCACCGGGGACAAACAAACGTGTGTTTTGTTATAAAGTTCGGTCCTTCACCGCGGCGAATCGATCGCTTTGATCCAGCTTTTGATCCAGTATCACTTCAGTCTAGAATGAAAACTTAAATATGTTTGGAGTTTATCCGATTTAAACAGTATAACAGAGCAGGAACGGCTGTCGTTAACATGGCCCGGAAGAGGAAGTGTCAAAAGCCGGCAACTTCCGGTAAGCGTGATAATCCCCTATAACCCGCCATTTGTGAAAAACAACACAAAAGCTGCATCAACAAAAGGCGGAGATGGAAGTATGGAAGACGACAGCAGCAGTAGCAGTAACGCCTCCATATCATCTGATGCCTCTATTGTTGTTTTTACTTTATATTCTGCCCTACATGGCAGAATATAAAGCCGCCACTCTAATATTTGGTTGGAGCGCCTTTATCTTTGATTACGGCAGCATTTGTTGTGGCATTGATTTCACAACTTTCTGCAACGTCAGCAGATTTATTTCTATCCAGTGTTGCATTAATTTTTCACCAAGATCTAGATGATGAATGATGGTAGAGTCTGACCACAGCCTTCTCCAGCACATCCTGAAGATTCTCAATGGGGTTCAGGTCTGGACTCTGTGGTGGCCGATCCATGTGTGAAAATGATGCGTCATGCTCCCTGAACCATCTTTCACAATCTGAGCCCGATGAATCCTGGCATTGTCATCATGGAATATGGCCGTGCCATCAGGAAAGAAACATCCATTGATGGAATAAGCTGCTCATTCATACAGTATTCAGGTATCAGCTGACCTCATTCATTGAGCTCATACTGTTGCTGAACCTGGACCTGAGCAACTGCAGCAACCCCACATCATGACACTGCCCCCACAGGCTCATACAGTAGCACTAGGCATGATGCTGCATCACTTCATCTGCCTTTCCGGCTACATTTCTTCCTGGAAGACGATGGTCCACTATCCTTCCAGTTTTTAATAATGCGTTGGACAGTTCTGAACCTAATTTTAGTAGTTTTGATTAGATTTTTCTAGAAGACTACATCTCTTTCCACGCCACGGGGGGTGCGGGGGTTAAATAACTTGTTGCTGAAAGATAATCGCCGCATGAAGTAATTATCCAATAGGAGGCTCCTACTTATTTGCTTAGTTAAATCCAGGTGGAGACTTTTTTTTTTTTAGCCAGGCAGTGTATAAGTCTCCTTTAAACAATGTCACAGTAGTCTCGACCACGCCAACTCCACCCACTTCCAGGTGGTAGATACTACTTCTACCGAATGGAAACAAAAACCGTGCTGGTTGTTTTAAGCGTGTGGTGCTGTACTGTGCCCTGAGAAGCTGCAATGGAAAAGACTCCTTCGTACCAACATGGCAGTTTAACCATGTCCGTCCCTTTATGACCACCGTGGAGCATCTTCTGATGCTGCTTCCAGCAGGATGATGCACCATGTCACAAAGGTGACATCATCCCTTTGGGATGTGGTGGAACGGGAGATTCTCATCATGAATCTGGAGCAACTGCGTGATGCTGTCATGTCAATATGGAGCAAAATCTCTGAGGAATGATTCAAGTACCTTGTTGGATCTTTGACTCAAAGAATGAAGGCAGTTCTGGAGGAAAAAGGGGTCTGACCCGGTACTAGAAAGTGGACCTGATGAGTGTATGAAAACGTCAGTTTGATTAAAATATTTTCACCAAGTATTATTTTTCAATCTGAAGTATTATTTTTCTGATATGTGAAATAATAGTGAGTAGAATTGTGTCATTTCTGGTTCAAATCAGCTTCATCAACATACAACCCCCCCGTAACCAAGCAGAGTACTGGCTCTGGAAACTAAACGCCTCATCTTGTGAATAATCCCTCAGAGACAGAGTTCAGAACGTCTTATTTAAGTCTTTAAATCTTCGGCTTCGTGCCGTCTGAGCCCCCCCAGGTCTGATACACGGCGATAAACGTCTACAGGCTCATTTCCCCGACCGCGGATCCTGGAGCAGCTGGATTCTGACACACAGCAGAGCCTCAGCCCCCCGCTGAGGTTCCTCCATCAGCTTCCTGATCCTCCTGCTTCACCATCGACTAAAACTCACGTTTCATTACTTCTGATGGATGAAACACGTCGTGTTGAGATGATGCGCGTTTCTAACGTCCACTCTCTGACAGCTGGACCGGGTCACGTGCTCCTTTAATTAATAGAAAACTGAGCAGAAGGAAACAGAAGCATCTGCTCACACATCAGGAAAAGGTCAAAGGTCAGAGGTTTCTAACTTCACCCTGAAGTGAACTCCTCCTTATAGAAACATTTTAAACTTGAGGCTTCCTCATCTTCACCACAGCTCACGATCCGCCTGAATCAACGCTCGTCAGCTTATCAGCTGAAATAACCGGATCTCACGTCACCCTTACATTCACAGCTTCATGAGTTTGACCCCTTTTATCTGAGACGACAGATACAAAATATAATCGGTTAATCGCCGTCGATAGGACGTTTAACAAACTATCTTTGCCCTGATACTGACCGATGGCTGCAGTTTTCTTCCACAGCCTCACAAACCGTTTCTTCCCTGTCCTGCTCTCCGTCTCTCTGACCACTGAGGGAGGGGCTGCACTCCAAAACTCAAATCTTACCACGTATATTTTTCTCATTTCTAGTCAAAATATTGCATCACACTCAAAATAAGACAAAACTACCTAAAGAGAAACATTTCAGTAAAATATAAGATCTTGTTTTAAGTTAATACATCTTATTTCAAGAAATCAAGAAAATTTCATTTTGCAGAATTTTTTTTTTCTTGAAATAATTTTTTTTTTTTTTGCTCATAATAATAAGAAAAAAATTCTGCCTCCATTGGCAGAATTTTTTTTTTAAGTTTTTTTTTTTTTTTTGCTCATAATAATAATAATAAAAAAAATTCTGCCTCCATTGGCAGAATTTTTTTTTTTTTTTTTTTTGCTCATAATAATAATTAAAAAAAATTCTGCCTCCATTGGCAGAATTTTTTTTTTTAATAATAATAATAAAAAAAAAATTCTGCCTCCATTGGCAGAATTTTTTTTTTTTTTTTTTTTTGCTCATAATAATAATTTAAAAAAAAATTCTGCCTCCATTGGCAGAATTTTTTTTTTTTTTTTTTTTTGCTCATAATAATAATAATAAAAAAAATTCTGCCTCCATTGGCAGAATTTTTTTTTTTTGTTTGTTTTTTGCTCATAACAATAATTTTAAAAAAAAATTCTGCCTCCATGGGCAGAATTTTGTTTTTATTATTGTGAGAAAAAAAAACTTTTTGCCAGCTGAAAGATAATCGCCCATGCAGTAATTATCTGCAACTGAAATTTTCTTGATAAGATTTCTTGAAATAAGATTCTTTTTTTTTCCCTCCTGAACTGAAAAATTTAAAACTGCTCAAATTTGGCGTAAAAAAATGAAAAAACAGTTTTGGAAGAAGTTTAGAAGTTCCAGTAAATTCTGGACGCCACTCACTCAGGACACTTGATTACATGGGACGAGCACTATGGAGGAATATTGCCAAGTTTTTGTGCACTTTTATGGACCTTTTTGTTTTATTTGTCGGTGAACTCCATTATATGAATGTCAGCGGATAACGAGAAGCGTCCCGGATCTCCGGCTGCATTTGAGATATTAAAGTGCGACAGAGTCTTGCTCAGCATGAGGGTGAGGAGAAGATGAAGGCACGTCATTCTGTGGGGGTACTATTCCTTTAATAACCCCCAAACAAACTCCGATGTGCACCATCTACACCCTCCTGCAGCCCGCTGGTCCGTCCCAGCATGAAGGACATCCGGTTCGGTTCTGACATCCTCACAGCTGCAGCCGTGACACCAGGCGGCTTCTCGTCCTCTTACATGCTCCATGCACTCTGCTCACGCACGCCCGGGAGTCGACTTCATGCATGTTCACGGCTGTAACGATGTAACGATGCTCCACCAGAGCTGAGCCTGGCTGTGATGTGTGTGTGTGTGTGTGTGTGTGTGTGCATCCTGAACCAGCGGAGACAAGAAGGCGGCGTGTATTTATCTGCAGCTCAGTGAAGCGGGAAGTCGTCGGCGGTGAGAGACCTCCGCCTCCTCAGCCGGGGAAACACAAATTTGAGGCATCATCCAGATGAAGCGCTGCAGCCGACGCCTTCCCTTCCTCCTGAACCGCGTTTAAATACACGTTTATCATCTCTGATAATCAATAACAATCATCATCACCAGCTCTGAACGACGACAGGTCAGCTGGTCCGGCTCGCGGGAACACGTTCGTCCATGCAGACCCACGGAACGTGCAGCTCTCCGCGTCTTACCTCTGACCGTGGGTTGCCATGTCGATGGCTCGTCGCACGGGGACGGGGGACCCCCCCTCCGTGACCGTCAGCACCTCCATCGACTTCCTCTCAGGCCTCCGCTTGCCGTGACGGCTGAGCATGGGCGAGTCCACCCGCTTCCTGGGGGGGTCTGCTGAGTCCAGGGAAAGAGGAGAAAAACTCCAATACTTCAGTTTAAAGGTCATTGCTTCACTTTTTTCATTAAAACTATTCATTGTTCAAAAATAAGAACCCCACAGAACATCTACAGGGGTGCAGAATAAAAGTTTTACTTTTACTAGAAAATAATTTTATACTTTATCAACAAATTTCAACAATTTTGACAGGTCCAAAACATAAATATTTGCATCTGATTCAATTTGATTCAGTTCAGCCTTAAATTTAAACTCTTTTCAGTGCAAAGAATTAATCTGGAAAGCAAAATTATTTAAAGGTCTAAGCCACAACTTTTTCATATATTTTATTATAATAATAAATGTTAAATAATAAATAAATAATAAATTAATAAATATTAAAAATATTTACTTTTACTAGAAATTATTTTTTTTAATACATATAAATAATTGTTTATCAATTTTGAAGGAAAACATATAAATATTTGCATCTGATTCAATTTGATTCAGTTCAGCCTTAAATTTAAACTCTTTTCAGTGCAAAGAATAAATCTGGAAAGCAAAATTATTTAAAGGTCTAAGCCACAACTTTTTCATATTTTTTATTATAATAAATTAAAAATATAAATTTTACTAGAAATTTGTTTTATTTTTTTATTTTTTACAGCATATAAATAATTGTTTATCAATTTTGACGGGTCCAAAATATCTAAATATTTGCATCTGATTCAATTTGATTCAGTTCAGCCTTAAATCGCGACTGTTTCCAGTGCAAATTATGAATCTGAAAAGTACTGTAAGATTATTTAAAGGTAATAGTTCTTAAACAAAACAATTTTTTTAAAAATCATACATACACTAAAATATCTAGAGAGGTCCAGAATAAAAATACTATTGAGTATTGAGTACTTCACATTCTGGCGGTTAGGAATTAAACGTGTAACTATCACCTTTAAATATACATATAAAATATCATTACGTAGTTTTCCTCTAAAATTTCTCTCGCAGATAGAGATGTCCGATATTATCAACCTACCGATACTATTGGCTGATATCGGCATTAAAATGTGATGTCAGAAAATACTGGTATCTGTTTTCATCATACTGATATTTCTACTAATGAGATCTTGCGAGATTTCATTAATAAATCTTATCGTTCCATTAGCGTTGGTCCAGCATGTGGAAAAGTCCCTGTTCTTATGGAGCTCCCATGGATCGGTATCGGTTGATATTGGAAATTAATAGTTGGACAATATCGGTATATCAGATATCGGTAAAAAAAAAAATCGTCAAGATCGAGCATTCCTAATGAACATGTTGGAGATAACTAGCAACCCCAAAGTTGTCTGCATAGATCAGTATCAGTTGATATAAGGTACTAAGAGTTGGGACAGTATCGGTATATCAGATATCGTTAAAAAAAAAAAAAAGTCAACATCGAGCATCCCTAATGAACATGTTGGAGATAACTAGCAACCCCACAGTTGTCTGCATAGATCAGTATCAGCTCGATATAAGATACTAAGAGTTGGACAGTATCGGTATATCAGATATCGAAAAAAACAAAGTCAACATCGAACATCCCTAATGAACATGTTGGAGATAACTAGCAACCCCAAAGTTGTCTGCATAGATCAGTAGTGGTTAATATCAGATACTAAGAGTTGGAAAATATCGGTATATCAGATATTGGTAAAAAAAAAAAGTCAACATTGAGCATCCCTAATGAACATGTTGGAGATAATTAACAGTTGTCTGCATAGATCCGTATCAGTTGATATCAGATACTAAGAGTTGGACAATATCAGTATATCAGATATCGGTAAAAAAAAAAACTCAAAAACATCGAGCATCACTAATGAACATGTTGGAGATAACTAGCAACCCCACAGTTGTCTGCATAGATCAGTCTCAGTTGATATCAGATACTAAGAGTTGGAAAATATCGGTATATTAGATATCGGTAAAAAAATCCAATCTTGAACATCCCTATTTTGGGATGCAGGCAAACAAACAGATAATACTAAATAAATAAGACAAAGTGGGTAAATCCTCCCTCGGGGATCATCGTGTGGACGAGGTCTAACAGGAAATAAAACATTTGGTTCTGAGCCCGGCTGGAGATCAGCTGGCCCGGCGTACCGATCTCGTTACGTGGCGGCAGGTTCTGGTCCTCGTGGCTCGGATATCTCTCCTTCCGATCCAGCAGCAGGAAGTAGATCATCTTCTCCTGGTTGTCACTGGTTGAGAGTGGGAGGAAAAGACGCTCCATCATCACAGGACATGTTAAATAGAAGAATTCATCAAACTGACAATTTCCTGAGCTTCTCATATATTTTCTGCCCCGTCTCGTCTCCTCCTCCTCCCTCCTCTCTCAATCTGCTTCCTTAGCGGTTTTGCCACCGTTCTGCTCCCTCCCTCCCTCCCCCCGTCCGTCACTCACTCCTCAGACAGCAGGTCTTTGGTCAGTTTGTCCTTGTCTCTGAAGCAGCCCAGGGAGTGCATGCTCTCCAGGACGTCGGGGTCGATCTCCTCGGCGGAGGCCAGCGTCCGGATGGCCACCTTCCTGGGGACGGGCTGCTCGGGCTCAGGCTCGTTCTTTCCAGCTCTGCAACACCGAACACACCACGAACAGCAGGTTACTGTACGGACGCCGCAGAGAAACGAGTGCGGATGACTGGAGATCAAACGTGTTGAACTGCAGCGCTGATCAGAAAACATGGAACTGGAGCAGCTTCTGCAGAAACGGACCACATTTCTCTTCTCTGCTTTAAACAACTTCACTATTTTATTTATGATTATTTTATAATAGACCCCGGGGGAGACCCAGGACATGCTGGAGGGACTACGTCTCCCGGGCTGGGCTGAGAACGCCTCAGGACACCCCCAGGATGAGCTGGCGGCTGTGGCTGGGGTGAGGGAAGTCTGGGCTTCCCTGCCCCCCGACCCGATCCCAGATAAGCGGCAAAGACGGTACGGTATTATTTTATATCAGACGCTGCTGGAGGAAAGTTCTGGTCTGATGTGTGAATCCTGATCTGTCGACTAAACCTACGATCCACACGGATGAGAAGCTGCAGGACAGTTTCCAAATTATATGATTTCATTCCTGCAGGAAGATCAGGCTTCTTGTTATCCTTCCCGGTTCTGGTCCAGATGGAGGTTTTCCTTCCTGGTTTTGGTCCTGATGAAGTTTTTCCTTCCTGGTTCTGGTCCAGATGGAGGTTTTCCTTCCTGGTTCTGGTCCTGATGGAGGTTTTCCTTCCTGGTTCTGGTCCTGATGGAGGTTTTCCTTCCTGGTTCTGGTCCTGATGGAGGTTTTCCTTCCTGGTTCTGGTCCTGATGGTGGTTTTCCTTCCTGGTTCTGGTCCTGATGGAGGTTTTCCTTACTGGTTCTGGTCCAGATGGAGGTTTTCCTTTCTGGTTCTGGTCCTGATGGAGGTTTTCCTTCCTGGTTCTGGTCTTGATGGAGGTTTTCCTTCCTGGTTCTGGTCCTGATGGAGGTTTTCCCTCCTGGTTCTGGTCCTGATGAAGGTTTTCCTTCCTGGTTCTGGTCCTGATGGAGGTTTTCCTTCCTGGTTCTGGTCCTGATGGAGGTTTTCCTTCCTGGTTCTGGTCCTGATGGAGGTTTTCCTTCCTGGTTCTGGTCCTGATGAAGGTTTTCCATCCTGGTTCTGGTCCTGATGGTGGTTTTCCTTCCTGGTTCTGGTCCAGATGAAGGTTTTCCTCTCCACAGTGTCATGCAGCTCAGGATGGGGGGCGTGATGTCATCCACTGGTTTCCTGAGCTGTTTATCATTTTTAGCAGTTTCTTGTTGACAGGAAGATAACAAACAAATCCAAACAACAAACAAACAATCAGCTCGTCACTCTCCAGATAAATAAACATGTTTCCTTGAAGAAAGAAAAAACTTCTTTTATGAGCTCGGACGTAAGCAGAAGGGAAAATGAAATGAAAGGAAGATATACTCACAGGTACCACGTGTGCTTCTGGATCTGCTCTAACTGTAAGACAAATCAGAATAAATCACCTTTATTTATCTGTAAATAAAAACAGGAAGTTCCCATAAACATCCTCTCAGACAGAGAATGAAGTAAAACCGGATTTTACTGTGTTGTTGCCTTGGTAACCAGGAAAACATGGATCTACAGGTGTCTAAACAAAACCTGAGATTTGAAACTTGGAATATTATTATTAAAGCTTTTAAACATCAGGAGGGAATTTATAAAAACGCTGCAGAGGAAAACGTCATCGATGAGAATGTCTCAGATTTTGTTTCACAGCAGGAAAGAGAAGAAAAGTTAACCCAGACGTGAGGTTTTCTCTGCTGAGTGTGGATGAAAGATCTGGAAACAGAAACCTTCCACAGCTGTCTGATTACTCATCCTGTTCCTGGTAACACGCATCAGCAAATCTTCAGAAAACACACAATTCTGGATTATAAGCAAACCGAACTGCACTCACCGACTTCACTGCATCACCCGCTTGTTAACACAGATCTACTCAGCCAATCACAGCAGGAGCTGTGTGTGTGTGTGTGTGTGTGTGTGTGTGTGTGTGTGTTGTGAAGCTTACCGTCAGCCTCTTGCCGGCGTCCACCTCGATCATGCCACGCAGCAGGTTCTGGCAGTCCGGGGGGATGAAGTGAGGCATGTGGAAGACGCCCAGCTTCACCTTCTCCAGGAGGTTCCTCAGGTTGTCGTCATCGAAAGGCAGCGCCCCCTGAAAGCCGGCGGAGGGAAGACAAGTCAGCCGCAGGAAAAAAGCTGCTTAAATGTCTTCATGTGGAAATTTTCTCCAGTTTACTGTGTAAATATCTCCCATCACTTCCCCCATAACCATGTGCATTACATGATTCAATACTGTCAGCAGAGATAATATGCTGCGCGTTTAAACGTCTAATTCTGTGTCTGGAGTCACAGAAACGAAACATGTAAACATCTGCTGGTAAACATGACGATGGCAGAGATGAGGGCGTAAACAGGAGCGTGGAGACGTCACGTTCTGAACCATCCACAGAAAAAAGGAAGGCGTTTTATCTTTTATCTGGGAGCTTTTATAAATGGAGAGCTGGAAAAATCATAATAAAACTGCAGCTGCATCTAAGAAAAGAGGGAAAGTTTCGGTGTGCGGCTGCTGTTTGTGTGCAGATGTTTCAGTTCCGACTCATCAGAATCTCAGATTACAGAGAAATGCCTCAGAATAAACGGATTACTCTTCTGATCTGTGTTGGATCCAAAATCAGCATCACACAACGGAAAACATGCAAAAACTGGTGATGCATGATATGAAAAATTTAACCGATACTGATAACCGATAATTTTCTGCTTCTCATGGTCAATACCGATACAGATACCGATACTGAAGCTGAAAATGATGCGATATTCATTCCTTGTGCAAAATTAGAAAAAATACTTCTGACGCATCTGCAGCATGTACATGTATGTACCAGTATGAACATGTATGAGTGTGTACAAGTATGTACCAGTATGAACATATACTAGTGTGTATGTACCAGAGTGTACATGTATGTACCAGTATAAACATGTACAAGTGTGTACAAGTATGAACCAGTATGAACATATACTAGTGTGTATGTACCAGAGTGTACATGTACCAGTATGAACATGTACAAGTGTGTACAAGTATGTAACAGTATGAACATATACTAGTGTATGTACCAGATGTACCATTTGTATCAGTATGAAGAGGTACCAGTGTGTACAAGTATGTACCAACGTATGACTATATACTAGTGTGTATGTATGTAGACGTTTGTACAACATGTACCAGTGTGTACATGTATGAACCAACGTGTGTATGTACCAGTATGAACATGTACAAGTGTGTACATGTATGAACCAGTATGAACATATACTAGTGTGTACATGTATCAGAGTGTACATGTACGTGTGTGTACAAGTATGTACCAGTATGAACATATACTAGTGTGAACATGTACCAGTGTGTACATGTACTGTACCAACGTGTGTATGTACCAGTGTGTACATGTATGAACGAGTATGAACATGTACCAGTGTGTGGACAGTGTACATGTACCAACGTGTGAATATGTACCAGTGTGTACATGTATGAACCAGTATGAACATATACTAGGAGTACCAGTGTGTACATGTACCAGTATGAACATATACCAATGTGTGTATGTACTAGTGTGTACATGTATGAACCAGTATGAACATGTACCAGTGTGTACATGTAATGTACCAGTGTGAACATTATGAACTAGTATGTATATGTACCAGTGTGTACATGTATGTACCAGACGTGAATGTATGTACCAATGTGTAATGTATGTACCAGTGTGTACATGTATGAACCTGTATGAACATGTACCAGTGTGTACATGTATGTACCAACGTGTGTATGTACCAGTGTGTACATGTATGAACCAGTATGAACATGTACCAGTGTGTACATGTATGAACCAATGTACGTGTATGTACCAGTGTGTACTAGTGTGTATGTACCAGTTTGTACAAGTATGTACCAGAGTGTACATGTATGTACCAACGTGTGTATGTACCAGTGTGTACATGTATGAACCTGTGTGAACATGTATCAGTGTGGACATGTATGTACCAACGTGTGTATGTACCAGTGTGTACATTATGTACCAGGGGTATGAACCTGTATGAACAAGTACCAGTATGTACTTGTATGTACCAACGTGTGTAGGTACCAGTGTGTACATGTATGAACCAGTATGAACATGTACCAGTGTGTACATGTATGAACATGTACCAGTGTGTACATGTATGAACCAGTATGAACATGTACCAGTGTGTACATGTATGTACCAGTGTGTACATGTATGAACCTGTATGAACATGTACCAGTGTGTACATGTATGTACCAACGTGTGTAGGTACCAGTGTGTACATGTATGTACCAGTGTGTACATGTATGAACCTGTATGAACATGTACCAGTGTGTACATATATGTACCAACGTGTGTATGTACAAGTGTGTACATGTATGTACCAGTGTGTACATGTATGTACCAGTGTTTACATGTATGAACCAGTATGAACATGTACCAGTGTGTACATGTATGTACCAACGTGTGTATGTACCAGGTGAATGTACATGTATGAACCTGTATGAACATGTACCAGTGTGTACATGTATGAACCAGTATGAATATGTACCAGTGTGTACATGTATGAACCAGTATGAACATGTACCAGTGTGTACATGTATGTACCAGTGTGTACATGTATGAACCAGTGTGTGAACATGTACCAGTGTGTACATGTATGTATCAGTGTGTACATGTATGTACCAGTGTGTACATGTATGAACCAGTATGAACATGTACCAGTGTGTATATGTATGTATCAGTGTGTACATGTAAGTACATGTACTAGTGTACGTTGTACTGCTGCGTCTGTCCCAGATCATCTTTGTAAATGAGAACTAATTCCTGTTTAAATAAAGGTTAAATGACAAAGCTTGTTCATCCCCAGGTGATGGTGAGTACTCAGGTTGTCTACTGGATGCTCTCCTGCCTGCTTCCAGCTTACTGGGCTTACTGGGAGAAGTTCATGGCAGACTGGGACGATAAAAACAGATCTCCTGCAGAGGAATGAGTGTTGTGGAGATTATTTCATTAAAACCTGAAAAAAGTGCTGAATGAGTCTGATTCCAGAAAACTGGCACAGATGTGATATTAGTTTGTTTCCCGTCATCCTTCCACACTCCTGAGTCTGCTGCTTCTGCATTCGGCTAAAACGAACAACAAACCGGGACTTTCCTGTTAGAAACTTGGAGAAAACGTGCGTGATGTTTCCACGGTGGGTGATGATGCGTTCACGCTGCAGCAGCTGTGTTCACTCACCACTAAAAGTGCAAACAAGATGACTCCACAGCTCCACGCGTCGGCTTTCCTCCCGTCATACTTCTCCCCCTGATGCAGAAAACAGATCGGCAAACATTACTCTTCACACTTTACATTATCTTAATCTGTGTAATAAGTTTCAGCCACATCGACGCTTTTTATGAGCAGTTAACATGAACATGTGAGGAAAACGTGCAAAAGTGGAACAGCAGCAACTAACACGCTCTCAATTTCAATGTGAACGTTTCACGTGGAAGTTTCCTCCCTGTTTACACGTAAATGTTAACTGTGAAAATGTTACTATTCAGACGTGTTTAAAGTTTAGCTGTTCAGACAGTGATGACATGAGCGTCCCAGACATGGACGAGATCTCCTGCTTAAAGGAGTTCAGGAGAAAAAACACTTAGAAATATTAAGTCCCGTCACTGCTGAGAAGACCAGAATGAGGCTTTCAGCTGATCTCTGGGGGCTTTTCTCATGAAGAAAGTCCTGCTAAATTTAGCAAAAATCAAACATCCCACATGTTTGTGGATAAATAGATTCATATCTGAGGAGAAGAGGTTTAACTTTCATCCATAGATGAGGGTACAGGACCATCATCAGGACCTTGGTGACCCCTGCTGGTGGTGTGGTGGAGGAACTGGGCCGTTCTGCAGGGATATGGCTGCACGCACCCAGATCAAAAAGATATTTGCTTTAAAAAAAAAAACATAAAACGGATAATTATCCAGACTTTACAGAAGAGTATACGGGCCACTGAAGAAAAAAGATAGAATTCTGAGGGAAAAATAGACAAAAATCAGACTTTAATCTCAAAAGTCTGATCTCCCAGAACAAATAAATTTATATATATATATATATATATGCATATATAAAATTTATCCCCCCCCCATATCTGAAAAAAGTCAGAATTCTGAGAAGAAAAAAAAAATTCTGACTTTGACGTCAAAAGTCTGACTTCCCCCAGAACTTTAAAAAAAAAAAAAAGATTTCTTAAAAAGTCAGCAGTCTGACTTTAATCTCAAAATTCTGATGTTTTTACCCAGATTATTTATAATAATAAATAAATAAAAATCTGGATTAAAGGAAAAAATAAAGTCAGAATTCAGATTTTTTTTTTTTTAAAGGGACAGAATTCTGACTTTTTTCCAGACCATAAAAAATTCTGGGAATATTTTTTAATTTCTGAGAAAAACAGTCAGAGTTCTGACTTCTTTCCCCAGAACATTTAAAAAACTAATAAAATTTTTTAAAAAAATCTGGAGATTTCTTTTTTTAATTTCTGAGAAAAACAAAGTTTGAATTCTGAGAAAATTTAGATTTTTTTTTCATAAATTGAAAAAACAACACCGCAAACAAACTCCCCCAAAATTACATTTCTATGTTCTGGAAAAAAAGTCATAATTCTTAGATTAAAGTCTGAATTCAGACTTTTTTTTCTTATAATTCTGTTTTTTTCTTTTAGGAAATTGAAAACAAACAAAAAAAGACCCCCCCCCCCAAAAAAAAAAACAAAAAACAAAACAGAATTCTATTTTTTTCTTCAGTGACCTTCATATTCTTCCGTAAGACTTAAATACAGGGATGTAACAGATCTCATTTCAGCCGTGACGATCAGTTTAATAAAGAAAAAAATGGAAAATGTGCCGAGTTAACCGATACTGCTGCAGCCTTCAGCACTCACTGCTCTGAACTCACAGTTCTGTAGTTTTCACCTTCGTGGACACGGATCAGTGGAGTGAAAGTGTTTGAAGATGTGAAGCGTGCAATAAAACGCAGCAACAAAAATAAGCTGAGAAAAGCAAGTCTACGTCAGAAAGGGATGAAACACAAGCTGCGTTTCCTCCAGTGAGGGAGGGAAAAGGAGCTGTGATGTAACAGGAGCTTTACTCACCCTGATCACCTCTGGGCAGGCGTAGTGTGGAGATCTGAAAGAAGATGCAAACACACGGTTATGATGTCAGAGCCAGCAGGATGAGCAGATGAAGCTCTCAGCACACAAAACACTAAAAAATTAAATAAAAAGAAAAAACTTTTATGCCCCGATGCTTTTTTTGACCGTTAAGTTTTACGTAACATGAAACAGCCTCAATCCAAACTGAGACGAAGGTTCATCCTGTTAAACGAGACGCGACATCTAACATTCACACCGAGCCCTTTAAAAGACAGAAAGACTTAATGAAACATTTCTTATCAACGAAGATTTTACGCTTTAATTTCCCACAACAAGCCGGACTGTAGCTTTAATTTTCCTGCTGCGCTCTTCATCATACTTATAATTAATCCTCCTCTTCCCTTTCTTTTAAATGAAAACACACTTATTTGCTCTGAAACGCTGCATGTCGAGAGGCAGCCCAGGTGGTTTTGGGATGGAGGGACAGGACTGCATGACCCTTTAAATGAAAGGTTCGTCCACTGATCTCCATGCATGTCGATAACTACGTCACAGCTGATCATCTATATTCCATCTGTACCGCTCATCATCATCATCATCATCTATCTGCTGTTGTCTGTATCGATCTGTTTTATTCCTGTGAATGTGTGACACATCATTTTCAGTTTAAAACCCACAAAAGTTAACGTGTTATGAACGAAAACTGGAACATCGGACCCGGTAGTGGACATGTGGGCCTGATCCGGCCTTCTTCTGGCTCAGATCCGGCGCTGGCCCGTGTTGTGTGGGCCTGATGTGGTCCAAGCATGAGGAGCAGGTCTGGACATAGATCACAGCCGTGTGGTCCACATCAGGGATCAATTTATCAGTTTTTAGGGCCGATACAAAGATTTTCTCATCAGGCGATGGCCGACACAACCTGCCGATATTTGGGGCCGATACTGCATTTGACTCTCAAATTAATAGAATGAAAAGTAATTTAAAAACGAAGCACTTCAAATAAATACATAAAAAAGAAACAGTGCACTTGTAAACAATTAATAGAAGCATTAAACTTGTAATATATATATATATATATATATATATATATATATATATATATATATATATAAACATATAAATAGATAGATATAGATATAGTCGTCCTCAAAATTATTCATACCATTCAATTAAAGAAAAGGCTAAATTCATAATAGTAATTAAAATAACAAGAAACTAATAATAAACAAAAAATATTACAAAATTATAAATTAGTAAAATAAAATATTGCTTTTGAATTGTGGTTAAAAAATATTAATTATAAAAAAATAAATAAAACTGTCGCAGACACATTAGAGCACCTTTCCCATGAACATGGACCAACATACCTGTCACAGGTGCAGACGTCTGATTGGACGTTACAGAAAACACCTGATTGCAGTGATTGCCTCAACATGCTGCTAAACAAAAGCTTCGGAGCCCCATTATGTTTGTTTACTTGTTTTATTTTTTGTGTGTTTGTTTTTAATATTTCTGTTGAACCACAATTCAAAATCAATGTCATGATTTTCATAGAATTTTCATTTATTATTATTTTTATGAATCTTATTTCACTGACAGCTGATCTTTTTCCTTCTTTAATTGGAGGGTATGAATAATTTTGAGGACGACCATATATGTTTATTTGAAAAGTCTGCCAATACCTGCAAAGAACACAAAATATCGGCCTAAAATATCGACCATCCGATGTATCAATCTATCTTTAGTCCACATGTGGAGTTTCCGGCTCCGTTTACACGGCAACTTGCAACACGTGACCCATATATGATCTTTTTATTACAGTAGAAACAGCACAGGATGGTTTTCACCTTTAAGTTCTCTGATTTCCTGCAGAAAAGGATGCTTGTGAACACACCAGAGATCACAGCAGTGTCTTTTCTCCACTTTAAGTCAGTTTGAAGGAAGAAAAGAGTCTGAATCAAAGTGGAGGGATGAAATTCAGAGATGGGGTGGAAGGTCCGACTGTAAACCTGAGATATATTAGTCCGTCTGTGTGAGTAAATCTTTGCAAAAGAAGCTGCAGCATCATTTAATTTAAATTCTGCCAGCTGGTTTTCCACACAGATTCAGATTTACTGAAATGTTACGCAGCAGATTCAAAAACAACCTCATCTTGCATCTTTTTTCACCAGAATGAGCCGTTTCATTTTCCCCGCGGATAAAAAATGGGAAGTTTCCGAGGATTTAGGAGGAGTTTGAGCGTGTGATGACATCCGTCTTCAGAATCATGTGAGTGCAGCAGGGAGCCTCGGTCTGGCTTCCTCCATCAGGACAAATGAAGCAGAGCGCACGGCGCCGAACAGCGTGTCATCCCAACTCCCAGAGTAAACACACACTTCATCTTCGCCGCTGACATGCTTAATTATGCTAATATATGTAAAAGCAGTCGATTCAAACTACTCAAACACGCCGTCCTCAGATGCAGCGACTGCAGTCCAATTACAGACGAGCAAATTTCCTGCTGGAGTCGACTTGTTTGTTTAATGAATTTCATTAACGTCGCACGAAGCCACAGACTCGTCAGAGATATTTTAAAGATCCATCTGTGCTTTTTGGAGGAGAAATCTGACATATTCTGACGTGGATTCGTTTCCGTTCCCTGAACTGATCTGCAGCGTCAGCATCGACGCTCGCTCGGTCTCAGAGTCACAACGCACCAGTAAAACGTTCCAGTCTCGGCCCAACGGCCTTCGTCAGGGCTGGAAATGTCGGTGGATCCCTGTTCTCGTGCTCCAAAATGTTTGACCTCAGGACGGTTAAAGGGAAACCATGTAACTTTTAAGCTAAACATTTGCGTAATGTAAGTAATAATAAGTTATTTCTGGGGTCAGTATACAGCACTTGACACATGTCGGTCATCCAAAGAGGCTGCCCACATCAAAAACCAGACATAGCAACTTTGCAGGAGTGGATCCGTCTCTCATCGGATCATGTGACCTGGAGCGCCTTGTTTCATGATTCAACAATTTTGCTATCAGCTGACTAAAGTGGTCTGCAAACATGATTCTAAAATACAGATAGAGACTTTAATTTTACAACAGTTGTGTGGCCTGTGGGAAGTCACAGGTTTAGTGCCCCGAGTGGCCAAAAGTTACATGGTGTCCCTTTAAAGGTCATAGTAACGATTTTTTTTTTTTTTTTTTTTTTGTCAAAACAATTAATTTCTCAAAAATAATACGTCCACAGAACGTTTACAGAGCTTCAGAATAAAAGTATTAATTTCAACAAAAAAATGAAACAATTGTGTTTTGTTTTGACGGGTCCAAAATATACATCTGATCAGTAAATACTGAAGGATTCTGCCAAGGTTATAGTAGTTCTGGATTTTTTATACGCTTCAGTTTTTATTTAGTTTTGTAGTTCAATATTTTTATTATTTGTTTTTATTTATTTATTTTTTTTTTTATAGAAAAAAAACAAAAAAAACAGAAAAAATGTACAAACCACAGCAACAAAAACAAAAAAAGAAAGAAAAAAATGGGGCATACAAAAGGTAAGGAACTACAATACTGCATCACCAGTTTTTATTTAGTTTTGACTTTTTGTTCAGTTAGTTTGCTAGTTTTTATTTTTTCTAATTTTAGGAAAATGCTTCGTTTTAGTTTGGTTTTCAGTAGTTCAGTGTTATTTTTATTTATTTTTTTTTTATTTTTGGGGGGGGGGGGATTATACATATTTGTTTGATGTGACATTCAAAATCATCAGAAAGTCACTCAGAGTAAAACCAGAAGAGCTAAATAAATAGATTAAATAGAAATAGATTTAATATCAACCCAAAGGGCTTATATATCGAACAAATTTACAAACTAAGGATGTTTTTGCAGTAATTTCAGTTAGTTTTAGTGAGTTTTGTAAAGACACAATGCAGTTTCAGTTAGTGATTGTTTTTTAAAAATGTCATTTTTATTTTTATTTCAGTCAACAAAAACGTGTTTTTCAATTACTGTAGCTCAGGAGTTGCTAGTCCGATTGCTCTGTTATTTATAATATCATTTTAAACAGCATGCACTGTAAATAATTGTTTTGTCGATTTTGACGGGTCCAAAAAATTTAATTAAAACAATTAATTTTATAATTTTTATAATATTTAGAATAAAATATTACTTTAACAAAAAAAATATATATTTTGTTATAACGTATAAATAATTGCATTATTATTTTTGATGGGTCCAAAATGTATAAATACTTACATCTGGTTACCATGCCAACATCTAAACTGAAGGATTCTGCGGCATTAGCATTACTGTAGCTCAGGAGTTGCTAGTCTGATTTAATTTAATTTTTTTTAAATAATACATCCTCAGAACGTCCAGAGGGTTCCAGAATAAAAGTATTACTTTTACTAAAAAAAAAAAAAAGCATATAAATAATTGTTTTATCAATTATGATGGGTCAAAATATATAAATATTTACATCTGGTAACCATGCCAACGTCTACTGTACACTAAAGGATTGTGTGCTATTAGCATTAGCTCAAGAGTTGCAAGACTGATAGCTATGTGTAGAAATAGCATCTTGCGCTACATTTCTCAAATTCAAGCGGACAAAAACAGGACAGGATGATGATGATGATGATGAAGGGGGGTTAGATGGATACTGAACCCAGCAGAGAGAAAGTGCTTCAGGACTCACCCACAGCTGGTCTCCAGCAGACTGTCCCCGACCTGCAGAGACGCCATGCCGAAGTCCGCTATCCTGATGTTGTTCTTCTCGTCTAGCAACAAGTTCTCTGGCTTCAGATCTCTGTGGCTGCAGGACGACAGGAACAGCAGATGTAACGCTGATCTTTACATTCCTGCAGCTGTCAGCATCGATTCTCTGCTCCAGCTGGAGTTAGAGGACTTTAAACATCACATTTCTGGCCTCAGTCTGACGATAAAGCTTCTGGGGTGTGTTGAGTTTCCTTACATCAGGTCAGTGTGCAGGAGAGTGGGTGTAACATCACCACCCTGCAGGGAGGAAGATTCATAATTCATACCACATGAACCCATCCATGTGCAGTTATGTGGCCGTGCCCTCAGGTGGAAGCTGTCGGACCCGACGGCGGTCTGCGCTGCTCCCACATCAGCTCACCTCAGTGCTGGAACCAGACTCCTAAACTCCTCTTCTATGTGAGCTAAACTGTGTCTGAGGCTCAGAGTTGCAGGACGTGGACGATACCAGCGAAACATGGAAATATCGGCAAATATTGACTGTAATGTAAAAACTGAAAACACAAGTGTAAAATACAACAAATGTGTCATTTCACTGTGTTTTATTTTTAAAGGCCTTCCAAGGTGATATTGTAGCGCTGGCTGTGATTGGTTCCTGCTAGCTGAGCTAATTCACATATTTCCCATCATGCTTTGCACCACCCTCTGTTAACTCCCACCAACTGGTCCCTGGTTAAACTAGAGACGGGTTAAAAGTAAGGATAGACCGATACATCGGCCAACTGATATCTGTGTTTGTTGCTGGTATCAGCATCAATCAATATCTCGGGTGTGTAGGTCGAAACCCCCACTCGGCATTATGTATGTATATATATATATATATATATATATATATACACACACATAACAGCTGGGAAAAAATATTGATACACTGAAAAACATGTTTTTTTACTGATGTATTGATATTTAAAAAGGCGGTATCAATCTATTTTACAAACAAAATCTCGCGAGATTTCACGAGAGAACAATAAAATCTCGCGAGTTTCGTTGGTAATCTTGATCAGTATTTCATTTTTGAATATAATATGAATCTGCATATGAAAATATCGCAATATTTCAGTGTATCTATATTTTTTCCCAGCCCTAGTATATGCTATATCTATATAGGTTTACTATATATATATATATATATATATATATATATATATATATATATATATATATATACATACACTGCCTGGAAAAAAAAAAAGCGCCACATGGTTTAACTAAGAAATAGGTCGAGCCTCCTATTGGATAATTCTGCATGGACGTTCTTTAGCTGGCAACAAGTATTTAACCCCAACTGGTGAATGAGTTGCTTCTCATTCTAAACAACATGTGGAAAGACACATCCGGGCTTGGAAAAGATGTAGCTGCTGAGAAGGGTAGATAGGATAAGAGGTGAAAACATCTAAGGAGATGCAGAAACTACTAAAACTGGGTTAGAACAGTCAACGATTATGAAAAACTGGAAGGATAGTGGACATGTTTCCAGGAAGAAATGTGGCCGGAAAGGCAGATGAAGTGATGCAGCATCATGCCTAGTGCTACTGTATGAGCCTGTGGGGGAGTGTGATGATCTGGGGTTGCTGAGTTGCTAGGTCCAGGTTCAGCAACAGTATGAGCTCAGATAATGAGGTCAGCTGATACCTGAATATACTGAATGAGCAGGTTATTCCATCAATCGGATGTTTCTTTCCTGATGGCACGGCCATCCACCAATGATGATGCAAAAATATCGATACAGGTATCGGTCAATCCTTCGTTAAAAGCAGAGATGATTTCCCAAATCGGAATTAATTAATTAAAAATTATTATTATTATTATTATTGGATTGTCAGCAGCATCTGGGATAGAAACTACAGCTGTTTACAACAAGTTACCTTTACCTTACTGAAGAAAGTGGCGCACGTTGCAGTTACATCAGGGTAATACAGTTACATTAGTGCTGATATTTAATTGGTGGGTCAAGGGAAATGGGGTGGCGGGCCACCTTTGACCCGCAGACCCCACTTTTGGCAACCCAGCGAAAGAGTTTGGGACCACAAAAATACATCTTCATCCACCTAGCAAATTCTAACTAATTCATTTAGTAGGGAAATGAAGTCATAGACTGAGACTCTGTATCGTCCTATATTTGCTTTTAAATAACATTATCATTTTCTTTGTTTCACATTCTGCTTCTGTTTTACTAACCAGTTCCTCCTGATTCTGTTTCATTTATTTCATCCATATTTCAGTGTCAAACACTTTCATCACATCTTCCATCACTGAATTTCTCTCCTGTATTTGAACAGAGCAGCTCCTGTTATGCTTCAGCCTCTGCAGAAAGTCTGAAACAGTCAACAATCTGAGGGTAAGAGGCGACTCGACTGCAGCTGATAACCGCTGAAATAAAACCCCAGCACTTTACTCAAACACATCAGGAAAGAAATGAGGAGACGAAGAAGCGAGCTGTAGTTTTCCGTCCCTGTGGTTCGTCTAGAATAAATCTGGTCCTTCAAAGCCAAACACTTGATGTCTGATGCCGACAGTTGAACATCTTTGATGTGCGGTTGCTCTTAGATAAACAGTGCTGCAGCCACGAGTGGAGGAACTAAAGGTTTCGGAGAGATGAAAAGAGATCAAGAAGAGCTGCAGCCTCTACAGTTGCCCCCGGCAACAGCTGATGAGGGAAGAGGCTGAAGAGCAGGTTGCTCAGCCATTTAGATGGAGCAAACACTTCTACGTGTTCAGGAATGATGATCGTGCAAAGAAATTCCACGAAAATGAACTAAATACAGCTCATACAGCAGTTAAAAGCAAATTAGCAGCAGTATTATAACATTAGAGGTTGACTTGATGACTTTCTGACTCAATTTATGGTGTTTAATTTAATCTGGGCTCAACTAAAGTTGTTTTCATGTTAACATCTCACAACAAAGCTGGATCCAAACACCAAAAACAGGCAATCTGAACAGAAACGCATGAAAACTTCTTTAAAACAACAAAAACTAATGAAACAGTAGCAGAGAAATCCCAACATGCGACCTGACGCATGTTCAAACTGCTGCACATGCTCCAATTTCTCCATGCAAAGGCATCAAAGTGGCCGAGCAGCTCCTGCTTTACCCTGAACGCAGAAGAAACTGTCAGCAGGAATAAACAAAGACTGGACACGGCCCCAAATATTTTCTGCAGTTAGAAATGTCGTGCACCTAATCGCTACGCTGCATTTGCAAAGTCAGCTTTTCCTACAGAGCCATTAAAGCATGAAACAGACTCCCTGGTAGTTTGAAAACTTCCCATGTCCTCTCCCCTGAAGTGAGTACACGGTCTTGCGAGTACAGCCGTCCTCAAAATTATTCATACCCTCCAATTAGGGAAAAGGCTTAATTGACAAGAGTAATTCAAATAAACTACAGAAACGAATAATAAAAATTTACAAAATTATAATTTAGTGAAATAAAATATTGCTTTTGAATTGTGGTAAAAAAAAAAAAAAACTATTAAAAAAGAAAGAAACAAAACTGTCCCAGACAACAGTGGACCAATATAGCTGTCAACAGGTGCTGAAATCCGATTGGACGTCACAGAAAACACCCGATTGCAGTGACTTGCTCAACAATATTTTTGCTTCGGAGCCCCATCATGCTTGTTTACTTGTTTTATTTTTTAGAATTTTTATTATTATAACTTTTGTCAGTTTTAACTTATTTCACTGACAGCTGCTGATTTTTTTACCTCCTTAATTGGAGGGTATGGATAATTTTGAGGATGACTGTCGTTATTTACTGCATTTACATGTATTTATACACTGATACATACTGGCTTTTATATATAGCTGATTAGGAATGCTATGTATGTGTGTTGTTTTGGGAGAACTTGTGTGTCACCTTGTATTTTGTTATTTTTACCCTCCCCAGGGACTGCAGATGGAAACCAGCTATTAGCTAAATCTGGTGCAAAGCATCTTCTCGTTTACTGTGATTTATGTGTTTGGCACAAAGTCCCTGTAGGAAAGAAACTCAACGTTAACTAAGCTTTAAGGTTAGCAGCTTTTAACCTGTTTAGATCACAGATGTTCAGTTGTGGCCTTTGAGGGCCACCGTACTGCAGGTTTTTAAATGTTTCCCTGCTCCGACACCAGTCTCAGATTATTCGGCCATTAAGCCTCAAACCAAGCAGATTTCAAGAGAGCTATTATTTCCATCATCACCAGTTCTTCCATAACAGCAGTGTGTAACTTTGTGATGGAAAGTAGGATGGGGAAAAAAAAATATTTATACACTGAAAAATCTACTGATATCATACTGATATTTAAAACGTGGTATGATCTATTTTACTAACGAAATTTTGCAAGTTTTCGTGAAGTCTCGCAAGACTTCATTGGTAAAATTACTGATGCACGATATTGGAATTTTGGCCGACATCCGATATGCTGATATTTTAAAACTCGTGGCTGATAACCAATATCGATACCGATAATAAAGCTGAAAACAATAAACAGTCATTCCAAATAGCAGTTTTGTTATCCGTTTCCGACACTGATAGATAGGGGTGGGAAAAAACATCGATACACTGAAATATCACGATATTTTCATATGCTGATATCAAATCAATATTTAAACACGCGGTATCGATCTATTTTACTTACAAAATCCCACAAGATTTCATTGTTCTGTCACAAAATCTCACAATATTTCATAACAGAATGATGAAATACTGCGAAATTTCGTTAGTACAATAGATTGATAGCGCGTTTTTAATTGTCAATGTGATATCAGCATATGAAAATATCGCAAAATTTTCGTAATTTCTCTCAAAATATCATAACAGAACGATGAAACACCGCAAGATTTCATTAGTAAAATAGACCGATACCGCATTTTTAAATGTCAATATTATATCAGCATATGAAAATATCACGATATTTCAGTGTAACATTTTTTCCCACCACCAGTCTTTAGAAGTTTTAAAGTCTGTAAAAAAGACATTTTTGGAGAAGTTTTTTGTTTGTTTTTTTTAGACTTTAGAAACAGTGGGATGATCGGTTAAATATTGGTTAAATATCGGTGGGGTGGCCGATGTCCGATACTCAGATTTAAGGCCAATACAGGCCTATGCCGATAGGGGCTGATTATATCGTGCATCCGTAGGTAAAATAGATCAGTATTGCATTTTTCAATATCAATATGAAATCTGCATATGAAAATATCGCGATATTTCAGTGTATCAATATTTTTTTCCTAGCCCTAATGGATAGTTTACCCTTCAGGTGATCTTTAGATGTTTTCCATCATTTCTATCCCGTCCAGGAAGTTTACAATCCACCCAGTAAATGTTGCATTTATTCAGAGACTATCTGGTAAATCCACAGTGATCCAGGATGACATTATCATTTATCCCATTTTCATCATGAAAACATCACTATCACTACTGTTGCTAAGCGACCTCTATTTAGACCTGGACATGATGATGAAGACACTTCCTGTCAAACTTTCCACCAATCGGAGAGCTTAAATTGACGGTAATGTCCAATCAGGAGCAGCTAAAGACCAACAAGTTAGCAGAAAGTTCCATGTGTGTCTGAAAAGAAGAAATTAATGGTCCTCTATGGCTGGAACAAAGCCGTGAAGATGTTTCTGATGCAGCCGAGGTGGAGTTGGTTCTGTGAGGACAGAAGGTAAATGGTGCCAGAAATAACTGGAAATGAAGAAAAAGTGGAAATATTGAAATAGATTCTTTTGTGTGTTTGTTTCAATGCCTGAAAGCCAAGATGGAGATATGATATGCAGATGAGAAAAGTCTGGTTTTAATGTCTGCCAATGGAACAAGCTCAATTTTATTGATAAGATTTCTTGAAATTAGATGAATTGCCTTAAAGGGGAAGTTCAGTATTTTTGACATAGGGCCTCATTTTCAAGTGAGCCAGAATACTACTTATCACTGAAGACGGTTTCAACATATTTCATTCCGTTATTCTAGTTCCAGTGGGTCGCCAATGCTAATGCTAGTGCAAGTCAATAGGAATCTGCTAGCCTGTCATTCATAACAATCTTATCCACTCCACAGAACATTCAAGGCAAATCATTTCTAACTTCAGACTATCTGTGTAAATGCCGTGTTAACAGAATAATGTTACAAATAAAACTAACCTGCATTTTGTTGCATTTTGTTGCTGCTGAGACACTTTACAAAGTTTTACTTCCTGTATTTGGCAGCAGAGTGATGTCATCTGCTGCTACATGCATGAAGGAATCTGATTACACAAATATAAAGTCTAAAATACGGCCACGTCTGAAAGGCATGAGGATATGTCGGATTTTGAAGATGATTTCGAACTTTTTCCATCAAACTAACCGTCACCATGTCTCCATGAACCAGAATACACTGGCAAAGGTAGTAAGCTGGTAAGAAACTCGTTCCTCAATATGTAATGCAAAATGTGTCATACAAGGCTAGTTTTACTAGTTTAACACACGAGTTTACTAGTTTAATACGGCATTTACACAGATAGGCTCGCTGATTTGCCTCAGATCTTCTCTGGAGTGGATAAGATTGGTTTAAATGACAGGCTAGCAGATTCCTATAGACTTCCACTAGCATTAGCATCAGCAACCTCCTGGAACTAGAGTAACGGGATGAAATATGTTGAAACCGTCTTCAGTGATAAATAGTGTTCTGGCTCACTTGTAAATGAGGCCCTATGTCAAAAATTCTGAACTTTCCCTTTAAAACAAGATCTTTTCTCTCACTGAAATGTTTCTCTTTAGGTTATTTTGTCTTATTTTGACTGTGATGAGATATTTTGACCAAAAATCAGAAAAATACACCTGCTAAGATTTGAGTTTTTGCAGTGTTTAGGCTGTAAGTTTGACTCCATAATGGAAGGAAAAATCTTTTATTGCTGCCTAAAGATGTTAAAACTGTAGGAAACTTTTGGTGGAAACTCTGGTCATATGAGCAGAGTGTGCAGGAAGAGCAGACTGGTGCCGCATGGGACAGTCTGATGGAGACAGAAGCAGCTTTTTGTTTTTCGGCTGAACTCTTTCTGCAGTTTCCGCCCGGCTACAGACTCTCCCTGGAGTCTGGCAACAGTGCTGCTGCAGTTGCTTTTGCTGCAGTGGTCAGTCAGCAGTGATAAATCAGATGCAGTGGCTTCTTTGTGCCGTGCCCCCCCCCCCACATGCCCCGCCCCCTCCTCCTTCTATATTATATCCTGCACCTTGAAACAGAAACTGAACCAATACTGACCATATGGAGTGGCTGTGACAGAAGTCCAGAGCTGAGATGATCTGTCTGAAGAACTTTCTGGCCTCTTTGGGTGTTAACCGTCCTTTCTTCACCAGGTAGTCGAAAAGCTCGCCGCCGGAAACGTGTTCTAACACCAGATACCTGCAGAGGGGGATGGAGGGAGGTCAAGGGTCAAATACGTACTGCTCACATCGCAGATGAGGACATGCAGCCCTACTTTTTAAATGATGAAAACAGAGTAAACACACACAACCATCTCTAGGGTCTCAGTTGGGATGTTCAATATTGGCTTCTTTTGTTTGTACCGATATGTGATTTACCGATATTGCTCAACTCTGAATTTCCAATATCAACTGATAACGATCTATGCAGACAACAACTATTTTAACAATCCAGTCTTACAAAGAAGTAGGGATGGGCGATACCAAAATTTTCATGTTGATACGATTCCAGTAGTTTATGGAATATTTTCATAGATATCGACCCTTTTTGTCCCTTCAAAGAAAACCACATGATTGTACAATTTGCATTAATATGTTGAAAGCAAGAGCAATATTAGATACAAGTAAAACTTGAGGACAGAAGTACTGGAAAGGAATACTTTAAAAACAATAATTTTACTGAGGAAGAAATTAAACAAAAATAAGATTAAAAACATCTTTCAATAATCAAATAACTTAAGTACAGGTTAAGCTTATTTAAATTTATTCAGTGGGAAATGTTTAAATATAAAATGTAATAGTAATATTATAAATATACCAAAACATAATGTACAACAACCTGCAATAAAGTACTAAAAGATACCAAAACATCATCATTATCACTAACAGTAGCAGCATCATCATGACATTTGATAGGCTACCACCATCATGTGATACAGAAGCTAGAATCTGATAGGCTACCACCGTCATGTGGTACAGAAGCTAGAATCTGATAGGCTACCACCATCATGTGATACAGAAGCAAGAATCTGATAGGCTACCACCATCAGTGGTACAGAAGCTAGAATCTGATAGGCTACCACCGTCATGTGGTACAGGAACTAGAATCTGATAGGCTACCACCATCATGTGGTACAGAAGCTAGAATCTGATAGGCTACCACCATTATGTGATACAGAAGCTAGAATTTGATAGGCTACCACCATCATGTGGTACAGAAGCTAGAATTTGATAGGCTACCACCATCATGTGATACAGAAGCTAGAATCTGATAGGCTACCACCATCATGTGATACAGAAGCTAGAATTTGATAGGCTACCACCATCATGTGGTACAGAAGCTAGAATCTGATAGGCTACCACCATCATGTGGTACAGAAGCTAGAATCTGATAGGCTACCACCATCATGTGGTACAGAAGCTAGAATCTGATAGGCTACCACCATCATGTGATACAGAAACTAGAATCTGATGGCTACCACCATCATGTGATACAGAAGCTAGATTCTGATAGGCTACCACCAACATGTGACACAAAAGCTAGAATCCGATAGGCTACCACCATCATGTGGTAAAGAAGCTAGAATCTGATAGGCTACCACCATCATGTGGTACAGAAGCTAGATTCTGATAGGCTACCACCATCATGTGATACAGAAGCTAGAATCTGATAGGCTACCACCATCATGTGACATAGAAGCTAGAATCTGATAGGCTACCACCATCATGTGATACAGAAGCTAGATTCTGATAGGCTACCACCATCATGTGGTACAGAAGCTAGATTCTGATAGGCTACCACCAACATGTGACACAAAAGCTAGAATCCGATAGGCTACCACCATCATGTGATACAGAAGCTAGAATCTGATAGGCTACCACCATCATGTGATACAGAAGCTAGAATCTGATAGGCTACCACCATCATGTGATACAGAAGCTAGAATCTGATAGGCTACCACCATCATGTGGTACAGAAACTTTCATCATTTCATTGCCTAAAACTCTCAGATGTGGAAACAAATTACATGTTTTGTATCTAATCAGTGGTATCACAATAGCCAAAAAAAGTATTGATTCAGATATTTTGTCTGACTGGTATCGAAGCATCAACTCCAGGGTATCAATATGCCCATCCCTACATTGAAGTATTGATATAATTGCACTAGTTCTGATAGATATCAAAACCAATGTTGGCATCAATATCATCAATACTTACATTGATCCTCCCACCACCATCTCTAAATAACCAGGTTTAGTAAACAATATGGAAGAAATACACAAAAGAAATATTTGTCTTTTAGTGAACAGGACTGCTGCAGTGAAGTTAAAGCCTGATAATGGAAGCAGCTTCTGCGTTTACGTCATGAGAAACGTGACGTCTGTAAATTTATAAAAAGCCGCCTCTGGTGTCCTTCATCCGTGTTTTATTTTTGTCAGAACGACGGGCCGTTAATAAACTGGTTCAGTCACAAACTGCAGTTCAGCTGCGGCATGTGGAAGCACCACAGTCCACCGGTCTGAGAAAATCCCCCACCCACGAGGCCGTGTGTGTGTTTGTGGCTGAAAATGTTTGATCCATCTCCAGCGTTCATTCCTCCCCGAGCCGCGGCTGATCCCCCCCCCCTTCCTGCACGGGGAGCCGGCCTCGTCTTCCTCACGGCCTGATTTATTAGCAGATTAAGGGATCTGCTGGAGCGTTTCCCTGTCAGAGCTGCTTAAATTCCAAACGCGCCCGGCTGTGATTTGTGGGTCGGGAGTTTCTGCGTCAGACTCTGCATCCGTGGTGACCATCCGTCCCTGTCCTCGCAACATTAGGAAAACAAGTTCCTGCTCCATTTGACGACGGCGCCTTTATCAATTATTGAGCAGCGCATCAAGCGGCGGCTGCAACATGCTGCAGATTAATGTTTACAATAAAAACAGCCACGTGCAGACGCAGGCTGAGGGGACCACTGATGTCTACAGATAGCCAATCAGAAGAGCCGGCTCCCAGTTTTTTAGGAGATTGCAGTATTTTGTTTTTGAAATATAGACACAGTGTTGCCGTTTTGTGTTTCTATCACCATTATACTCACTTGGCAAGGGAGTCATCCCCCAAAAAACGCATTTTTCTTGTTAAAACGTGGATATTATTCGTGTTGGACCTCATTTGAAATTTGCCTGAAAAACTTGAGTTAGAAAGCGACTTAAACTTTCGTTTAGACTCTTTGTTAAAACCAAAATAGGCCCCAAAAGTCTGCTGTCTGGTGTCGTCTTCACCACCTCCATACAGGCGCAACTTTCACGAGTCTGGATTAAACCAGGCAAAGATGACATCATCACATCGATTCCTGCTGCTAGGGACTCACCTACATTGCTGTCGAGTCTTGCTGCTTGTATAACGTTATTTATTTTTTTTTCATTCTTTTTCGGACCAAGTTAATGACAGGCAACATATACAGTATATATTCATACACAGGCACGAAAGTACATATAAACACAAATGAATGTTCCTGCCCAGCCTAAATAATAATTTCTTTTTCAAACACATGCATAACTTTTTTTTTTATCCGAAAAAAGGGAGTAGGCTGAAGTAAAAAATACTTATCTAGGCCTATTCCCTTGCATTCATTTCTTCCAGAATAATGACTGTTTGACAAATTAAACTCAAATCAAACACTAACGCCAAATCAAACCATCCTATTAGATTTCCATTTTTTTAAATAAAGAAAAAAAATAGATAAATAAAATAACAGAAATAACAAAGAAAATGGCGGCAGAGTAAATCCTCATTCAGTTTCCAAGCTGTACTTATTTAGCATGTCATTTTTGAAAAGCTGTTAGAATCGACTTCTTGCATTACACGTTTTCATTTCATCGCTGCTGTTATTCCATAATTTGACTCCTGTGATTGATAGACGATGATACTTGGTATTTGTTCTTACCAATGGCATCTTTAGCACACATGTACCTCATCTGAAACAACTCCTGGATACTATGAGGTACTTTTTGATGTATTACCTTAAACATTAATTGTAAAATCTTATAATTAACTAAATCTCTCAATTTTAAAGTTTTCAGTTTAAGGTAAAGTTGGTTTGTTGGCTGTCTGTCAGCATTACGTACTATTCTTATTGGTCGTTTCTGTATGATGTGAATAGATTCTGTATTTGTTTTATAAGTACTTCCCCATACTTCCACTTTATTATACTTTATTGTGTGTGAAATCCTGGTAGACACTGGACAGACTAGCTAACTGCTAACAGTATAAAAAACACCATCTGATGTACGACCCCCGTACTTTGTATTAAATCTCTGGGATGCGTTGTTACAGTATGCAGCGTGAATGTCTGTAAACGGCTCCACAATCAGTTTCTTTCTTCTTCTTCTTCTTCTGTCACACACAACTACAGTGTTGTGATGCAGCCGTGAAATGATCAATGACTGACTGCAACGTGGCAACCATTTCTGCCACCGTGGTGGTTTAATCTGACATGGCGACCATGGTGAAAGACTGAATACATCATGTATCTGAACCTGCAGAAGTTATCCCAGAGGGTTCTGAAGATCAGTCACTCCTACTGTCCTGTTATCACCATGGTAACTGTTTACATGCATTAACGTTTGGATTTTTGCAACCAAATACCAGGATTCAAACATTATATTTCCTCGACACTTTCATGTCATAACTAGGGTTGTCACCATACCAAATTTCTGTTTCGATACCGATACCATTGTGTATTTCGATACTTTTCCGTACTTTGATACTTTTTTAAAAGGTAAACCAAACTCAATATTTATTTCTTTTATTTGTGTTATTGTTCTTGAAGTCTTTATTTTAAAATAATCAAATAAAAAGTAAAATCTTCAATTTAGAACACAGAGAACCAGTAATATAAAGCAATGCCAAATTAAAATCAAAATCATTCTATACATGAAACATTATATGGACATAGAAAAATAAATTGTAAAACTATCTAAATAAATTACATATTGTAAGTCTTTTGGAACATCTTTTTTAATGTGTTTCAAAATGTTCATTTATTTAAAGTTGTGTCTCAATAGTTTATGATATGAAACATTAAATGGGTATTAGGTAATGTCTATAAAATCATGTTTGTGTGACTGACTTCAACATCAGTCAAGTTGTATTAATGATTATAATATATATATAATAATTGAACATATCATCAGTCAGTTCATCTCTGTCACCATTTTTGAACTTATTTAAACATTTTAAGGCTGTAATAACTTTGAAGAAAATTAAAAATGTATTTATTAACCGTAATGTGTCGTATGTAGGCTTCTACAGGGCTGGAAGAGGTTTTGTACTTTTTACTTTGACATAACTTGATGACATCAGCACCAGTTGTTCCTGACTGAAGTCACTAAGTCCGCGTAGTTTTCCTTTAGAGGAAAAAAGAAAAGATGACGGCTTTGGAAAAGCCCGTGTTGATAAAGTAGGGGCTCAAAGTACAGTTTGGAAGTATTACGGATTCAAAGCTGATGATGAAGCCGAGCCGTTGAACACTGAAGCACCGCAGTGAAAGCGATGCTACAAAGTCCGTCTTGCTAACGGAGGCAACACTTCAAACTTCAGATAATCCGCGGCAGCGTCCACTCGCCATGAACCAGCCTGTCTGCTACCTGACGTCTCCTCCTCTTCCTCAGTGAAGGTGCTTCACTGAGAGCCGCATCATGAACTACGTCACAATCACTGCTGGCCTCGCCGCTCTTAAAGAGACAGGCTCCAATTTACCAATTTAGCTGCGTTTTCTTTTCTTTTTAAAGTACCGTTTCTTTTTAAATGCTGGTATAGTACCGTTTTAAACGCTTTAGTATTGCGGTACTATACTGGTACCGGTATACCGTGCAACCCTAGTCATATCATGACCTCATCTGCATTAAAAGTTGAGCCTTGCATGTAAACACACGTCTTCTCATAGTGCAATAATGCTTTTCCTGTTCTCCATTCCTACATCTGCTGACAAGACTGTGGAAATGCCAGACCCACCAGAGTTTGTCGTCTACACAGATTCTGAGATGGACATGCAGCCAGTAGTTTGCATTACTCTGCAGTTGACAGGTAAAAGACTGCAAAATGTCAAAGGAGCTCTGTTGCAGACTTATAAGGATTACAATCACCCGCATGGTTTCAATCCTGCGAGTGCAATGGGAAAAGAGAGGTACCAAGTCTCTGGAAGATGTCCTGTATCATCCCGATTCCTAAGAAGCGAGGTCCCACTGACCTCAAAGACTTTAGCTGGCCCTCACCTCCCATTTGAAGAAGGTGCTGAAGCGAAGGTCTGACAGTCCGGTCCCTCGGCCAATCCTAGGGGTGCACCCCACTTCAAGGATTGGTTGGAGTTTTCATTGAATATTTAGAGATTGGAATAATATTTTATTTTGATTAATGGTGGGTCTACCTTGCATTTCAGAGTTCCATTACCTCATTCAGCATTTTACCCTATTAAACAAATAGTGTAACAACGCAACATCAGTAAGGGTTGCTGTAATTGGGATTAGTGATGCTTCCCTCTCACACTTACAGCTGGTACAAAATGCTGCTGCACGATTTTTAACTGGAAAGAAAACGAGAGCACATAACTCCAGTTTTAGCGTCCCTTCATTGGCTTCCCGTTCATCTACGGATCCATTTTAAGATTCTTTTATTTGTTTTACAGTCCCTTAATGGTCTCGCCCCTTTTTATCTGTAGAGCTTTTACTCCCCTACATGCCATTCATGCTCTTAGATCAGCTGACCAGATGCTTTTGACAGTCTCAAAAACATTTTATAAGTCCAGAGGAGACAGAGCTTTTTCAGTTTTAGCTCCCAAAATGTGGAATAAGCTCCCTCTGCAAGTTAAACAGGCTCCTTCTCTTGTCGTTTTTAAAACTCAATTAAAAACTCACTTTTATTCCTTGGCTTTTGATCAAGCCCGAGTTGTCATCTATGTTTGAATATTTTTATGTTTTTTTTTAATTTGTTTTTATACCTTTATTGTATTGCTTTGGTTGTGTCTTGTGCATGCATTGTACAGCACTTTGGAAAGCTGCTATGTTGTTTTTAAAGTGCTTTATAAATAAATATGGTATGGTGCAGCAGAAATAAACATGTTTATAGCCTGGTTTAAAACATCATTTTAAGTTTAATAGGTCAAGTTTACCTCCATGTCAACTGTGAGGGGGGTGGATTTTTTTTATTTTTTATAACTCATGCATTTAGATGTTATTTAATCTTAAAATTACTCATAATTAGGGGCATGTTCTTTCGATTGACAGGCGGCAGACCAGGTGCCGGTTTTAGCCATGGAGGCTAATAGTTAGCTCCCTGCTTGCTCCCAGGAAAGCCTCAGCGCATAGCAGAGTTGCACAACGGTGGTTTTTAGCTGGTTAACAGCAAGTCCGAGCGCATCTGACCTTCAAATCGCCTATCTTCCTTCATTCCTGTTCACTTCGGATTAGCTCAGTTAGCATTTAGCTTAGCTGTTAATCATTTGCCCTGCAGCTTGGACCAGCCTTGCCTTTGCCCATTTTAGTATTTTCCGGGTGTGATGATGCCGTCGGTGGGAAACACCCAACTGGCTTCACTTTTAGTTTTGCAGACGTGACCGGACACTACGTCCATTTTTATACAGTATTTGTGTACAAAGCACTCCCTGAAGTATGTTTTTTTCTCTTCCTTAGCAGATTTCAATGTTGCCGTCTTAAACGCACTCCAATCACTCTTCTCCTCACCAGCTCCACCATCAAAATAGCTTGGAAGTGCCAGTGAGGGACATTACCGATTGTCCATTACTTGCAATTGAAATGGATTTTCACTCAGCAAGAACTGCTTAAATGTTAACTTCAAAGCAAGTTTAATTATTGAAGTGGCGCTATTTATGTCCAAAAATTGTTGCCAGATGATCAGTTTTTAAAATATACTGACCTTTCAACCATTTTTAACATTGTGTTGTATTCCAGCCAGATGAGAACCCGATGCTGTACCTGGAGAAGTTGCCTCTGTCAGGTGAGCTTGTCTGAGGTACGCTTTATTAGCTTTAGTGTTTTTCTTGTTCACAGCTAAGCTAACTATAGTTTTGTTGTGTTCTCTTGAAGTAGCTGAAAGATGACCCCACATGCAGCTGGTCATATCTGTATTGCCGAGAACATTTAGTTTTTGTGGTACTTTATCTGAGACAGAATTAAACATTTCATCTTGTACTTCTGAGATAATGTTTGTGTAGGTTACAACAGCTAACCATTTCCACTGGAAATCTTTTTTTATTTAAAGCACATGTAATTGCTGTAAATTATGCAGTGCTGAAATTAAATTCACTTTTTTGTTTTGCTCATAAAGGGCCTAACAAGCTGTTTGTTTGTTTGTGTTTGTTTTTTAATGAGAATAATCTGAGGAAACCTTGTGGGTTAATAAATGTCCTTGAAATTCACATTTGCAATTCCTGGTCTTTGGAAGAATAAGTCAAGATTGACATTCTTAAAATAAGTACAGTTTTCAGGTTTTTAGGGTGTTATTTTAAGAAGCTTGTATTAAGGTACAGACTAATATTTTGTTCTAAAAATAAGAACTACAGACTTAAATGACTTTTTCTGTTGCTCCTTCATCTTAATGAATGCAAGTTGAGAATGTAAAGCATCTTGAAAAGAGGATTATTTGCTTATAATAAGTATATTGCACTTGTTATTAGGGTAAATAGCATCAGATTTTAAGCAATTCTATCTAAAAATTAGCTTTTTCAGCTTTTCTTTTTTATCCTAGTCAATGCTTTTGTGGAAATGCTTTCCAAGATTTCAAGATTTTAAAGTCTTATTTTAGGATTTCTTTTAAAATGAAATTTACTTGCTGCATGGACAGATAATTTTCACAGTTTTATACTCAAGTGAAGTATTTATCTCTTATTTTTTGGCTACATTATTTTGCTGTGTAGCTAATGTCCATTTTAATGCAGTTTTCTTTGTGCAGCTGTTTTCAGTCATTCTTTCATTACTTTATTCATTCCTAGGATTTCCCTTATTTGTAAAGTAATCCTACTTTACTTTATTCTTGAAGTTGTGCTGAATACATGTAGGTGTTCAGCATGTGTGTTTGCATAGACTATGTTCATGCATTGTGGGGCTTGGTTGGGCATTAAAACATACGTTTTAGCACAACCAGTGATGTGGCTAGCACCCCTGCAGCACCTGCATAAAACATAGGCTGGCGCCACCACTCCTTTGGCTCCGTCTCCAAGTCGTTTATCTCCTCTTCCAGTTGTTTATTCTCCTGCTCTGAAAGATTTTTGTCCTCTAAATCTTTATTTTTCTCCAACTGGAACTGATTTTTCTCCTGGTTAGGCTGATTAATCCTGGTTTCCATTTCACTTTGTACCCCCTCTCTCTCCATCTGCAAGTCTTTTATCTCCTCTTTCTGTTGTTTCCTCACCTGCTCATGAAGATTCTTTTGCTCTAAAAGTTTATTTTTCTCCAGCTGGACCTCTTTTTTCTCCTGGTCGAGCTGATGAAGGCTGGTTTGGATCTGAGTTAGTACTGTCTCTCTCTCCATCTGCAAGTCTTTTCTCTGCTGGTCGAGCTGATGGAGGCTGGTTTCAATTTCAGTTTGTGCTGTGTCCATCACCATCTGAAAGTCTTTTTTCTTCTCTTCCAGGAATTTCCTCTCATCCTCTAAAAGATGTTTGTCCTTTAAAAATTTAGTTTTCTTCAACTGGAACCCTTCTTTCTCAAGGTCGAGCAGATAAAGACTGGTCTCAATTTCAGTTTGTGCTGTGAACATCACCATCTCAATCTCTTTTTTTCCCGTATTCCAGTTGCTTCTTCTCATCCTCTAAAAGATGTTTGTCCTCTAAAACTTTATTTTTCTCCAACTGGAAGTCTTTTTTCTCATCTTCCAGTTGCTTCTTCTCATCCTGTAAAAGATATTTGTCCTCTAAAACTTTATTTTTCTCCAACTGGAAGTCTTTTTTTCTCATCTTCCAGTTGCTTCTTCTCATCCTCTAAAAGATGTTTGTCCTCTAAAACTTTATTTTTCTCCAACTGGAAGACTTTTTTCTCATCTTCCAGTTGCTTCTTCTCATCCTGTAAAAGATATTTGTCCTCTAAAACTTCATTTTTCTCCAACTGGAAGACTTTTTTCTCATCTTCCAGTTGCTTCTTCTCATCCTGTAAAAGATATTTGTCCTCTAAAACTTTATTTTTCTCCAACTGGAAGACTTTTTTCTCGTCTTCCAGTTGCTTCTTCTCATCCTCTAAAAGATGTTTGTCCTCTAAAACTTTATTTTTCTCCAACTGGAAGTCTTTTTTCTCGTCTTCCAGTTGCTTCTTCTCATCCTCTAAAAGATGTTTGTCCTCTAAAACTTTATTTTTCTCCAACTGGAAGTCTTTTTTCTCATCTTCCAGTTGCTTCTTCTCATCCTCTAAAAGATGTTTGTCCTCTAAAACTTTATTTTTCTCCAACTGGAAGTCTTTTTTTCTCATCTTCCAGTTGCTTCTTCTCATCCTGTAAAAGATATTTGTCCTCTAAAACTTTATTTTTCTCCAACTGGAAGTCTTTTTTCTCATCTTCCAGTTGCTTCTTCTCATCCTCTAAAAGATGTTTGTCCTCTAAAACCTTATTTTTCTCCAACTGGAAGACTTTTTTCACAGCTTCCAGTTGCTTCTTCTCATCCTCTAAAAGACTTTCATCCTCTAAAACTTTATTTTTCTCCAACTGGAAGTCTTTTTTGTTCTGGTCGAGCTGCTCAAAGCTGGTTTGAATTTCAGTTTGTACCTTGTCCAGCATCTCCATCTGATAATCTTTTATCTCTTTCTCTTGTTTCTTCTTCTCTTCTAGAAGACTTCTTTCCTGTAAAACTTTATTTTTCTCCAACTGGAAGTGTTTTTTCTCCACTTCCAGTTGCTTCTTCTCATCCTCTAAAAGATGTTTGTCCTCTAAAAATTTATTTTTCTCCAACTGGAAGTCTTTTTTGTCCTGGTCGAGCTGCTCAAAGCTAGTTTGAATTTCAGTTTGTACCTTGTCCAGCAACTCCATCTGATAATCTTTTATCTCTTTCTCTTGTTTCTTCTTCTCTTCTAGAAGATTTCTTTCCTGTAAAACTTTATTTTTCTCCAACTGGAAGTCTTTTTTTCTCCTGGTTGAGTAGACTGATGCTGGTTTCCATTTCAGTTTGTACTCTCTGTCTCTCCATCTCCAAGTCTTTTTTCTCCTTTTCCAGTTGTTTCTTCTTCTCCTCAAGTAAATATTGGTCCCGTTCAACTTTGCTTATTTTATATTCAAGTTCAAATTTTCTCCTTTCATATGGAAGTTTGTCATTGGTTTCTGTCACTTGGTTTAGATGTTTTGTCTCAGAAATTGCATTTTCCTCCAACTTGGGCCTCTTTCCCAATCTATAATGGGCTTTTAAAATCTTTCTTCCGGCCTGAGGGGGCTTGTCAGTCTCCTTTTCCAGCTTTTGTTCGGTGCAAAAGTTGAAAACATTAATGGGACTGCTCATTTTTTTCCTGTGAAATTATCCTTTCACCTTTATAACCAGAGATATCTCTGTTTTCTGGTGTCACTTGTTGGTTTTCCTCAAACTCGGGCCTCTTTCCCAATCTACGACGGGCTTTTATAATCCTTCTTCCAGCCAGAGGGAATTTATCTTCCTCATTTTCTGGCTTTTGTTGAGCGCAAAAGCTGAAATCATTCACAGAAATGTTGTCTTCTTTCTGTGAGATTGTCGTCTCACCTTCATAAGAGCTGTTTATTATTTCTGATGACATTGTAACAAATTTAACAGGATCACTAAACTGTACCTTTGTAATAAACTGAAAAAGAATGGTTGTCTCCACAAATGCTGTGTTCTTGCAAACAGACTAAACTTCTCCCAACCTCGATTAGAGATGTGAAAGAAGTGATTTAGTTTAGAAATTTCAGCAAATATGCTTTTTCTGGCTGTATTACATCAGCAGTGATGTCATAAACATGAAAGGATTCTAGAATTGCATCACGTTTCCATGGTTATCCAGCTCCTTTCATCAAGGCTGAAACAGCTCATTTGCATAAACATGCCCCGCCCACCTGTATGTCAACTGTTCGCAGCCCTATTTAAATAAAGTTTTATTCAGGAGTCAAAATCTGCACAACCTTTTTTTTTTTTTCTTTAAATGATTTGATGCTTTTATTCTCCTGCTTTTTATGGTTCTTTTCTTCTGCAACCGCTCAAATGTTTTTAATGTCTTATGTAAAGCACTTTGAATTGTTGTATGTTAATAAACTTGCCTTACTTGTTCAACAAATATTCTTTTTTTTTTTTTTTACTTGTTCTGTCCAGCATGGTTGCAGCAGAATGATGTCTTGGCTGCTTTGTTGTGTTGAACAGATGTGCTTTGCCAAGGAAAGTTTTATAATTATACGGAAGACGATTTGGGCCACTGAAGAAAAAAGAAAAATCTGAGATTAAAATCAGAATTCTAACTTTTTTTCTCAGAATTCTGAGATCAAAGTCAGAATTCTGACTTTTTCAGAAATAATAAAAAAAAAAAATCTCCTGGATTTTTTTTTTTCTTTTTCAAATGTTCTGGAATGTTCTCTGAATTTTTTTTTCTTCAGTGGCCCTAATCCTCTTCCATACAAATATAAGGCTCATCTTGAATTTATTCATTTTATTAAATTTTATTCAACTGAATGCTTGTTTATAACTGCATTATATATAATACTTCTGAGCCTGATGGAAGGAAAGAAAAGGTTAAAGGTACAGTTTGTAAAAACTACTGACATATAGTGGGAAAGATGTGCATAAGCTTCATATTCCAAACGCTGTTGTGAAAGTACGGTGGCCATTAGTGGCCAAAATTCTCCCAGACATAAAGATGTTTTCATCTGTGAGTGGATCCTGTGGTCTCAGGTGTAGACTGTACTATGAGTAACTACTTTTAATGTATTTTAAGGCATTACTGATCCCAGACAGTGCTCTAACTCCCACTAAACAAAGCTGGTACAGCAGTTTTAAAGTTTACTTCACACACATTGTTTTGTCCATTCAGGGACACCGTAGTAAAAAGCAAGTATATTTTCCTAATTTCTAGTCAAAATATCTCATCACACTCAAGATAAGACAAAATAACTTAAAGAGAAACATTTTAGTAAAATACAAGATCTTGTTTTAAGGAAATGCATCTTATACCAAGGAATCTTATCAAGAATTTTTTTTTTTTAAAAAATTTTAAAAATGCTTTTAATAAGCAAAAGAATTCTGCCAATGGCATAAGCAAAATTTTATAAAATTTCTTGAAATAAGACACATTTGTGTTAAAACAAGATCAGGAGGAAAGAATAATAACCCCCCTAAGAAAATGGAATGTTTAAAAATTAAAATGGTAAAAAAAAAAAAAAAATAAAAAATTAAACATACTTTTAATTTGAAATATTTTAAAAAAAGAAATAAATAAAAAAAAAAAAAGAGGGGGAAAAAAATGAAAAAAAAGATTGGAAAAGGGGAAAGAGGCAATGAAAAAAAATATTAAAAACAAAATTTAGAATTAAAGATATAAATATAATAGAAAGAAAGGAGGGGGGTGAAGAGAGTAAATTTTATGGAATTAAGAGGAGTGGTGTGATGAAGGAAGAAAGAAAAAAAAGAAGATTATATTAATTTATAAAAAATAAAATATTTCTTTAATATCCCTAAAAAAAAATATAAGAAAAATGAAAAAAAAAATCAAAAGAAGATGGGGATGAGATTAAGTTAATTTAACCAAAAAAAAATGTAAAAAGAAAGAAGTTATAAAATAAAGAAAAAACAATATATCATCTAGGATAGTAAAATAGAATAAGATTAAAGGAAGTATTTAGTTAAGTAATTAAAAGAATTACTGATAAAAGAAAATATAGAAAAAAATATAAGGTGTGGGGGATTAGAAATTAATTAAATTAAGAAATAATTAATTCAGAAGGATGGTAATTAAAATGAGAAATTTAATATTATAAATAATTCTGATATAGAATTGAAATATGTTTTATATTTCTCCTCAATGTATAAAATTAAAATTAAATTAAATTAAACTGATGTTTGGATATATGAAAAAAAAAAAAAGAGAGAAATAAAAAAACATAAAAAAAATAAAAAATAAAAAAAAAAAATAAAAAAAGGAGGACTATAATGAGTAAAAAAAAAGTAAAAAGAGAAAAAGAAAAAAGAAAATAAAAAGGAAGAAGAAAAAAGAAATAAAAAAAAAGAAGAGAAAGAAGAAGAGAGAGATAGAAGAAAAGAGGAAATTAGAATGAATAAAGAGAAAAAAAGAATGAATAGAAAAAGAAAAAAATAATAAATAAAAATAAAAAAAAAAAAAAGAGAGAAAAAAAAGAAAAAAAGGAAATAGAAAGGAAATAAAGAAAAAAAAAATAAAAGAGAGAAGTGAAATAATAAAAGGAGAGAAGAAAAGTAAGATAAATGAAAAGAAAAAAAGGAGAAGGGATAAAGAAAAAGGAGGAGGGGGGGTGAGAGAGGTAGAGAAGAGAAATGAGGGGAAGAAATAAATGAGAAAAAGATAAAGAAATAAAAAAGAATAAAGAAAAGAAAAGAAATAAAAAAGAAAAAAGGAAAAAAAAAGAAAAAAAGAAAAGAAAAGGAGGAGAAGAAGAAGAGAAAAGAGAGATAATAAGAATGAGGGGAAAGAAAGGGAGAGGGGAGGGGGAGAGGGGGAGAGGGAGGAGAGAAGAAGAAAAAAAGAAACTATAAAAAAAAAAAAAAAAAAAAAGAAAAAAAAGAAAAAAAAGATAAAGAGAAAAAATAAAGTAAAAAGGGAGTAAAAAAGAGAAGAGAAATAAAAGAATTATAATTGAAAATAAATATTAGAAACTGTTATAGTGAAGGGGAGGGAAAAGAAAAGAGGAAAAAGGAAAGAGGAAAAAAGAGAGAAAAAAAGATGAGAAATAAAAAAAAAAAAAAAAGAGAAAAAAAAGATAAAAAAAAAAAAGGAAAAGGTAAGAGTAAAATGAGAAATGAATATGTATAAAACCTATATAGAAATATATAGTAAAAGAAGGGAAAAATTATGTAGGGAAAATATAAGTATTAAGAGGAATTGTTTATTTGTTGGGGAAGGGAAAGTGAAATAAGGAAAAAATATAAAAGAGAAAAAAAAAAAGAATAAAAAAAAAAAGAAATGAAAAGAAAGAAAGAAAAAAAAAAAAAAAAAAAAAAAGAAAAAAAAAAAAAAAAATAAAAAAAGAAAAAAGAAAAAATGGGGAGGGGTAAAGAGGGGTAGAAAAGGAAGGGGAAAAAGGAAATAGGGGGGAGGAGGAGGAAGGAGGGGAAGAGAAAAGGGGAAAGGAGAAGAGGGAGGGAGGGGGAAGAGAGGAAGGGGGAGAGGAGAAGGGGAGAAGAGGAGGGAGGGGGGAGGGGAGGGAGGGGAAGGAGGGAGGAGAGGGGGAAGGGGGAGGAAAGGAAAGGAAAAGATAAGGAAAAGGAAAAAAAAATTGAATTAAAAAAAATATAAAGAGAAAAAATAATAAATAAAGGGGGGGGGGGGGGGAGGTAAGGGAGCAGGGAAGAAGTGATACAAGGAGAAATGGAAATGGTAATGGAAAGGAAGGGGGGAAGGAGAGGAAAAAGAGAGAGAAGGATAAAAAAGGAAAGGAAGAGGAAAAGGGGAGGGAGGGGAAGGGAAAGAAGAATAATAAAAAAGAGAAGAGAGAAAGAATGGGAAAAGAAGGGGGGAAAATGGAATTAGAGAAGAAAAGAAAAAAGGAAAAAAAAAAAAAAGAAATAATAAAAAATAAAAAAATTAAAAAGGGTGTAAAAAAAAGAAGGAAAAAAAAGAAGAGAAAATTTTATATGTTAGGAAAAAAAAGAAAAGAGAGAAAGCAAGAAAAGGGGAGAAAGACCAAAAAAGGGGGGAAAAGAAAAAAAAAAAAAAAAAAAGGGATTATATCTTACTGAACTGTTTCTCTTTAAGTAATTTTGACTTATTTTGAATGTGATGAGATATTTTGAGTAGAAATTAGAAAAAAAGATCCTTGCAAAGATTTGAGTTTTTGCAGTGTAGTTTAATACACAAATTATTTCTTTATTTATTGCAAACTGAAGGTAAAATATAGGGCTTTAAATATCTTAAATTAAGAGCTCTTTGGGAGTCAAAAGAGCCGAACTTCCCATCACTAGAGGAGACGTTTCACCGGATAACAGAGCACAAAGTTCTGCTACATAAAAGTTAAACGGCTCTGACGTCACAACAAAACAGTTAAATTTCATCTGAATAAACTGTTTTTTAATGCTGCATCACCAGAGGAAACATTCTGCTTTAAATAACTTCAGTTTTGTTGTCTCAGTGTGTGTTTGGTGTGTCTACTTACAGGTATTTCTTGTTTTCGTAGACGTCGTGCAGCTTTAAAACGTGGGGATGCTCTATGAGTTTCAGAATGGCGATTTCCCGCTCCACCTGCAGAGAAACACAAGAACAAAGCAGTCACCAAACAGGCTTGATGTGGATCTTCAGACCAGAAGCTGAAGCCGGAGCGACTAATGCAAACAGACTGCCCCAGCACGCGTTGTTTGGATCGTATCAATCACAGCGAGCGGTCCTCCAGGGGCTTTCACACCCTCACGGTTTGCTGCTTGCTGAAGCACAAACTCCCACATTTAACCTCTGGTTTGGTTCACTTGTAAAGCTCAACGGTCTGAGAGGCTGTTGTGTTTAAAGTCAGACAATTTGAGTTTAACACGAACGTGCTGCAGCGACCGGTGCGTCACGCTCGGATGATCACAGAGAAATACGATCCGTCTCTGGCAGAGACATGGAAACCATTTCTGTCGCTTTTCTAATGAAACACACCAGTTTCACAGCAGGATGAAGATCTCCTGCTTCGCTCTGCAGTTCATTCATGAAATAAACATGGAAACAGGAATGTGGTGAAGACCAAACCAACATCGGCTCTGCATTTAACTCCTTATGCCTGAATTAATTTACAATCATGTAAAAACAAAAAGGATACATAAAGAAAAAATATCAGACTGGAATAAACACAAAATTCAATTCAACATTAAACAAATTAAAACCAATAAAGTTAAATAATGAAAAAAATATAGAAATACACAAATAAGTGACTTAAAAGTAAATAAACCTTAAGATAAAATAGGTAAAAAGAAGTAAAATAAAAAAATGGTTTGCTGAAAATGTGCACGAACAGGCATTAAGGGGTTAAAGGAAATGAATTAAATGAAAAAAAAACTTTATGAATCCTGAATGGATATTTTCAAATAAATAAATAAATAAATAAATACAATAGTAGAAAAAAAATGTTTAAACATTTTCAATCAATTGTTTAAAAAGAAAAACTATATATATATATATATATATATATATATATATATATATATATATATATATTTAAAAAAATAATTTCTGTTAAAAAAAATCTTTAAAACATTTAAATAATTTTTTTTATTTATTTACTGGACATTTCCTCATTTATTCTTTTAATGATTTGATTTTTGTCCCTAAATTGTTTTTATATTTTTTCATTTTGTCGTGTATTTTGTCTTTATTTCTTTTTAGTCTTGCATAGATTTAATTTTTTGTGAATGTCTTCAACCCAGAACTGCAAGCAGACTATAAATAAAGGAGCAGGTTATAAAAATCAATAATCCCCAGAGAGCTATCAGATGATTAAAACCAAACATAACCAGTTTATTTCTACTCTTTTGGTTTTACAGTTTTGGTGTAATGTATTTTGAATATTTCATGTAATAATTTAACTTAGAAGAGAATATATCTTCATTTTCATAACTTTATAAACTCTTAATAAAAGTAAATCACTAAGTTTTCTGAATTTTCCTTCATCATAAAACTTAATTTTAATTTAAAGCCAAATATTTGAGTTAACTGTTGCCCTGAGCGTTTTTATTTAGATTCCAGCTCTTATTTTTATTTTCATCCTTCACTGTGAAGCAGCTCCATGTCATTCTGATTTATTATCGAGGTTATAATCGATTACAGATCATAAGTTTGACATTTGGCAGCAATGATGAGATCTCCATGACATTTGTGTCATACATGAGCAGAATAGATGTGCTGTAAACATGCAGAGCCGGTGCAGCTCTGTGATGATGATGATGATGGCAGCACAGGACTGCAGGAGGAAAAAAGTTGCATATTGATACACAAGTATGACATAAAACCAAACTGATGTGCAGCTTTAAAAATCTGAGAAACATAATTTGAGCATTTGCATCAGTTTCAGGCTCGTTTCTGCTCCTGGCAACGTTAACATCCATCAGCTTTATTAGCAGCCATTTAAAACATGTTTCTCATTTTAAAGCTTTTCATTAAAAATCAGCTTGCAAGTCTCAGTTACCCAGCTGCAATAAAAATACATTATGCACATTTCATTGAACCCTGAGAACTGATGACACTAAACAGGAAGCAGAACAACACTTCAAATTATCCCCAAATATATGTTCATGGTTTCATGGACTAAAGTCTCCTTTGGAACAGATTGATGCTCTTTTTGGTTCAATTTAGAGTAAAATAGATGTTTAGACTAGGTATCGCCTGATACAGATTCTTTAGGGCTGATACAGATGCTGATATTTTCTCATCAGCCGATGGCCGATACGGCATTTAACTCCCAAGTTAATACAATGAAGGATACAATGAAAAGTAATTTTACAACTCTTTTAATGTAAAAATGAACAAAGTACTTCAAATAAATATATTTTTTAAAAGTGCACTTGTGAACAAATATTAAATAGAAACATTAAACTTGTGATATGTACATATATGTAAAAAAAAATATGACAAGAGGGGGTATCGGCCAGCACACCTGCCGTATCGGCACCAAAAAATGCAAATATTGGCCTGAAGTATCGTCTGGCTGACGTATCGGTCTAACATTAGTTCAGACTGTGTTTGGTGTCTCAGTCCAGCAACATCTTGGTTTAAACACAAATTGGTGACGGTAAACATGTTAGACTTCAAACCCTAACTGAATTATTTCCACTTATTTAAACTGGTTTGCTGACTATCAAAGTCACCAGCTGAACTATTAAAAACACATCGGTTGATGCTGAAAATAGTTGAGTTTCCGGGGAAAAACCATCTGTAAAATCGGGAGTGCCGACAGGCTTCTGTGATTGGATCTGGTCCTGCCGGAGCATCTCTGGCAGCAGCTGCAGGTGAGCATCAGGAAAGGAAGCAGAGGTTTTCCAGACGCTGCCCTGAGCCGTTGCAGCGCTGCTCCACCTGCTGCGCTCTGATCTCCTGCCAGTTGGCTCCTCGGCAGGCCGAAGGCTGAACCGAGTTTAGTCCTCTGCACTGCAGGAACAAACTGTCGCAGCGGTTTCTGCACACATCATCATCAGTCAGGCGTGTAACTAAACATGTCTGGGCTCTGTTTGGGGGCGCTGTGAAGCGTCTGGCCTGGGATGTCCGATATAAAACACCAACTTTATGGCAGCTCAGGGTGATCCAGATAGAAGATGATATAAATATTATTACAAAATAGGAACTGAGAGAAATCTTGTGTGTAGAGCTGCTATTGTGCAGAATGGAAGACAGCTGCAGGGGTCTGAAATGACTGAAAACAGCTCTGCTTGCTGGAAAATTGCTCCCTGATCCCCACTATCAGTCGGAGTAAACAACCCTTCACCTGCAGGGCTTTTGTTAAGGATACCGAAGAATCCAACCCGCTCAGAAAGTCGTGCTTGTTTGGGCTGAATGTGCAACCGAACGCTGATGAGGAACTCTACCAAGGTCATGGTTCACCAAACGCACGACTTGTGAGGAGGAAATGGAAGCAGTTCTCTTTCCGTGACTCAGATGCGGCGCCGCCTCTGGTGAGGACGGGAACACGTTATCTAAAAGGTTTGATGTATATGAATCAGGGTGCGTTCACACCAGGATAGTCAAGGGGGCACGGTTCGGTTGGGTGGGGGGTGCAGGGAAATGAAAGAACTCTACTCAAGCGGACCAAACCACCTGGACATCGTGCAGTTACAACTACCCACAAGGCGCCGTGTTCCTCAAAAAGGTTGCTGATGAAGGGGCCGTTCACACGAGGACAACTGCAGGTAAAAATGACAAAATATTTAATCGGAAGTGCCTTTCGTTCACATGGCAACAGCGTTACTCTGGGTCAAAAACGCAAAAATCTGAAGACTCATTCCAAAGTGGAATTCCTGACGATGCGACACTGGTGCGTTCTCGTCTGCACGGCCCAAAACGCAAAAATGATGGTGGACCTGCTCACGCCATGCTCACGTCACATGCGCATTGATGTCACACTCGAACAGGAAAAACGATAACAAAACAAACAGATTTCACGCATGCGCACGGACATGGTGGAGTTCTATCACAGCACCACCTAACAGCCTGGCGTGCAGATCCAATCCAGTTCCACACACTCTTGCGTCCTCGTATGCACGCAGATTTCTACATGACAATGCTCGTGTAAATGCGGATAAAAAGATGAAGATGAAACGCCACTTTTGCGTCTTCTCTGATCGTTACCGTGTGAACGTAGAGCCCTATGAAACCCGCTTCATTTATGCAAAAATTCCGTTTGAATTTTTCCCATTTTCAGTGTTTTTCTGTTTTTAATTTTTTAGAATTCTGTTTTGTTTTTAAAAAATTTACACAAAGAGTATAAAACAATTAAATATTGCCATTTTTTTCAGTTATATTTGAAAACTTGCTTCCACACTTTCAAACATATTGAAGGCAAAAACATGCCACTGGTTTTGTGTCCAACTAAACGGTCCTTTTTTTCACAGTCAAATCTTTTTTCTTTCTTTGTTTTTTTTTTATCTTTAACATAAAACGTAAAACACACGTACGCCCAGGTCTGTCGCCAGACACACAATAATGGTGGGGAAACTGCTCTGTCCTGTATTATGCTGCTTTGAAACCACATCTAACCAGAGCAGAGCGGATCCTTCAGGCAGGAAGTAAGTCATGAAAAGCAAAGTCGATCCGGTCGATTTACTGTAAAAATAAAACATTGTGCAGACTTTGGATTGTGTTTTACTCTGAAACATGAGCATTGCCTCCTAACCTGCAGCACCAAGCCATCAGCTGAGATTCTCACTTGATACAACATGACACTGGATGACGTGACGTTTATTGGGGCTGGGAAAAAAAATCGATACACTGAAATATCGCAATATTTTCATATGCTGATATATCCATACGTAAAAATGTGGTATCGATCTATTTTACAAATGAAATCTCACGAGATATCGTTGTTCAGTCAAGAAATCTCGCGGGTTTTCACCGTTATCTTACGAAATCTTGCGAGATTTCATTGGTAAAATAGATCGATATTGCATTTTAGAATCTCTATATAAAATCTGCAAATGAAAGTATCCCGATATTTCAGTGTATTGATTTTTTTCCCAGTTCTAACGTTTATATAGTTTAACTCACCAGTAGAAGCAAAACAAACAAGGAAAAGTGATCTAACAGAGGGTGGAGTGCAGGTCGGTCTGGCTAAATAACCAGGAGGAAAGCTGGGTTCCTGCTTCAGTGCTGACTGGTCGTGATGGTGGAGGAACTGGTGGAAGTCTGAACCACAGATAAAAGTGATGTAGGTCATCCAAATTTAACAGGGAAACAACAAATTTTGTCTTAATGACATTTTCTCTGCACCTTCATCAACAGAGGTCTGAAATGTGAGTCATCCTCTGCTTTCTGCTCAGGGTTGACGTGACAGGTCTGAGAGGACAGAAGACACCTGAAAATTAAATTTCCATCAAAGCCGGTGCTCTTCAAAGCTCCGTCATGGGTTGTGGTGTTGGCGGCTGGCAGCAAATAAATAATAAAAGCATTCTCTTTAATCTTTGGACCAGGCGGGCCCTCAGACCGAGCTGTCACGCCGCGCTGAGGAGCGAGAAGCCGCTCAGATTTCTACTGCTTACAAAAGATTTTCAAGGCTCATTGGACAGAGTTAAAACCCAGAGGTGGTTTCTTCTGTTGGTTTTTAACTGCTTTCTCTCATAGGAACTTCATTTTCTTCATTTATCTGAAGTACTGAAGTCAGGAATTTTTAATCTCAGTCAAATTATCTTTTGCTCGAACATGAAGTCGTCCTCGTAGGAAGATAAAACTTCGTATGAGGTCTCAGAGGATGAAATTCTTTGGTTCGAGGTTGATGAATCTGAAATCATCTCAGTTTTTCACCACAGAGAGAAGATCTGACATGAAGATGAATAATCACAAAGCTGTAACAGCAGTGTTCCACACCAATCTCCACCATCTTGTCCTGCTGATGTCCTGTAGAGCTCCGTATCCATCCTGATTAGAGACAATTTACAAATAAATCAGCCAATTACAGCCCTTTTCAAAATAATCGCAATCAGACAGTTTTGCAGATAATGCGCCAATATATTCGCAATTTCTCACAAAACAGTAAATGCTGTTAAGTGAGTTGTGCGGAATGATAGTAGTAGTTGCACTGATTGTCCACTAGAACAACCTTCAGTCCTCACCGCTGTCTTCTCACTAACTACAGCAGTAAGCTGCAGCCAGGCAACACAACGCTACGGGAGCACGAACACAGCTACGTTTATAACAACGTAAAATTAACAAGAACTCAACATGTCCAACATCTCTGTGGTTATGCTAGTCAAACCTGGCTTTAGCTAGCAGCTTAAAAGCCGGTAAGCTACTGTGTAATATATATTTACACACACACGCACACAAACACACGTTTGTTTTTATATCCCCGTGGGGTATATCCATTGACATAATGCATTGTCTAGCCCCTTACCCTAAACCTTACGCCCATAACTGATTGCCTAATCCTAACCCTTGTCCTAATCCTAACCAAAACCTAATTGTAACTTAATCTCTAAAACCTAATCTTGACCCTAAAAATGGGTCAAAATTTAATGTTAAAGGGCATCAGAGGGCTGCAGAAATGATGTTTTGCCAGTAACTTCAGTCATTATGTTGTTATTCAGCGTAGACTTATGGCTTAATCTAAAGATAAATTCATCAGTACAGCTGGTTGCTGGATTAAAATAAACCTGAACAGTGAACCGAACAAGCAAAAGGTAAAAGGTGCAAGAAGTGTGGTTGAATTGTGGCAGCAGCCGTGACCAGAGGGAAAAGTGAAGCTCCCGAGTGGACATATCCACAAACGCTGCAGCAAACAGTGCAGTCGGCCGAACAAAACTTTGTTTACACTCGTGAAAATGGTAATCCGACATGATGTCATATCAGAGCTCCGTGTATTTGGGCCTGCAGTGAATCTACAGAGCATGATGGCTGCAATCGTAGTGTGTGTTTACAGGTTCCCCACAAACATGTTTGCTGCTGTCAGCTGAGCGCAGGCATCAAACACTTCGTTTCCACGGTGAAAATCCTGAGCGGAAGGTCAGAGCCCCATCACTTCAGCTTAGGCATCATCAGCACCCATTTTCATGATGCGCTGCCTCTCAGGGGGGCTGTCATGTCATCTGTCTCTATATTCTGTCCTCTGGTCCGTACGCCGTCCCGACCGGCAGGTGAACACACCCGCGTCTGGGATGCTGCGTGTCGGCCGGGCTCATCCTCCTGCCATCAGATCCAATTACCGTCATCGCACGGCGCGGAGACGCTAATTAAACTCATGTACAAGGTAAACAGACATGGAGCTGCAGCGCTGGCATTTGTCAAACTCCTTTATGATCCATATGGATCTTTAACGTGGAATGATGAAGCGTGGGAATCTTGGGAGGTGGGATGTAAACGAGCTGCGACGCAGGTGTCGTTCGGGTCACCGCGAGCTCCGCCGAGTCCTGACCTCCCTTATCTCCGGCTCATCGTCCCCGCCGAGACAAATTAGCAGAAACGTTTCCAACTATGATCAAAGTCATTAAAAAGATATTAATACTGAAGCTTTTAACGCCGTCAGTCATGCGTGACGCAGACAATGAAGTGTGTGTTTTCAATTAAATCATCTCCTGGATGTGGGATACATTAATATAAAGCAATCACGGTTTAAGTGTATGTTCACGCTGGACGCACGCCTGAGAAATCCTCGTGAGACATTTCACAGCCCAGGATCTCAGCCTCGGCTCCTCATTAGAAGTGAGACAAAAAGTCATCCACAGTTCATTTTCTACTCTTCTTCTGCTGTTCCAGCTTTTAAACTGCACACTTTAACCCCCTCTGGACTGGGGATGTAACTGAAAAAAAAGTAATAAATACAATTTTTTATAAATTATAATTTAGTAAAATAAAACAGTGATTTTGAAATTTTGTTTTAAACAAAACATTTTAAAAAAAACAACTAGGGCTGTCACAAACGATTATTTTAAAAATCGATTAGTCACCAATTATTTTGGCGAATCGTCGACTAATCGGATCACGCAAAAATTGTAGCATATTTACAGAATCAGTCAAAAGTTTGGACACTTTCTCATTGAATCTGATGGAAAAATGTGTCCAAACTTTTGACTGGTAGTGTGCGTGTTTATTTTATGTCAAACTATTCAAGAAAAGATGACCAGACAGAAAGACAGACGAGGCAGCGGAAGGTACAGCAGCAATTTTGAGAGGAAAATCAAAGCTTTAGCCGGTTATGAAATTAGTCACCAACTATTTTGATAGTCAACAATTAGTCAATAAGTCGATTAATCGACTAATCGTTGCAGCCCTTAAAACAATCAATCAATCAATCAAAACTGTCCCAGACACATTAGAGCACCTTGCTCATGAACAGCGGGTCAAAATACCTGTTAACAGGTGCAGATGTCTGATTGGACGTTACAGAGAACACCTGATTGCAGCGATTGCCTTACAGCATCAGATGGGAACCCTGGTCCTCAAGGGCCGGTGTCCCTTGCTTTCCATTTCTCCCAAATCCAGCACACCTGATTCAAATCAAATGGATCTAACAGCCAATCAAGTTCTGCACAGAGACTCACTGATTTGAACCAGGTGTGTAGGAGCAAAGACAGGTGGAAGGCCTGCAGGATGAGGGCCAACGTTCCCCACCCCGTTTTTTTTTCAGTTTTTAATATTTTTGTTGAACCACAATACAAAATCAATGTCATGATTTTCATCAAACTTCTTTATTTATCATTACTTTAGTCAATTTCAACTAATTTCACTGGCAGATGATTTTTTCTGTCTTTGATGGGAGGGTGATGGAAACTTTCAAGCACAACTGTAGCCGTCTCTGGAGCAAGTGCGTCCACAGCAGATCGATTTAAAGATTACAAATCTGCGGAAGCTCACGTCTAGTTTACAAACGGATGGTTGCAGGACCTGCAAACCTTTAAACCAGAAAACAACAACACAGTGATTTGCTAACAAGCAGTTGAAGCTAAACTTCAGAGGCTAGCTGTGGGTAGATCGCATTTGTTTTTATCTAAAGCAAAGGTTCTGCATCAGTGTTTTGAGGGATCATCAGTGTGGATCTGCAGGCATTTAAACAGCGCGTCAGTCGAGCTGCTGGTTGTCTTGATTGGATCCAGCAGCGAAAGCAGCACACACACACACACACACACCTGTCTTTAGTTTCTTCGCTCATCCTCCTCTAAAGCTAGAGAGGAAAATAATTCCTCTAACAGACTATAAAGTGTATGTAACTGTCCTGGGGGAGGATACTGGAGAGAATCACACAGAAAGGAGCAGGAAACATTAAGCCATGACACCAAATCTGAGCTTTTCTTTTTAAAAGATGGCGTAGGAAACAGGAATTACCTGTCAAATCTGGATGAGATTGTGTTTGTAACTTTGACTCAGAGAAGTGGGACAGAAAATCACCATCTGCAAAAACTTTGAAGGATTCGACTTCTCAGTTTGTCCCGAGCAGCAGTCGGCTCTGGGCAGGTGTCACGTTCACAACTGCTGATGCAAATTTTCCTCCTGCTGCGGGGCTCAGAGTTCCCGCCCGACGCCAGCAGCCTCCTCCGTTCAGCGCGTGATGTTTCTTAATGACTTACGAGGACTGACTCGAGTGACGGCGCCGCTTCCAAATCTCCATTTAATTGAAACACGATACAGGGCTGAGGGGCACCAGGGGCGATAAATTGGAACATCCGGTTGGTAATCAAACCGCCATCTGTTGCTATGACGTCCGGGCGATGCTGGAAGAGGAGAGAACCTGCTCCGGTAACCAATCACAACCCAGCTCCGGCTGTCGAGACGGAGCGTCCGCGGGTTTTATGAAGCAACACAAATCCATCCAGCAGCAGGACGGCTCGGTGACGGAGGGACGGCTCGGTGACGGAGGGGTAAACAAAGGAGGGGGGGGGGATAACGGGAGGAGAGGAACATGAGGGGAAAAGAAAGGAAGTGGGCTGCCAGTTTCAGAGCAGATCCCTACATGGATGTTAAAGGTACAGCATGTAAAAAAATCAAAGGTCATTGGCAGAAAAAAGTGATATATAATTCAAAACTGTGTTTCTATTGATGTGTAATTGCTGCTCTAGAACAGCTGTTATATGTTTATTTTCTTAGAATGAGTCATTTATATCTACTTGCTGGGCTGTGCACATATGGATGCTGCCATATTTGTTCCATCAAATTTACTACGGTGTCCCTGAATGGACAAAACAATGTGTGTGAAGTGAAAACCCTCTGAATTTAAAACTGCTGTACTAACTTTGCTTAATGGGAGTTAGAGCATGATTGAGATCAGCGATTCCTTTAAAAAACATAGAAAATATCTTTTCTTTCAAATCTTTAACACTAGATTTCAGTAATTCTTACATACTGTACCTTTAATTTGCCATTTCAGTTCCAAATTTTAGGGGTAACAGCCTAAAATGTGTCCTGCTGTTCTGAGGCTTGAAATGGGGAAAGCAACAATCATTTTTCTTTTTTTATGATCCAACAACGCAATAAGTACTAAAATGATGTTGGACTTCTGAAAAAAAATGCAGTTTTATTCACGTTTTATTACATCATCATGTACAGTTATTCCTTTTTTTTTTTCTTAAGAGATGCACAATCTAGTTTTTTTTCCTGATCCAATCCGATCCGATACCTGGGCTGACCGTATGGGCCAATACCAGATACCGAAACTAAAGTAGAAAAAATCAAACGTATACCTTGGCATGTGAGTGAAAGCATCAGACTTGACATGAGCATTAAGTGTTGTTAAAAAGAGTAGCAAATAAACACAGATATAAATGTACTTAATATTATGTATTTAAAAAATAAAGTGTACATTAGCAGCAAAAAGAAATAAACATAACTTCTCTGCTCTGCATGACGACGTAACCGGTGTTGCAGTAACTGCATTGCTGTGTATGAAATTAATTAAAAAAAAGAAATGACTGGATCAAAAAACTGGATCGGCCTCATTTATCCGATATCAGATCCAGCTAATTAGTCGATATCCGATCCGGGTATCAGATCGATGCATCTCTTAATTTCTTTTTCCCCATGTTCGGCCAAAGACTAAACAGCAGAGTCGTCTCACATGCTTGTTGGATGAAAATGATGGTAACTTATGTTATCGGCTTTATTCCATTTAAATGGGCCAAAATAATCTGCGATTACATCATCGGTTGCTACACACCTGGAGGCAGCTCAGTGATGAAGCTGCTCAGACGTGGACAAGAACAAAAAACAAAAACATTAATGGTCATTTACGTGTCTAATGAAGCAACAACTGGCCTCATTTCTGACCGACAGAACCAGTCGGATCAGAAACATCCGAACTGACGACATTTCTCCTTTTCTTCTTCACACATCTTCTGAATGAAATAAAAACGAACTGAAAGCTGTTAACTTCTGACACACCTCAGCATGAGTTTGAAACACGTGACATCTTTCTGAGTCGTGTCCGTCTCTGTTTTAGCAGCATTTATGTGCAGGTTTTACCTGATGTTAGGCAGGAAAAGATCTGGAAAGAATCCAGTCTGGAAGCTGAAACGTTGCGAAATGATGCATTACATTTGACTGAGAGGAAAATAAAAGAAAAGCTGTTTTGAGGAAGTTGTTTCTAAGCTGAGGCTGATGGAGAAAGATTCCAGATGAATGGATGAGGCTGTAGGAGCTTCGTGCATCAAGGTCTCTTGATTTTTGCTGCACAAACAGTTTTCAGAAACAAATACAGAAGAGGGAGGATGAGGACATCAGCAGGACTCCTGCTGCTTCGGTGTTTGGGATGAGAGAGGGAAGACGTCTGCGTTTCAGCAGCAGCAGGGAGCTTCTCCCTGCTGGGTAACAAACGGGCAGCGTGCCCAGCTTTCCTCCATCCTGACGGCGGATGACGAGTGAGACGAAGCCAGCAGCCTCTGCAGCGTCCTCGCCGAGCCGACGCATCAGACAGAATACATTTGCAACAATCACCCAGCCGGCTGACGAGCGAGGATGTGCGTGGATTGAGGTCAGCGGTGAATCACGGGAAAAGGGCAGATGCTCTCTTCTGCGACGGATCGTAATCAGCGTCCTTTCACTCATCTGTCATCCGTCCCATCATCCGTCTGTCAGTCAGAGGCGCTGAAGACGTTTAAAAGCTGAAAACACTCGAGACTGAGAGCAGAATTTCCTCCGCTGTCAGGAAAACCTTCACCCCAGCTGTTCTAACGCCACTCATGTTCTGTGTAAACCTGTCAGCAGGACGTCTGCAGGCACCTACAGGTGCTCCCTTCCCTCACCTGCACGCCTCTAACCCAGCTGAAAGTTAGAATATTACACAGGAGGAACACCAAAAGTTTGGCATTCACTTAATTATGTTTGTTCATCTGCAAATATCTGATCAGCCAATCACACGGCAGCATCCAGTCATGTGGACATGGCACCAAAGAAGCAGACTGGTCCGCCTGAAAGCCGGGGGTCTCGGTCCACTTGCAATGGACTTTCAGACTATCCAGCGCACCTGATGGTTTGTCGACCGCAATAAAGCGTCAAGAAGAAGAAGTGGGAGCAAGTGGGTAGATGATCGTTTAGGTGGGAGGGAAAACAAAGCAAACAGCGCGTGTTTAAAGAAGCCGAGGTCAAAAAAACGATATCACGGAGTCTGGTTTTCTTCTTCTTCCTGCTTCCATCGTCATCAGTGGTTGTGTTGGGGAGCGTCGCCCCCCAGCGGGCAGTTTGGGGTTTAACCAGGCTGTTTGGTCCACTTCAGTTAGAAGAATAGTACACCCACAGAATGATGCGCCTTCATTTTCTACTCACCCTCATGCTGAGAGTAGAAGACTCTGGAGCACTTTAATATCTCAAATGCAGCCGGAGATCCCAAGTTTCATATAGTGGAGTTCGCCAGCGCTGAACACAAAAAGCTCCATAAAAGTCCACAAAAACTTGTCGATATTCCTCCATACTGCTCGTCCAATGAAATCCAAGTGTCCTGAGTGGGTAGCGTCCAGAATTTACTGGAAACGACGTCATTTAGTAAATTTTTAGAGCCTAAACAGTAATACGTCACACTTCTGCAAGTTCACAACACTGCTGATAATGCAAGTGTAGAAGAAGTAATTCACTGTTTACATTGTGCGAAGAGCAAACGAGCTGCAGACAAAGGAAGGAAGGAAGGAAGGAAGGAAGGAAGGAAGGAAGGAAGGAAGGAAGGAAGGAAGGAAGAAAGAAAGAAAGAAAGAAAGAAAGAAAGAAAGAAAGAAAGAAAGAAAGAAAGAAAGAAAGAAAGAAAGAAAGAAAGAAAGAAAGAAAGAAAGAAAGAAAGAAAGAAAGAAAGAAAGAAAGAAAGAAAGAAAGAAAGAAAGAAAGAAAGAAAGAAAGAAAGAAAGAAAGAAAGAAAGAAAGAAAGAAAGAAAGAAAGAAAGAAAGAAAGAAAGAAAGAAAGAAAGAAAGAAAGAAAGAAAGAAAGAAAGAAAGAAAGAAAGAAAGAAAGAAAGAAAGAAAGAAAGAAAGAAAGAAAGAAAGAAAGAAAGAAAGAAAGAAAGAAAGAAAGAAAGAAAGAACGAACTCGTCTGCCGCTCCGTAATGTCAAGTAGTCGCATGGGTGCGCTTTCAGGAAATGCGATGTCGTACTATTTAGGCTCTGAAAAATCTACGAAATGATGTGGTTTCCAGTAAATTCTGGATCTTTTATGGATCTTTTATTTTATGAGGTGCACTATTCCTTTGATGCAGTTTGAACGCGAACCCAAGCAAAAAAAGGTGTGACATTTTCAGAAATCCCGCCCAGTCAGACGTGGTGTGTATGCAACCTCAAACCAAATCCTGACCCTCAAAAAAGAGTTTTTCTAAGTGAGGACCGACCAAAATGTCCTCGTTTTCTTGGTTAAATACGCAGAGCAGTACACAAAATGTTGCCTGTACACACACACACACACACGCAGCAGTAGAAATGAAGTTCAGGATAAACAGGTGAAGACAGAATCGAGATGGTTAACCAGCCACCAGCCAATCACAGAGGAAATAAAATAGTCGGGTCAGGGAGCCAGCTCCAGCTCTGAAGAGCTCACACACAATCCTCCACCCACACACACACACACACACACACACACGTTCCCTCTCTACACACTTCATGTATCATCATATTTACCACACGTTTGCCGAAGACGTGACTCAACACATGGCGCACACACACAAACACACGAACACTCGCAGTGGCTTTTTTCTTTGTCTTCATCATCTACCATCATCTTCAGCTGTGATTAACTGAAAATCTAAATTTAGACCTGAACAGATTTCTGCGTCAGTCTGAACGTTTTCCATCAGTAATAAACATCATTTTGTTCTTGATCATCAATAATTATTCACTTTCTGAGCTTTTAGATTCCTTTCATGGTTATTTCTCATCAACTTTCAGAGGTTTCTTTTTTTTTGTTTGACTGTGACCGCTGTAGCTTCAGATGGTTAAAGGTGGATAACACGATCTACCTGAAGTCATACGATACAATCATCCCATTACTACTTTTTTCTGTTTGTTATGTGAATTACTGTTGTGAATTTAGCTTTTCTTCAATGGGAGGGGTGTAAACTTTCAAACACAACTGTAATATATGCATTAGATCAGGGCTGTACAATTAATCGAAATTTGATCATAATTTCAATTTGTGTCAAACAATCTCCAAACCCCTATTAACGAGTTGAAACTTTTTTTTTAGCCATTTTTCTTCACACAATTTCTGAAAGTTATTAAATTAATTTCAGTGGCTTCCACCCAGGTAATTTATTGGGCGTCATAAACAAAAATGTTAGATTTGGAATGTTCTAGCATTGCACGAAAGCTTAACAAAATTTGTTTTGGGACATTTTTCATATAAAGAAGAATATTTATTTTATTCTTCAAATATAGAGAAATTGCAGAACAGCTGGATACATCATTTATTTTGGATACATGTATGTTTTTATACATTTTTTGCATTGATTTAATTTCAAAGTATATTTATTTTATTCATTTAATGTTTTATACTTTGCTTAACAGCGATATGGGTACATATTTGTAGCCTATATTTATTTTCAGGTTGAACGTTTCATGGTAAACTATTAATGAAGTGTTGTTTGAAAGAGAAAGAAATGCTAAATAAATGCATCATGTAGCTAAAAAAAATAATCGTGATTTCAATATTGATCAATAATCGTGATAATGATTTTTTCCATCATTGAGCAGCCCTACATCAGAGGAGAGTCAGAGCGTGCCCACGAGCTCACAGTCACTGATTTGGGGAAAGTCTCATTTTTAAAAAGAAAATTTGGGATGTTTCAGAACAAAAATGTTCCCATTTGAAGCATCATATGGTACCAGAGTTAGCCTGAAGCTAATTTCCACCTGCAGTCTCCTGGTACAACCCGATATAAATACCACACAGGGCCCCCCCTTCCCCCTAAAAAAGATCATAAAATAAAAACACTGAATAAAGAAAAGCTGAGCAACACACAAACCATCGTAATCTGCTTATTTAGGCTAAAATAAAGGGATGTGATGGGCACTAAAGGAGCCATTTGGGAGCCATAAGAGCTGTAAAGTGAAGCAAAGAGGCGACACTTAGTAAAGAGCAGGACCTCCCATCATCCCGTCAACTACGGCCTCACATCTGCAGCCAAGCATCCTCCACCTGTGGATCCTCTCACCACACTCCTGTTTAAATGCCAGCGTTGACGTGCGGCTGCAGGAAGGTGACACGCTGCAGTGCATGTAAGGTGCTGATCTCTTGAATGTCAGGTTCTTGTCTCAGCAGCGATCACACACAGTCACACATGCAGCAGCCGGAGGGAGCTTGTCATTTGCACACCAGCCTGGAAACACAACGCTACAGCGTTCACATGATAAAACTGCCGCTTGTTCTCTGTGACGGCTCAGACGGGATCCCTGCATCTTCACAGCGACACCAAGTGAAGCTGTTCAACATCCTCGTCTTTATCGACACGCTGAAGCGACGCCTGTTTTACTGCCTCAAACTCTGACAAACAACGATAAACATAACACCAAACTGCTCCTGAAACTGGGTCTTTTCTAAAAACTTAATCCACAGGTAAATCTGATTGCTTCTATCCAGAGGGAAACGTCTGAACCAATAAGTCACCAACATTTCCACAGATACTCCAAACCAAACAGAGGATGCTCGAAGAAACTGAAGGGAGCCGGATAATTATAACATCTCCCCGTTAGCAGATCAAACTAAAACCACTACCATACCCTAAACATGGAAGATTCAGCAGAGTCAGAAAAACTGGTGCAAACAAACACGAAACCCATGAAAACAAGGAGGAGGAGGAGGAGGAGCAAAGATGAGAAAACTTCTGTATATATGGGACATTTGTAAAGGAGGACGTGTTCCTTCACAACTTTTAATAAGTTTGTGTAAAATTACCTTCAAACTTCAGAAAAACATAAAAAATCTTTTTCTTCGTCTGTATAAAATTGATCTCATTAATTCAATAAAATAAAACAATTTTTGGTTTATACAGAAAAAAACAAATTTTTCACATGAATACAATATTTTTTTTATAATTGCTGATGACTTTGCTGTTCAACTCTATTATAGATATTCCCTTTACAAGATCATTTTCAGGGTTTTGTCAGTGTGTTTTACATAAAGTGTTGGGACTATAAAAAATTAATCTTAAGCATTGTCATGTTTTATTTCTTTAATCATCATCAAGATTGATATTATCTGTTATGTAATTTATTTTGCTTAATTTCATTGATCTTATTTAGTGGTCTGATTACCAAGTGTCAGCTCAATTACCATTAGAAATAAAATAAAATAAAATAAAATAAAATTTGGTGGTCTGATTATTAACTGTTAGTTTTCATTAGAAATAAATTAAATTAAATCAAACTAATCTAATTTAATTTAATTTAATTTAATTTAATTTAAATTAAATTAAATTAAATTAAACCTTATTTGGTGGTCTGATTGCTAACTGCTAGTTAGGAATAGAAACTAAATTAAATTAAATTAAATTAAATTAAATTAAACTAAAACTAAATTAAATAAAATAATATAAAATAAAAAAATTAGGACCGGTAAATTAAATTAAATTAAATTAAATCAAATTAAATAATATTAAATTAAATTAAACTTATTTGGTGGTCTGATTACTAAATGTTAGTTTGGGTACCATTAGAAATTAAATTGAATGAAATTGAATTGAATTGAATTCAAACTCGAACAGAACAGAATAGAATTAAATTTGGTGGTCTGATTACTAACCGTTACCTCAGTTACCTTTAGAAATGAAATGAAATGAAATGAAATTAGGTGGTCTGATTACTGTTCGCCCTGTTAACATTAGAAACTGAACTAAATTTGATCTCATTTAGTGATCTGATTACTAACCAGAACCACCCTCTGAATAACCTGAAACTTATTGAGTATCAAAAGTATCAAACCTACGATGTTGAGGCTGAAAACAGAGCGATACAAATATGGTCCAAAACAACTTGTTCCTGACTGACAATGATCTTGAATTAAAAGTACTAAGAAGTTGTTTTAAGTAGTAAAAAGAAAAACAAACTGTCTCTGCCTATTCATGAAAACACGCAGTGTTTCCTCTAAAAGCAGAAAGTGGTGAAAAAAACAGATGATAGGTACTGATTTCAGAGGACGGATGAAGATCTGCAAAGACATAAGAAAACAAAATGTATTTGGAGTTATTCCAGCCGGAGGTTCTGTCTGTAACAATGAACAAGGGAAATGTAAATGTGTCTTGTATCGTGAACAAAAGAGACATTCATATGCAAAAAACCTCGACAGAATATATCCAACGCTTCACGAAGTTTTGGATGAAAGCAGCCGAGAAAAGGAGGGAAAGAAGAAAAAAGTGAACCTGCAGCACATCTCAAAATGTCAAACAAAATGGAACAAAATGGGCTCAAAATGCCAAGCGATGCAGGAGGATGCTGATGTTTAAAACATGCAGCCTCTCCAGGCCCGCCGCCTTTGTTTTCTATTATTTTACACATTTTCAGCCGGCTGGTTGGACTGCATTGTATGAGACTGTAACCGCCATAAATCGGGGGCAAAAAAAAAAGAAATAAAAAAAAGCTGCCTGTTGCCATGACAACAAGGCCTGGCTTCTTCTGAATAAAGTAGAGGCAGTAAAGATTAAGGAAGGCTGCCGGGATCCCCCCCCTCCACCCCCCACAGACAGACGGAGGAGAGAACTGTGTCAGCAGACGGAGAGAAAGGAGGAAAATACCGGATCAGACTCGGTGGGAATGTGAAGGGTTAAATCATGCTCCATCGTAACGGTTACGGCTGCAAGATTAATGGGCTCCATGCACAGCTCCACTACTTCCTGAACTTTAGCCAGCTCCTTTGTTTCATGTCTTTCATTACTGGACGAACTAATTAATCCAGGTGTGTCTGGCCAGTTACTGAGATCAGGCACACCTGGATTAATCAGTTCATCCAGTAATAAAAGACAGGAAACAAAGGAGCTGCCTTAAGTTCAGGAAGTAGTGGAGCTGTGCATAGAGCCCATTGGTGAAAAAAAAATCACAATCTCAATTCACACATACATGTAATCTGATTTCTACCCATAATGATTCCGAAGCATTTTTAACTGTAACGTTTAGTATCATCTTGTGTTTGCTAGCTACTAATATATGTCAAATGTTAAGATTAACGGGGCGTTCTCATACACTGGACCAATTTCCAACGAGGGCAAGCAGGCTAAGCGTTAATGCTCATATTTACTACTCACCGGTACCCGTCTGTTTGCCCATAATATCTGCGTATGGTCGGACTTCGCGGTTCAGCAGAATCAGTCTGCGTCTTGTTCTGGTTTGTCTGGAAATCCGCCTCCAGTACACTTCAGCACGCTCCATTCACGTGTATTTTGTTTACAACACAACCACGCTTTACAGCGGGGACGCATCTACTTCCGTCTGGTTGCCATGGATACACAACGCTCTAGTCTGTAGAGCGACTGCTGGGCGCAGTGATTAAAACTGATATATGAAACGGAGCCGTATTAGAAGAACATTGAAACATTGTAACATTTGTGTGAAAACCACCTAAAAGTTCACACACACTGTTTTTGTCCATTCAGAGACACCGTAGTAAAAATGGTGGCACATATATGGCAGCTTCCATGTATATATAAATGACTCAATCTGAGAAAATAAACACATTACAGCTGCTCTAGCGGGGCAATTAAATATCAGTTGAAACACAGTTTTGAAATATACATGATATTTTTCTGCCATTGACTATGGTTTTGTTACACACTGCACCTTTAATAAACTTACAAATAAACTGCCAGATCGTCGTCCCTCCCCAGTGTCTGGCCATCGTCGTTTCCCTGTCCGGTTTAGTCTGGGATTTCTGAATAAACCTTCGTTCCTGAACCTGCCTCCTGCCATATCCTGCCAAGGAAACCGCTACAATATCAACTTCACAAATAAAAAGCAGTGTTATGACACGTTTGGAGCATTTCACATTTGTGTTTTCTGTTTTCATATTACTTGATACTTCCATAAATTTTGTGCAAATTTTACGAACATAAAGATTAATAGGTCCCGATTCAGAAAAAAAAACCTGACTGATCACCTCAGTGACGCGCTCACCTTGTCAGTGAATCAAGTGCAACCTAACATTAAGAGGCTAGCAATGTCCAAAGATCAGTTTCATGTGTCCCGTTAGCGGTCTGCCATGTTGAACTTGGATTGTTTGTTGTTGTTGAAATTTGCTCCATATCTGTTTGCAGTTTTGTGACGACAACTATTGTTTTTTGTGGAAAAGAATGCATCTATTTAGATATTGAACAATAATCAAAAGAACTTAGCTGTAAATTCATTTGAGTTTTACAGTTAAAATTGCTGCGTTTCGGCTTCACTTTGGCCCTGGAGGCAAAAGTTTGAGCACCCCTGAAGTAGAACATTTCTGAAGTACACACAGAGGCATCAGATCAGATTATTACTACACGGATCTGATTAATCCAGATGTTCTATACTCATATGAACAGACTCATTGAAAATGTCTAATTTTATATTCTATGTGCAAGGTGACAAAGTTTTATTTAATGAAGATGAAGATGCTTTTGGTAAAAAAGGTATTGCTTTCCTTTCCCACTTGTTTCTAGGATTTATTCTTTGTGACGATTCTTTCAAACTTCTGTACTGAAGCAGAGAAACGCTGCGTTTTAAACACTCCCCAGTCAGATTTATCATCCTGCTGGACTCAGAGCCAGCAGCCAATAAGCATCCAGCTCTCCTCTCTGACCTCTACAAACCGCCGATACATTTCAGTCTTCAACCGGCAGTGAAGTCATGTTGGCAGCGTTCGTTAGACGTTCCGGCGCTGATGAAACACTCGCAGTAACATCAGTGTTAACAGCCAATTAGCTGCCAGCATCGGCTGAGGACAGAGGCGGTCACAGTGTTCCCGTCTCTGCTCATTAGGATGAAAGGGCGGTTAGGACTGCAGCAGCAAATGGCTCGGCACATGACCTCCAGCCGCACTTAAAACACACACACACACTTTATTCCCGAGTGTTGGAGCAGAAGCAGCAGAGATGTGACTCAAACTTATTCATTAGAAAATGAGTCTGCTGATCAATACGTGGTCCAGTCCTCTGTGGGGTTGAGCCGCTTGGTTTGTAATGATCCCGTCTTGTCTAAATTTTGACAGTTAATGCACGCAAAGAAAGTTCTGACTCCAGATATTGTTCTGTTTATGCACGTGTGTCAGCTGATGTTAGCACGTTAGCATTTGTCAGATTTTTCGGCACTGATGGATTTTATTTTCTATGTTGAGGCTTCATCAGAGGAGTTCAGGTATCTCAGGGTCTTGTTCAGGTGTGAGGGAAGAACAGAGCAGGAGATGGACAGACAGATCGGTGTGGTGTCTGCAGTGATGAAGACTCTGCATCGGTCTGACGTGGTGAAGAAGAAGCTGAGCCAGAAGGAGAAGCTCCTGATTTACCGGTTGATCTACGTTCCTACCCTCACCTATGGCCACCAGCTGTGGGTCACGACTGAAGGAACAAAATCATGGGTACAAGAAAAAAGATTTTCCTCCACAGGGTGGCCGGGCTCTCCCTTAGAGAAAGGGGTGAGGAGCTCGGTCATCCGGGAGGGACTCAAAGTAGAGCCGCTGCTCCTCCGTATAGAGAGGAGCCAGATGAGGAGGCTCGGGCATCTGGTCAGGATGTCTCCTGGACGCCTCCCTGGGTAGGTGTTCCAGGTACGTCCCACTGGGACCAGACCCCGGGGGAGACCCAGGACCCGCCGGAGGGACTACGTCTCATCCCGGACCAGACCCCAGGGAGACCGAGGACACGCTGGAGCATCCCGGACCAAACCCTGGGAGACCCAGGACACGCTGTAAGGACTACCTTTCATCCCGGACCAAACCCTGGGGAGACTGAGGACAGGCTGGAAGGACTACGTCTCATCCCGGACAAGACCCTGGGGAGACTGAGGACAGGCTGGAGGGACTACGTCTCATCCCGGACCAGACCCTGGGGAGACTGAGGACAGGCTGGAAGGACTACGTCTCATCCCGGACAAGACCCTGGGGAGATCCCGTTTACCCTGGAGGGACTACTTCTCATCCCGGACCAAACCCTGGGAGACCCAGGACACGCTGGGGGGACTATGTCTCATCCCGGACAAGACCCTAGGAGACCTAGGACACGCTGGAGGGACTATGTCTCTCAGTTGGCGTGGGAACGCCACAGGATATTTACAGATAAGCTGGTGGATGTGGCCGGGGAGAGGGAAGTCTGTCCCCCTGACCTGACCTCAGATAAGTGGACAAAGACGCTGCGTTAGGTTGGAATAAAGCTTGATCAGATAAATCCTCCCAGCACTGCTTTCCTGCAGCATCCTGGTTTCTGTTTTTTCTGTTTATCATGGATCCCAGTTATCTGCAGTTCATGGCTGCCGTGATTCTTCCTGCTTTCTGGGCCCCAGCATCGCCGTAAATTAAACTGTGATGTTACACAAATGTCACCTCCAGTCGGACTGGCTGTTGTTAAAAACATCAGGATTCAATTTGATTTCGATTCTCTGGGTAACAATTCAATTCAATATTTATTTAAATATTTCGATATTAATTCAGTAAGAAGTAGAAACTCTGTTGTAGATTTTTGAATATACAGTCGTCCTCAAAATTATTCATACCCTCAAACTAAAAAAGAAGAAAAAAAAAAAAATCAGCCGTCAGTAAAATGAAATGAACTTGACAAAAGAAATAATAAATAAAAATTCTAATGAGATCATTGAATTTGAATTGTGGTTTGAAAGAAATATCAAAAACAAACACAAAAATTCTAAGTTAACAAACACGATGGGGCTCCTGAACAAAAATGTTTAGCCCTTTAATGCAATCACAGCAATCAGGTGTTTTCTGTAACATCCAATCAGACGTCTGCACCTGTTGACAGGTATGTTGGTCCATGTTCATGGGAAAGATGATCTAATGCGTTTTGGACAGTTTTGTTTGTTTGTTTTAAGATCATTATTTCCAAAATTAAAAAGCAATGTTTTTTTCACTAAACTATAACTTTGAAAATTTTCATTTATTGTTAGTTTTTTTATTTTCATGTAATGTGAATTACTTTTGTGAATTCAGCCTTTTCTGTAACGGAGTGTGTGAGTCATTTTGAGGACGACTGTATATTATCATGCCCATTTGAATGTATGTAGCATGTCACCTCATATTTTTATGCAATAAAACATCTGAAAAAAAAAAAAATAGTTGCCATTTTTGTGCTGTATGATCTAACGTGGCCTATGTCCATACATAAATAACACGCACAGCTCCCCTCACATCAAGAGGTGAATCGATTCAGAGGATTTGTTGATTCGATATTGAATTACACAGGGAAGCATTGGGATGCATCAATTAAACGATACTTTTACCCATCCCTAACCTCCAGACATGGTTGCTAGAGGCGCCCCCCTGCTTTTCCCACCAGATCCAGACATGCAGTAAAAATGAATGAATGATGTTAAAGTTTGAACCTCCACCTTCATACGGAGCACCAGTCCTCTGGTGGTCACATATCAGGTCTTCATCATTTGATATTGTGGTTCAGTTTCTAATAAGAACATCATCAGGATATCGACCAAGAATTAAATCAAAAAATGTTTTCAGTCAGATTCATCTTTGCTTTTTACAGTGTGGCTAAAAATATGAGTGCAAAGGTGTAGAGTTCACCAGGACATGAAATCAGGCCACAGAAAGAACATCAAGGAGAATCAGATATAACCAAGCTGGACAAACAAACAAACAAACTAAACAGCAGATCCAGAAAGTCCAGCCATCAAAACAACGTCTGCTGAAATTACATCAGTGATGTGGAGAATATTCTGCTGAGATAACGTCGTCTGAGCATCGTCCCGTCATCCGATATCTCTCCTGCTCTGATTCTCCGCAGCAGGGCTGACACCCGGGACTCAGCGGTGGTCCGTTTACGCAGCATCGCATATTATTACGACACCATCAGTATTTATTTGTTTTCATATTATCATCAACAAGAAATCAGAGCTGGTTTCCACATTTCCACCTCTGAGACTCAGGCCTCTCATACATGTTAAATAAACTTGCCACAGAAAGTGAGGAGAGATGCGTCTTCCCGTTAAACAATACCAGCTGCTGTTGTGTTATATATGGTTGGAACTCTGATCAGTCATCTTTAAAACCGGGTGAAATCAGGAAAAATAGCACATATTAATTATTTTCGCATTTTATTAATTGTCCACAGCGACGGACCTCAGTAGGGGATGAAGATCCATGCATGCCACAACAGCTAGTACCTCCTCATCCTCATGCTGACACGTGCAGCTGTGGGATGGCATCCCATCCTTCAACCAGGACTTGTTAGAGGCATGAAAAGTGCTTTATAAATAAAGTTTGGTTTGATTTGATCCTCACACAAACTGATCCCTGGAGTCTTGGATGTGGTCGAGGTCTGGACTTCACACAGGTGATCAAACTAAAGAAAAAAATGAAAACTAAAATTGATATAAAAAGTTAACTGAAATAAAAATAATTTTTCTTTAAAGAATGATACCTGAAACTGTGTTGTGTCTTTACAAAACTAACTACCATATTTTCCGGACTATAAGTTGCTCATGAGTATAAGTCACATCAGTCAAAAAATGCATCATGAAGAGTAAAAAAAACGCATCAGTCGCATTTATTTATTTAAAAAAGGGTGCTTTTCGAATTTTTCATATCCAACTTGTTACTGCTAAAAATTACCCAATCAGTCCAGTTCCAAAGTTAATGCCTGTAAGTGATCATAAACATCAGAACGAAGAAGGATAAACATGTTTTTGTTGAGGATTTGTTCCACCGTGCAGGCAGTACAGCCAGATGTCCAAAATGAACTCCTCTCACTGAGATAAGGCTATTTTGGAATTTTTGCCCTCGGAGCCAAACATACAGGAACTACCCAAAAAATTAGAATATTGTGAAAAAGTTCATGTATTTCTATAATTCAACTTAAAAGGTGCAATTTACATATTGTATAGATAAATAATATGCAAATCAATATATTTCAAGTTTTATTTGTTTGAATTTTGCTGATAAGAACTTGCAGCTTAAGAAAACCTCAAATTCTAAAACTCAAAAAATTAGAATACTGCAAGAAATCAATTTATAAAGGACTTTAAATACAAAAAATATCAGGCCTCCTAAAGTAAAATCTTGCATCTGTACTTAGTACTTGGTTTGGGCCCTTTTTCTTGACTGACTTCTTACCCCGGCGTGGCATGGATGCTACCAGCTTGTGGCATATCTCAGCTGTTATGGAAGATCAACATGCTCCCATCACAGCCTTGAGCTCTTCTTTATTGTTTGGTCTCTTCCCGTTCAGCTTTCTCTGACAATGCCCCACATGTTTTCAATGGAGTTCAGGTCAGGTGAGTTTGCGGGCCAATCCAGCATGGTGATCCATGGTTGTTGAACCAGGATTTTGTACTTTTGGCAGTGTGGGCAGGTGCCAAGTCCTGCTGGAAGATGAAGTCTGCATCCTCATACAGCTGGTCCACTGAAGCAAGCATGAAGGTCTCCAAAATGTCCTGGTAGACGGCTGCATTTATGCTGGACTTGATGAAGCTCACAGGTCCATTCCTTATGAAGTCCTCCACACTTAAGGTCTTTCCTGACCATCTTCTCCAGGCTGCTGTCAGCCCTCCGGCTTCTTCACCGTTTTCTTCCACACTTCTTCCTTCCACTTAACTGTCCATTAATGTGCTTTGAGACACTCTGAGAACATCCAGCTTCTTTTCTATCACTTTTTGTGTCTTTCCACCTTGTGCAGGGAGTCAATGATGGTTTTCTGCACAACTGTCAGATCAGCATCTTCCCCGTGATTTTGAATTCTTCTAAACCAAGACAGGAACTTTTTTAAAGGCTTGTGGCACTTATGGAGGCGTTTGGATTACTAATCTGAATAGAATGTGACACTCTGAGCTACAATACTGGAGCTTTTCCCAGTATTCAAATTTTTTGAGTTTTTGAATTTGAGGTTTTCTTAAGCTGCAACTTTTAATCAGCAACATCCAAACAAATAAAATATATTGATTCACATATTGTTAGTCTAAAAAATATGTAAATTGCACCTTTTAAGTTGAATTACAGAAATACATGAACTTTTTAAGGATGTTCTAATTTTTTGGGGTAGTACCTGTAGTTGTCACAAACCTATAGTGCCCTCTTTTGAGATTAGACAGTAATATTTACTCCTTGGCTCATATCAGTCAATATGAATTAATACTTAAAAATATGTTAAATTGTTTATATTTTGGTTTATAAGTCGCACTGGACAATAAGTTGCACAAACTATGAAAAAAAGTGTGACTTATAGTCTGGAAAATACAGTAAAACTAAAATTATTGCAAAAACACCCTCAGTTTTATTCTTTGTAAATTTATTGAACACATAAGCCTTTTGGGTTGATATGAAATCTATTTCTATTTAATCAATTTACTTTGCTCTACTGGTTTTACTCTGAATGACTTTCTGATAATTTTGAATGTCACACCAGACAAACACCTATAATTCACCAAAAAAAGCCACAAAAATTAAAAACTAAACTAAAACTAAGCATTTTCCCAAAAAAATAACTAATAAAAACGAGCAAACCTGCTCAAAAAACTAACTTAAACTAACTGAATTGAAAAGCAAAAAGTCAAAACTAAATAAAAACTTAAACCAATTAAAAATCCAAAACTTTTATAACCTTGCAGATGATTCCATCCTCTCTGAGTCTGATTTTGTGGGGGAGTCTCGTCATCCTGGAGGACTGAGTCGGGCTCTAGATTCTGGAGATAAAGGATCACACCTGGATGCAGAGTGTCATTCTGTCGTTTGACCAATCAGGTGTCGGTCATCCATCTGTGACCATCACTCACCTGTCTGCTCCTGAATCTTAAAACCAGAGTGAAGATGAATGAGTTTTATCACCTGGACGTTCAGCTGAGCTGCTCATTCCAGAGGAGGACGATCCTAACATGGTCGTTGGGAAGCTGACTAATCAGGCTCGCTAACCATGTATAACACAACACCAGCTGGTGTTATTGACGGGAGTCATGCCATGCTTCACCTAGATTTGAATTTGTTATTTCTGCCTCACAGAAGGTTGATGGTTCCAGCCTCGCCTGGGGGGGGGCGTTCAAACGGGTTTGCATGTTGTCCCTGTGTATGCGAGGGTTCTCTCCGGGTACCACGGCTTCCTCCCCCAGTCCAAAGGCATGCTGCTGGGTGAACTAGTCTCTAACTTCTACCATTCAGTGACTGCCAGTGGTTGTGTCTGTACTGGCCCTTCAACCCCGAACTGGAGTAAGTGGTTTACACCCCCCCCAGCTCGCCCACCCATCCACCAGACCCCCACCAGATCACCTAGCCACCGGAAGACCCACCAGATCTCCACCAGATCACCCAGCCACCAGACCCCCACAACATCCCCCACCCACCAGATCCCCACCAGATCACCTAGCCACCGGAAACCCACCAGCTCGCCCACCCATCAGCTCGCCCACCCACCAGACCCCCACCAGATCACCTAGCCACCAGACCTCCACAACATCACCCACCCACCAGACCCCCACCAGATCACCTAGCCACCAGACCCCCACCACATCACCCACCCACCAGACCCCACCAGATCACCTACCCACCGGAAAACCCACCAGCTCGCCCACCCACCAGACCCCCACCAGATCACCTAGCCACAAGACCCCCCCAACATCCCCCACCCACCAGACGCCCCAGCAGTTCACCTAGCCACCAGACCCCCACAACATCCCCCACCCACCCGCCCCCACCAGATCACCTAGACACCGGAAAACCCACCAGCTCGCCCACCCACCAGACCCCCACCAGATCACCTAGCCACCAGACCCCCACAACATCACCCACCCACCAGACCCCCACCAATCACCTAGCCACTGGAAACCCCCCCGCTCGCCCACCCACCAGACCTCCACAACATCCCCCACCCACCAGACACCACCAGATCACCTAGCCACCGGAAAACCCACCAGCTCGCCCACCCACCAGACCTCCACAACATCCCCCACCCACCAGACACCACCAGATAACCTAGACACTGAAAAACACACCAGCTCGCCCACCCACCAGACTCCCACCAGATCACCTAGCCACCGGAAAACCCACCAGCTCGCCCACCCACCAGACCTCCACAACATCCCCCACCCACCAGACACCACCAGATAACCGAGACACTGAAAAACACACCAGCTCGCCCACCCACCAGACCCCCACCAGATCACATAGCCACCAGACCCCCACAACATCACCCACTCACCAGACCCCCACCAATCACCTAGCCACTGAAAAACCCACCAGCTCACCCACCCACCAGACTCCCACCAGATCACCTAGCCACCGGAAAACCCACCAGCTCGCCCACCCATGAGACCCCCACCAGATCACCTAGCCACAAGACCCCAACATCACCCACCCACCAGACCCCACCAGTTCACCTAGCCACCGGACCCCCAAAACATCCCTTACCCACCAGACCCCCACAAGATCACCTAGCCACCGGAAAACCTACCAACTCGCCCACGCACCAGACCCCCACCAGATCACCTAGCCACCAGACCCCCACTACATCACCCACCCACCAGACCCCACCAGATCACCTACCCACCGGAAAACCCACCAGCTCGCCCACCCACCAGACCCCCACCAGATCACCTAGCCACAAGACCCCAATATCACCCCCCACCAGCCCCCACCAGTTCATCTAGCCACCAGACCCCCACAACATCCCCCACCAGATCACCTAGACACCGGAAAACCCACCAGCTCGCCCACCCACCAGACCCCCACCAGATCACCTAGCCACCAGACCCCCACAACATCGCCCACCCACCAGACCCCCACCAATCACCTAGCCACTGGAAACCCACCAGCTCGCCCACCCACCAGACCCCCACAACATCCCCCACCCACCAGACACCACCAGATAACCTAGACACTGAAAAACACACCAGCTCGCCCACCCACCAGACTCCCACCAGATCACCTAGCCACCGGAAAACCCACCAGCTCGCCCACCCACCAGACCTCCACAACTCCCCCACCCACCAGACACCACCAGATAACCGAGACACTGAAAAACACACCAGCTCGCCCACCCACCAGACCCCCACCAGATCACATAGCCACCAGACCCCCACAACATCACCCACTCACCAGACCCCCACCAATCACCTAGCCACTGAAAAACCCACCAGCTCACCCACCCACCAGACTCCCACCAGATCACCTAGCCACCGGAAAACCCACCAGCTCGCCCACCCATGAGACCCCCACCAGATCACCTAGCCACAAGACCCCAACATCACCCACCCACCAGACCCCACCAGTTCACCTAGCCACCGGACCCCCAAAACATCCCTTACCCACCAGACCCCCACCAGATCACCTAGCCACCGGAAAACCTACCAACTCGCCCACGCACCAGACCCCCACCAGATCACCTAGCCACCAGACCCCCACAACATCACCCACCCACCAGACCCCCACCAATCACCTAGCCACTAGAAAACCCACCAGCTCGCCCACCCACCAGCCTCACCTACCCCACCCTCACAAATCCCCCACCCACCAGACCCCACCAGATCACCACACCACCCACCCCCCACCCACCAGACCCCACCCACCAATCCCTAGCCACTAGCCACCGGAAACCCACCAGATCCCCACCCACCAGACCCCCACAACATCACCCACCCACCAGACTCCCACCAGATCACCTAGCCACCGGAAAACCCACCAGCCCCCCACTATTTCTTCACTTTTTTGATGAGTTTGTATGAGAATGAAACTGATTCGTCTTTTTTCCAAAAGTAAACAATCGTCTTTGATGACAGAATAAATATTTTCAGGTCTAAATCCTTGAAAAGACTAAAACTAAAGTCCAACATCCCGTTTCTGTCCTGATATTGACTAACGCTGCAGACTCGACCTGAAAGTGGACCGACTAAAATGTCGCCGTCTGCTGGAAGATGAGAAATCAACGTTGTGTTTGCAGTTTGGAAAACTAACCACTGAAAACGAAAACTTTAACGTCAGAAACGAGCTGATGTGATCCACAGAAAGATCAAGTCCTGAACGTACTTCCCACCACGAGCTGCCCTCTGAATGCGAGTGGAAGCGTCACACGTCCCCGTGACTCATCCACCCTCAGATTTATCCACATCCACCTGTTTGGTGGCGGCGTAGGAGGGAAGCGATGAAGAGCAGGAGCCGGTCGGCCGTCCAGCCCGACACCTGCTCTCTGCTGAACCGTAGTCACTCCAGCATGTGTGGGTGACGCGGTGACAGCTCCGCCGTGCTCCTGCACCACTTTCTGCTCTATTTCTGCTTCTTGTGGGTGGACAACACCGATGCTGGTGCAAATGGCAGCTCTGGAAGAAGTGAACATGTGCTTCTGAGGGAAGGACGCAAAAATAACACCTAACAAGTTGTTGAAATATTCTTCAACAGATGCAAGATAACTCGTCTAAACCAGGGATGGGATGTATCCAAGTACTACTACTTTATATAGATTTAGTTGTGGATACTTTTGACTTACACATTTCACAGCAAGTATTTGTTTTTTGTCTTTTTATAGATGATGATGAGGTTCCTCAGAACGCTGCAGAATATTATTTCTTGTAACGCAAGAAAATTCTGATTAATACCTTTCAAATAAGAAGAAAAAAATGGATTCTTGTTGTTTTATTATCTATAATAGATTTTATTGTTCAAAAATAGATTCCCCCGGAAATTTAAATGCTTTATTTTAGTCTATGATTTTATGCTCAGTGGGGAAAAAGTTACCCCCCGATTATTTAGTAACGTGAGATTATATCCGTTCTGGAAAAACTTACTTGGTCTGGTGTTAAAACAGAAAAATAAATTTAAAAAATGTAAAAAAGAAGCTAAATTTATGGAAATTATGGAAACTTGAGGAAAGTTTTTAACTGCTGAGCATCAACAAAGCAGTACGAAACATCAGAGTACAGGTTGAGTCCACACAGGCAGGATGACGGTGGTCTTACCTTCATGAGAACCGACTCGCTGAGTTTTTCTCTGTTGACGATCTTTATGGCGACTTTCTGACACGTGACACAGTGGACGCCCAGTTTCACCAGACCTGGAACACAAAAACCACATCGGTCATGCTGAGACGCTGCAGAGAGACGGCCAACATCACACAGGCATGACAGAACAGTTACGCTGGGAAGCTGGACTAAACTGGTTCTGATCTGGAGGACTGATCTGGTTCTGCTGTGGGGAACTGATCTGGTTCTGATCTGGAGGGCTGATCTGGTTCTGTTGTGGGGAACTGATCTGGTTCTGATCTGGAGGGCTGATCTAGTTCTGATCTGGGGGACTGATCTGGTTCTGTTCTGGGGGACCAGAACAGAACTGGTTTTGTTCTGGTTCTGATCTGGGGGACTGATCTGGTTCTGATCTGGAGGACTGATCTGTTCTGGTTCTGATCTGGGGGACTGATCTGGTTCTGATCTGGGGGACTGATCTGGTTCTGATCTGGGGGACTAATCTGGTTCTGATCTGGGGAACTGATCTGGTTCTGATCTGGAGGGCTGATCTGGTTCTGATCTGGTTCTGTTCTGGGGATCTGATCTAGCTCTGATCTGGGGGACTGATCTGTTCTGGTTCTGATCTGGGGGACTGATCTGGTTCTGATCTGGGGGACTAATCTGGTTTTGATCTGGTTTTGTTCTGGTTCTGATCTGGGGGACTGATCTGGTTCTGATCTGGGGGACTAATCTGGTTCTGATCTTGTTCTGATCTGGGGGACTGATCTGGTTCTGTTTTGGGGGACTAATCTGGTTTTGATCTGGTTTTGTTCTGGTTCTGATCTGGGGGACTGATCTGGGTTCTGATCTGGGGGACTAATCTGGTTCTGATCTGGTTCTGATCTTGTTCTGATCTGGGGGACTGATCTGGTTCTGTTTTGGGGGACTAATCTGGTTTTGATCTGGTTTTGTTCTGGTTCTGATCTGGGGGACTGATCTGGTTCTGATCTGGGGGACTAATCTGGTTCTGATCTGGTTCTGATCTAGTTCTGATCTGGGGGACTGATCTGGTTCTGTTCTGGGGAACTGATCTGGAGGACTGATCTGGTTCTGATCTGGGGGACTAATCTGGTTCTGAGTCTGGTTCTGATCTGGGGAACTGATCTGGTTCTGATCTGGAGGGCTGATCTAGTTCTGATCTGGTTCTGTTCTGGGGACCTGATCTAGCTCTGATCTGGGGGACTGATCTGGTTCTGTTCTGGGGGACTGACCTGGATCTGATCTGGAGGACTGATCTGTTCTGGTTCTGATCTGGGGGACTGATCTGGTTCTGATCTGGGGGACTAATCTGGTTTTGATCTGGGGTTTTGTTCTGGTTCTGATCTGGGGGACTGATCTGGTTCTGATCTGGGGGACTAATCTGGTTTTGATCTGGTATTGTTCTGGTTCTGATCTGGGGGACTGATCTGGTTCTGATCTGGGGGACTGATCTGGTTCTGATCTGGGGGACTAATCTGGTTCTGATCTGGTTCTGATCTGGGGGACTGATCTGGTTCTGTTTTGTCTGGGGGACTAATCTGGTTTTGATCTGGTTTTGTTCTGGTTCTGATCTGGGAGACTGATCTGGTTCTGATCTGGGGGACTTATCTGGTTCTGATCTGGTTCTGATCTGGGGGACTGATCTGGTTCTGTTTTGGGGGACTAATCTGGTTTTGATCTGGTTCTGATCTGGGGAACTGATTTTGATCCCGGAGCTGACGGTCCAGAGAAGAACTCTGGACAAGCTGCTGAACTTGGTCCAGAACTCTTCAGGTCTTGATCAGTGGGGTGGTTCAGACAGAGGCTGCTTCAGGTCAACAACAACATGGCAGTTTAATTATTAAAGAATCCAAAACAAAGTCCTCCAGGACATCTGAAGCAGTTTCACTTGAGTCCATTCCAGATGCTGGTCTCGTCTAGTCTTGTCTCGTCCCCGTCCCGTCTCGTTTCAGACAAACCTGATGAACGTCTGAACCAGCCTCTCTTTCTGGTTTCATCTCATTTCACTTGTCTGAAATGAATAAAATCCCCCGCTGGACAGACTGACTGAAACGTAACAGACTCGTACTCTCAGACTCCCCGGTCTCCGTTCCACCGTGAACCTGATGCCAATCTCGTACCTCAGCAGAAATGTCAACATGCAACACGGTTATCTTCACGCCAGTACGACGGCTTCATTCATCTCCATCAAAGCTGTGACACGGGGGAGGGCGCCTGGCTTTGTACTGAAGGTCTGCAGACGCGCGCTGAAATGCCACTGCGCATATGCACCTCTTCATTACCACACATGTATATTCCACAGATGAGTGTCGCTATCCGAGAGGTGATTTCCCCAGTGGGGGCTCGTAGGGGAGCGAGCGGAGCCGGGAGCGGCGGGGGTTCCAGACCAGTACGGCAGCCTGGGGGCTCTTTTATGTCACCAGTTAGAAATGAAATCGCATCCTGGGTGATGTTTGTCAGCAATCATTGATCTTGTTGTCGGGGGGAAGCTCGGGGACGGATTCAGCTGCTCACCATCATTCAGGACAAAGAGGAACGTTTAACAGCAACGATGCATGGATGCAAAATCCAGAGGAACCGTCGGAGCTCCGATGATGCAGGAATCATCAGAAAGCATTTCTGTAAATCTTTCCTACCAATGGAAACTGTTGTATCGCTTGTTTTAGGTCATGTGACTTCAACAGAAAGGGTCTGAGCTGGTCGCACGTCAAGGTGTAAATGAATGTTTCAAGGAGCAAGAAGTACAAGTATCAGTGAGATGTTTAAATCCCCCGGAGGAAGCACTTCATAGACAATCTGATACTCATATACTGAATCACAGCCTGGAAATTCAGCGTAAACAAACACTAATCCAAAAAGTTTGTGTTTGTGAGCAGCAGCATGACTGAGTCACAACTCAACAGACATCATGGGTCTCGTTACAGGCCGACGTGGGCCGGTTTTTCCTCATGTTGCAGCTACACGGGTCCAGCGAGGGCCGCGCCTCCACTGAAATACACATCTGTGATCTCATAATCTTCTGCGGTTTAATGACTCCTCCGACACCCAAATGTGAGCCCGTCTTAACAGATGAGCTTTAGGTTTCTGAAGAAAACCATAAAAAGCCCTTAATGTCTGACATTTTTCACCGTGCTTCACAGTTATTACAATCACCACAAAGCTCCAAATTAGGCCCCAAAGTAATAATCCCTGACATTTCCCCATCAAGCTACATTTGCTTAGCTTCTACCGTCTCGTTTCTCAGCCGGGACGAGTCCCTGACAGCTCTGACATTTTCTGCTCCCAACAACTTTCTCAATGTGCGTGGTTGTCCGTTTGTGTTTGCTGATTCGTGGAGCAGGAAGAAGAAAGAAGAAGAGGAAGATAAATATTCCTCTAAGCTGAGAGGAGGAGCCGACACGCGTTTATCACCAGTTGTTCATGATGATCAGCAGCAAGGACACATGGAGATCCACATAAATGTTCCTTAAATTAATTTAAAGTCCATTCATCCATCTATTATCCATCCATCCATCCATCCATTTATCCATCTACCCATCCATCCATGTATCCGAACATCCATTTATCCATTAATTTATCCATCCATCCATTTATCATCTACACATCTATCCATCCATCCATTTACCCACCCATCCATTCATTCATCCATAATTTTCTCCATCCAGCCATCATCCATCCATCTACTCATCCATCCACTCATCCATCCATCCATCCATCAATTTATCATTCTACAGACCTGCAAACTCATCAGAGGTGAAAAAGATGACAAACAACCGACCCCTCTCGGGAGGTCCGGGGCATTAACTTTGCCATCAAACCAAAGTTTGTGTTCGGTATTCTTCGTGGGTGCTCAAGTTCTGAAATCAGCCTGTTTAACAGTGTTAAGTAGGGATGTAACTAGGGATGGGTACCGAAATCGGTACTTTTTTGGTACCTACCGAACTCCGTCGGTACTACCGGGTACCGATTCACGTAAAATCAAACGGTACCATGTTTCGGTACCTAAATGCACCATTTTTAATGTGAGGTAGTGAAGGAGTTTGTTATTTCTGTGCCGCACGTGAACGTTGCATCGCAGCATGACATCAGCAGCAGCGGCCGCATGTTCAGTCAGAAGCTTTCCTGCTTCACTTCTCCAAAACATCAAGTTCGCTGCAATATTTGTGATGCCAGCGGCGGGAACACGTCTGATCTGAGGAAGCAGCAGATTAAACACAATATTCTTTTCAAAGCTCCGTTCCCGTCGCGTTATCCGCAGCCCGCAGAAAAAAGAGAGGGAGAAGTCCGTCAGCGCCTCGGCGGCTGAACAGATGTAATCGGGGGCAGATAATAACCAGCAGGGTTCACAAACTGCCGTTCAAGAACTTAATACGATGTGAATATTTACTGAGTTTAGCATTAACCAAGACAGTAAACCAGTTCTGGGGCGACACGCAGGTCACGTCTCTCCCTCCCTCCCTCTGTCGCGACTCGCATCCCACATCTTTATTAAATTATTCATCACAGCGGAGTTTCAGCACGCGAGTGCACCAGCCACCATCCTGCCATCTGATAAATAAGAGTCTGCGTCTCTCTGAAACAGCTTGTATGGTTTAACCAGCACGGCAGAAACTGTCTGCATCAAGTTAGTAACCTGATCCCTGCAGCAGGATTACAGCCTCCAGACCTGCGCAAAACGCGCCACAAAATCAGTTTAGTGTCGGAGAATATTCCGTCTTTTTTCTCATTAAATTATTCTGTCATTATTATTATTTTGTCTGGAACAAACTCCCAGAAAGTCTCAGATCAGCTGAAACAGTTTGTTTAAATCCAGGTTAAAGACCCACCTGTTCTCAGCTGCATTCACATAGATTTTACTCTAAAGTTCAAATCTGCACGGCTCTATGCTCTCTTTTTAATCATAAATATTTTAAATTTTTATCATTTTAAAATCATACTTGTACTTTTTTGTTCTTAATCATTTTCTCTTTTACACCCTGCTGCAATGCTTGGTTTATCTAAAGCACTTTGAATTTTCCTGTAGGCTACATGAAATGTGCTGTATAAAAAAACTTGCCTTGCCATTAAGTTTCCCTGTTACCAGACGCTCTGACATCATGGAGAACAGCTGGATTTTGCTTTAATATATCATTAAAAAATTCTATGTTGAGGATGAGAAATAAATCTGTTATTGCCATATAAACACACAGAAAGGTACCGAAAACTGGTACCGTTTGGTACCGGTACCGATTCAAATGTGAAAGGTACCCATCCCTAGATGTAACGATATCCACATCTCACGGTACGATATTATTTTGATACGAACCTCACAGTGCAATATTTATCTCGATATTGTGGGGAGGCTCACCATAACAATAATGATGGCATGAAATGCTTTGACGAGTCATTGTTACAATATTTATTGTCAAATTCAAGCTTGTGACATTTTGACCTGCTTGAAAAAGTTTTGCTGAAGCTGGAATTCAAGTAAAAATCCAACATATATTTATTGAGAAGACAGCTCATGTACTAGATTAAATAAACTCAACCAGGCATTAAAACAGCCTATTTTCTGAGTAAAAAGACCCAGGCACAAATAAACTGCCTCGTCTTTGGTATTCAATAATTTTAAAATAAATAAGTCCGCCTGTCTGTCAGTGTCTGAACTTCTACAGGCTCCTTGTGGACATGATTGGAGTGCCGTGATGTCGACAATCAGCTGATCAGATTCTCTTCTGCACCCGCTGCTGCAGGTTAAACGCAGAGTTAATGAACAGCTAATCGAAGTGGTGAAAAAGTACGAAAATGTGTACAACACGCGAGGCGTTTAATACACGGACATCACCGCATGCGCAGCCCCCCCGGACCAAGTTCGTCATTAAATATAAACTCACCAAATCAACACGGCGACATCCGCGGCGTCACGGCTGAAACTTCTCACGGAGGGATAACAATGGAGCGGGGCCCCTTTTGAGTAAATGGTCTTATGTCATGGAAAACAGTTCAAACTACATCATTGAAGTGTAGAGCAAGTGTGTGAAGTGAAAAAATGTAATCCTAAAAATTTATTCTGAAATGGCATTTGATTAGAGAAAGGTCCTTTTCAATGCAAGCTAATGTGGCACGATTTGGCACTAAGGAGTAAATGAGGTGTATTTTTATTAGAGACCTTAGAAAAAGAGTTAGACAACCCATTTTCTAGAATATCATGAGTCAAGTCTAAATACACACCTTGACCAAGTTTTATGCCGTTTGCATTAGTAGAAAAAAAGTAACAACATAAAAGGTCACTCGCTACCCCTTCAGAAAGCTTAGGGAGCTATGAGGGTTAAGAGAATTCATTTTTGTTAATATATTGAAACATGAATATTAAATTAGAATAAAGTTGTCCCCTGAAGGGATGGGGGTGGCGGAAATCACTCTTATAACGGTCAAAAACCACAATGAAAAGCTCATATGTCAAATCAGAAAGAAACATTAAGCACTGGAAGAGTGGACTAGTCAGAAATGGCAGAGGAGATTAATTTGACTGAGGTGGATTAAACTCAACAGATTAAATGTTCCAGTCATGGTTTAATTCAGAAAAAGGAAATGAAATCAATGTATGATGGCAGTGGAGGCCAGAACTGCCCCAGCAACTGGTCCCATTGATTTTTCTGCTTTAATCAGATCAATTCTCTTTACTAATCAGATCAATATCTCCAGGACCTCTGAACTTTGCCTGCTGGGACCGGTGGGACTCTTCTTCATCCTCTCTTCATCATCCTCACACATGTGAGGCAGAGAATCAGAGGGAAGGCGGGTCCAGCGTACGTACGACACAACTTACATCAGACGTCTCAGACAAGCTTCTGATGAAGTCAGACAAGATGAGGAGGCTGCAGAGGAAACTGCTCTACAATGCAAGTCAACTCCAAATCCCATGATGCACTGCAGTAAGCACTGACCAATCAGAGAGCAGCTGAGAGGCCTGCAGGTTGAATAAAAACTGATTTGTGAATAAACCGAGCAGCCTTGGTGCTGCTCGCCCCCGACTGAGATCTTAAGTTCTTCCGAATATGGCTCTGGATGGAGTCGTCTCCGTGGCAACAGCAAATGATGCTTATGGGTCCTGCAACATGCAGCAGTAAACTATAAGCACTGTAAAACGGATATTTTTACAAGTTAGGGTGAAATATTTATTAATGATGACAGTAAAATCTTCTGGAAACATCAAACCAGGAAACTCAGAAGCAACAATGACGCTGATGTTCACGTTAAACACGGAACATGAAAGCTCCTTTGACCGTTAGATTGTGATTATTATGTGATTGAAGCTCGGACCAGCGGCTCTACAGCCGCCCGGAGAAGACTGAATGAAATCATGCAGCCTGCTGGAAAGACCTAATGAGATTGGATTAATGGGAAAATAACCGCTGTGAACTGATGCAATCACTCTGTGAAATTAAATAAATGCTGGAGACGATGCTGTAATGCTGACATTTGAGTTAAAGAACTGCTCCGTCACTTTTAACTGGCAGCGCGGCTGCTCATGCATCTGATTCCCAAACAAGTAAATGTTCCGCTTCATGAAAGCTACATCCATTAGCCCAGAGCTGTGAAGCCGGTACGTGCACCAGCACAGAGAGGAAGCATGCAGTCGTTTCCTCCTGCAGACCTTTGAACCCGGTGAACCGAAGTCACATCAGAATCTGAGTTCAGGTTTAACATGATGAAAATGCTGCGGAGCTGAGGAAGCTGACAGCAAGGGGAGCGCTGAGACCTGGACCAAGAAGACCTTGATCCCTCTCACCCAATAAAATAAATAAAAATGTCTGGTATTATCGCTGATATCGGCGTTAAAATGTGATATCGGAAAGTATCGGTACCCATTTTTTGTGCCGATTATTGACTGATAAAATTTTTCGAGACCTTGTTCCATTAGCAGCAGTCCACCATGTATAAAAGTCTGTTATTGTGGAAGAACTTCATATCCCAGCATTCCTTTCAGTCATGTGACTACGGTGCAGCTGCTGCTGCTACAGACTGACTTGCTTTGAAGCTGCTGATAATATGTCTGGTTTTAAGTTGTTGGTTAAGTTACCAAGTTGTCAGAAACATTTGAATTAGACACATGTTGATAATACCTGCTAGCATCTGATATCTGGCAGTCAGATGTCCACAATGAACTCATCTGGCTGAGTTAAGAAGATTTTGGGATCTTTGCTCGAGGACCAGAATATAGTTGTATCTCTCAAAATATTACAGTTGTATCGGTTGATGTCAGAACTTAAGTTGGACAATATTGGTACATCAGATATCGGTAAAAAAGAAAAAAACAAAACATTGAATGTCCCTAAATATAAAATGTCAAATTGGATGTTCCAAAAGTCCCTAATCCTAAAAACTGATACATCACTGGAACCTCTGAACATCATTGTGTCTCAGAAACAGTAGTATGCAACTCTGTGATGGACGGTTAACCCTTTAGGTGATCTACAGAAGTTTTCCAGCATTTCTATCCCATCCAAGAGGTTTGCAATCCAGCCACTAAATGTCGTGTTTATTGAGAGACTATCTGGTAGATCCACAATGATCCATGACAACACCATTATTTATCCCATTTCCATCATAAAAACATCACTATTAGCGGTGTCAAGCTTTGTGCTGCTGTAGCGACTCTGTTCAAGCCGTCAGAGATCCATAAACTGCAGCTGGGAGTTACAGATGTTTCTTTCTATGCATTAGTGAATAAGAACATCGTCAGAGATGCTTTCAGTGATCAGAAGAGCTGACCGGACCCCGACTGCATCTGTGCAGTGGAAACGTATCGGGTTAGTTTCAATGGAAGTTAGGAGAGCTAGCTTAAGTCGTTGCTAACTGGGTTTCATGTATTTTTTTTTCAGAAAGTTAAGTTATGAGCATAAATCTGATCAGACACTTACTGTAACAACTCCACGTGTTTATCAGAAGATCTAACCGCTCGTGTTAGCTGCTGTTTACATAAAGTCGATCACCAGAACATGACTTACTTCTCTCAGATAAAACATTTCCATATTTTCTGGTCCCTCCAGCCAGCCGTGAAACATGGACAGACATCCCTGCTGATGAAAGCTTTCTTTCTCCTGTGTATGAAGACGGTTATTATGTATCTGATAGATTCAGAAAAAATCTGGTGTCAATCAGCTGATATCAGCTGTTTAGAAACTTCTGCAGGGACTCCGTTTGGGTCATACCCAATGAGAGAGTTTTTCTTTTTTTTTTTCCGTCGAATCATATCAGTTCTCGGGGATTAAAATGATAAATATCCATAACCTTACTTTGATTCTACTACAGTGTTTTTGCTCCAAGTTCAATATGACGGTGGGAGTACAGTGGGATGCGTAGGTGACGTCGCCATCTGCAACCTAAAGATTATTAATCTCTGATGTGTAACCGTGTACACGATGGTTAGTAGTCCCGATTACATGTGTAGAAAAGTTGTAAATGTTGATACCCCTCACTACTATGTTGCTAAGAGACCTCAATTTAGACCTGGAAATGATGATGAAGACACTTCCTTTTCACTTCCCACCAATCAGAGAGCTTAAATTCACGGTAACGTCCAATCAGGAACAGGCAAAGATCAACAAGTGAGCTGAAAGTTCTATGTGTGTGAAAAATAATGGTCCTCTGTGGCTGCAATAAAGAAAGAAGAGCTTTCTAATGCACCGTGAGTTATACATTTCCCTCATCACAAAGGCAGATGTGGATTCCATCAGCCTGAGTTTTCAAGCCTGAATCTTTTAGGATGTAGAACGAAACCGAAGTCCAAACATCCAGCTGGCTTTCAGAATGACTCGACAGGTTTGCTGCATCATAAATCTGAGGGAGTCCTGGCTGCTCAGTCATGCACAACATGACATTTAATCTCTCGAGCTTGTTCATTTCCTGCTGCTGTGAGGAGATTTTTGTGACCTGCAGAGAAACACTGAAATCCCGGAAGTTGTCACCAACACTGCTGCAGATGGACACAGCAGCCTGGTCGTTTCTCCCCCGACATGACGGATCAAAATGTGTCACTCCGCCTGAAAACAGCGCCAGCGTTTATGACCGTCCTCCTGTCCGTGAAGGAGCACCTTAACGAAGTCCGCTGCAGTCTGGTGTGATCAGCGTTAACATGCTGTTCAGTGACCTTTAACATGCACCCACACCTCCACGTATGTATCACGCAGAGGCGGCATTACGTGGAAGCAAGTGTCACACTGGATGCTTCAGAAGTGTGAGACGGCCCATCGTTTGTCGCTCAACGTTAACTCATCGCTGAAGGATTTAATATGTTAGCTGAGAGGAACCAAGGAAAACAAACTGCAGCAGCTGTCCTTATGTCATGTTCATAACTTCCATCTACAGCTCATGACTTAGGGCCAATTCCAGTTCCTATCTTAACCCTCAAGCTCAACCCCCAATCTTAGCAGCCCTCAAAACCAAGTGTTAAGGGCCATTTTGTGACTTAGAAATGGGACACCCCTTAAATGCAAATATGTCTTAAAAACTGTGGGGGGCAGCATTACGCCAAGGCAGCGTTTAGTCTGTCAATTCAGGAGAAGAAGAAGAAAAAGATATTTTATTTACATTTATTTGCACTTTTAACCCCGTCTGTTTAATCGTAAGCCACAGCCGCAACCACCATGGACATAATCAGCTGTCACCACATACCACGGCTTACTGAAAGGTAAACACCAGCTATAACGAAAGTTACACAGGTAACTGTGGTTCTGTGAATTCCTAGATGGCTGCCAGTCAGCTGGCCCACACGTCATCTGATTGACTTTGTTGTCGTAAGGACTCAACCTGCGCGGAGCACGAGGTAACATATCCACGCTGGCAGTGGAACGAAACCGAACTATCGTTCCACAACTCTGCGGCTACGGGATGTGACATTAGCCTGGTCGTCTTACACCATTATCGGAATAAGCGCGTTATACAGGCTGTGATCTTGATAAAACGTCATTAGAACCGAGAAAACTGACCGTTTTGGAACGTTAACTTAACTAACTTAAATGACAGAAACATGGTTTGACCACACCGGCTGCTATTGCCAAAAGGTCGTAAAATAAGAATAATATTATGCAGCAATGTGGTAACTAATCCATAACATGGGCCTAAACTAAGATAATGCAATGGTTAATAATATTTATATCTCAATTAACACAGAAAATACTTAAGATTTGTAGCTCGCCTTCTTTGCCGCTTGCATTCTGGGTAGCCCTTACTCACAAGGGTGGCGTCAGAGAATCTCAGTATCGAGGGCAACTCAGGCCTTAAAGGAGTCATCACCCGGAAATCCCACTTTTTCACGTTAAAACGCGTTTATTGGAATAGGAACTCAGTTAAAACATGCCAGAAACTCCAGAGAGTGAAAGTGACTTCGTCTTTGAGTGTGGGCTCTCTCTTTTCACCAGAATCGGCTACGTGCTGAGCTGCCTCGGCAGAAATTCAGCAGTTTTCAGAGCTCTTACAGGAGGGACAGCACTACCAGGGACCAGTGGATTATACTGTATTTATCAGTGAGGATGTGCAGTCGGAAAGTGTTGCTGCTTGTGTAACTTATTATCTTTTGTGTAAGAGACCAGTAATGATGGTTGACAAACGGACAAGCTGCTAATGTAGCTACTGTAGTGTTAAAAGCTAACACTGTTTGGTTAACTTCAAGTCAGATGTCCGCTCCTTATATTCATCAGAGTCCAGCCCTTTTACTCCGCGGATCCTCTCTATCAACCGTGTTTTTATCATGTTTTTCACTGTTGGGACATCATTTCCTTCACTTGGTCTGTGCTAATTAAAACTTTGTTTTGGCTTTAACGTTTGCCTCGTGAACGCGCTTACAGACAGGTCTAATTCTCGTGCATATTCACGTGACAAACAAAAGTTGGAGATAAAAAGAGGTTAAAATGAGCTCATTAAATTTTCGTCCCACCCAACTATAATTAAAAATTCATTTGAAGATAATTTAAGAAGGATTGTGTATGTAAAACACTGGGTTATGGCACCTTTAAACTTGCCCCTTTACATTCTGGGAATCGGGACAGCACTTGGACTTCGCGGGAGTGTGCATTTATGAGATAGGAGATTGAGGGTTAAGACAGGAATTGGAATTCACCCTTATATTCATCATGACTTCTTATAGACCAATATCAGTTAAATATTAGCTGGAATGGAGTATTTGCTCAAAAAGAGGGCCTCAGAAGAGCTAACGAGCTGCAGTTCTTCCCGTCAAACCTTAAAAATGACTTTTTAAGACAAAACAACTGCTGCGATGTCTTCCAGTCAGGTTTTAGACAGCACCACAGCACTGAGACTGCTCTGACCAAAGTCATGAATGAGATATGTCTGATTACTGACGCTTGAAAAAATGTCATTGTTGGTTTTACTGGATCTCAGAGCTGCATTTGATACAGTTGACCACATTATATTACTATAACCAGTGGAGAACTGGGTTGGTCTCTCTGGTTCTGTACTAAACTGGTTCAAATCGTACTTGTAGAACAGGAAGTATTTTGTGTCAGTAGGTAACTTTACATCTGAGCAGACAAGAATTACCTGTGGAGTTCCCCAGGGCTCCATTCTGGGGCCTCTTCTGTTTTACATCTACATGCTCCCACTGGCCCAGGTTATAAAGAACAACAACATTAGTTACCATAGCTACACAGATGACACACAGGTATATATTACGGTGTCACCAGGAGACCAGGGCCCTGTACAGGCTCTTGGTAAATGCATTGAGGAGATTAATGATTGGATGTGCCTCAACTTTCTTCAGCTGAATTAAAACAAAATTGAGGTGATTGTTTTTGGAGCCAAAGAGAAACGACAGCAGGTCGTCACAGAGCTTCAATTTATACACCTAAAAACCACCAACCAGGCCAGAAATCTGGGTGCATAGCCAGTGCTTCTTGTGTTTGTCCCGGTTTGACCGCAGCTAGTTCGCTCTTAGCAGAATATAAACAGCAAATTTCTTCTTCTACGCTTGCATTATCGTCAGAGTGCCTGAACGCCGCGGCTTCTGTAGTGTCGTGAACTTGCATGCGCATGCATCACTGGGGTACAATGTTCTACTGTTTAGGCTATAAAAATATACTAAATGATGTAATTTCCAGTAAATTATGGACGCTACCCACTCAGGACACTTGGATTACATTGGACGAGCAGTATGAAGGAATATTACCAAGTTCTTGTGGACTTTTATGGACCTTTTTGTGTTGAGAGCCACTGAACTCCATTATATGAAAGTTGGGGGAAAATGAAAACCTGTCCGATCTCCGGCTGCATTTGAGACATTACAAAAGTGCCCCAGTCTCTTGCTCAGCATGAGGGTGAGTAGAAAATGAAGGCACATCATTCTGTGGGTGTACTATTCCTTTAACAGGACTCAGCACCCACCTTTCCTCTCTGTTCTGGCTGTGTCCGTACACCCAACTTCCTCATTCACTACACAGGGCAGCACTATATAGCACACTATAGCGCATCCATTCTGTTTGGGATTTGGACATGAAGTCTACTATTTTCTCCTCGCCGCAGATCACGCGACTACCAGCATTCACCACAGTAACCATGGCACACTTGAAGATGCCATTCCAATCGGATCAAAACTCTTATGTGTAAATTATTTCCTGATATTGTATGCAGCTGATCCTCTTAGTTGTTTTAATTTATTCTAATAAAGTTCAAATAAATTTGATTCTATGAGAATAAGTTGTTCTTTCAAGGCAGCTGCTTTAAACTCCTGACTCATGAAATCAAAGATAAACAACAGAGTGAAGCTGTTGAGTTTGACTTGTATGCAACAGGGAATGCTGGGGGATATTTTCCTTCCCTCATCATCAGTGTGTTGACACACAGAAATCTCTTGGATCATGCAGCGCTCAGAGCAGCTGGACCTCCAGGCAGCATTCAACCAGCCACGCTCAGTCACTGCACTGAGTAAAAGCAGGAGTCAGTTTCCTTCACACGGACAGAACATATTTGAACTCTAAAATTTTACCATTTTGGGCAACAAAAAACTGTAAGGGAGAAATTCAGGAACTCGAGCACAGAGACACGAATGCTGCCATGTAGTCAGGTGACAGGTACAGAGAGACTGCAGAGATGTGATGGGAGATATTCAAATGTGGTCATTGTAAAGTGTGTCAATAGCAGGGAGGAACATCTGTGGTATCGCTCCTGCACACAGCGAATCCATGACTGGCTGCTAATCACGTTTTCTAAAGTACCGGTGGATTGGTGAAGAACAGACTATTCTATTGTCTTGAAAAAGAACGTCAAAGATATTTGCTCGGACACTTGGGTTGTGCAACTCTGTAAAAGCTTGTGTTTAATCTTATATGACGTTCAGAAAAATGAGACTGAAGTTCATTTGTAATGCAGACAGGGCAGATGTGAGAGAGGAAGTGGTGTGTAGACTAGGGCTGGACGATTATGGAAAAAATACTAAACAATTATTTTGATTGATACAGGTGGAGACTAGAGATTACAGCAGCATGGGTTACATTGTAGATGTCAATGTTGAATAATATGGGACCAAATACGGAGCCTTGGGGAACACCTTTATGAAGGAGCAGTGAATCCACCGAAACTGTCTGCAATCATGTACAGCCGCTCTCTGATAGACCAAAAAAACAGAACATTTCCGGCAGATTAGTCTACAGCAAGAATCACCATCTCTGGATCGCCTTTCCATTTCCAGTCACTTTTTTTAAACTTAAAAGTTGCAGTGTAACCAGGAGTAAATGTGAACTTAAAGGCCTTAATCAGTGGTGTTTAAACTTTTTGAGCCATGACCCCCAAAATAACATACTTATGTGTTCATAAACCCCCTAACAACTGAGTGGTTAATTGTGTGATACGTCTAATGGGTCATCCTGTGATCACTCTCTTAATGTAAAACTTGGAAACTGTCCGGATCTTTAGAAATAAGGAGGATAAAGTGGATTTTGGTGAATTATGTTATAGGGCAGCACAATTAATCGAAATTTGATCATGATTTCAAGTTTTGTGTCAAACAATCTCCAAACTCACATAATCGAGTTGAAACTTTTTTTTTTTTTTTTTTTGCAGTTTTTCTTGGTACAATTTCTAAAAGTTATTATGAGGTTATACAACAAAAATTATTTTAGCACAGTGGCGTGGTGGTTAGCACCACAGCCTTACAGTAAGAGGGTCGCTAGTTCGATTCCAGGCTGGGGAGGGGGTTCGAACAATTCCAACAGCGGCCTTCCTGTGTGGAGTTTGCATGTTCTCCCCGTGTATGCGTGGGTTCTCTCCAGGTACTCCGGCTTCCTCCCACCATCCAAAGACATGCATGTTAGGTTAATTGGTCACTTTTGAAAAAATTAGTATTTTTCAAATATAGAAAAACTGCAGAGCAGCTGGATACATCGTTAATTTAGGATATATTCATGTTTTTCTATGTTTTTTTGCATTAATGTAATGTTCAAAGTATGTTTATTTTATACTTTGCAAAACAGCTGTAAGGTACATATTTGTAGCCTATATTTATTTTAAATGCTAGAAACCAAGAAAGAAATGCTAAATTAATGCATAGTAATTAGAAAATAATTGTTGATTTCAATATTGGCCGAAATATTCGTGATCTTGATTTTTTCCATAATCGAGCAGCCCTATTATGTTAACAGCTGTGGAAAAAGCACCCACATGCCAAAATTCAGCTTTTCACACAAAAAGTAGGGCCAAATGTGGATTTTTTAGAATCACAGCTGTAACAACTGTTTCTGGACACTCAATGATAAAAAATTCACATGTAAGGCTTGAAAACTATCAGAGACTTCATAAATAAAAAGGATCAATGTTTCCTGGTGGATTCGGTTCACTGCTGTGACAAGACACCGACATGCCCAAAATCAGCTTCTCTCACTGAGACAACGCTAAATTGAGATTTTTTAACGTGGCATTAGTAATAAATTAATTTCTCTTTTTTCCTAAATGATCTGGTGACCCCCTTACAATTATCATGCGACCCACATGGGGGTCCCGACCCCCACTTTGAAAACCACTGATTAACATAATTCTTCTGAAACATCTTTGCTGCAGAAAATCTTTCAAATATTTGACAGAAAGGAGCTATTCTGTCCTCTGTGTGAAACTGGCATCTGTGAGATGTTAAGTGTAATAATCTCATCCATCTGTTCAGGGCACACCGACCAACTTCCTTTACAGCGTCTCATTTCTATATTAATATCCAGGAGGGGAAATCTGTCACGCAGCCAGAACACAAACTAGAGGGTGAAACCTACATAATTAATCTCTTCCTCAACCAAAAGGGATGAACAAAAATGATTTATCAGAGGACAAAAGAACCCGTATCATCTCTCAATCACCTGAAGACCCCTTGCTTATTTTCCTAATTGAAATTAACAACATCATCAGGTAAAAACATGCGAGCTGATGGTGGGGGTGAGGGATGAAGCGAGGATGACAGCTCATCATCCAGCAGCAGGCATGCATGTGTGGAGCTCAGCAGGGCTTCCTGGCTCTCGACAAGCATCTGTATCTGTCCGACTAGACTGATGAGCTCCGACCTCTTTACATCTTATTACTCACCTGCAGAACATCCCATTCCCTCTGACTGTACGCAAACAGAATAAATACAAGAATCAATACGTGTTCATTTTCCTGCCTTCATATCAACCAACATTGATTTTCCCCTCCTGTCAGCCTGTAATTGCCCACCTTGGTGTCAGTCATTTGATGCCAACCTTCTTTGTTCCAACCAAACATCCCTGATGTTCTGCAGCATCGATTAACTGCAGCTTCAGGTTTGCCGGTGATGCTGAAAGGTGAGCTGCCGCCCCGACGCCGAGGCCTGCCAGACACGCCGTCACGGGCCGCCAACCGAGGCTAATGAGATCATACAGGAACGCTCCTGAACATTGATTTCATACCATGAATTAAGCATTGAGCGCCCATCAGCTGTCCAGGCCGCAGTTCCACATCAGAGAGTAAATACCGAGTTTGAAAAGATCCATGTTTACAGGATATTTGCGGTTCAGAGGACGCATGTTGCATGGGGGGGAGGATGTAAATGGCAACCTCAGTCTCATGAAGGTCTTTTCAATAGTTATTGAAGGGCGAGTCTATATCTAATGTTGAATGTAATGTCCCCCCTGAAGGCACAACCAGGAATGCGGGCTGCTAAATTATCCTGAACTGATTTTACACACGAGGACCTGAGAGGTGGAGGGAAAATGTCCCTTTCAACATCTCTGAAATAGTTCAGGACTGCAGGCTCTGGCTGAAAATGCTTGATTCATTACTTTAAAATGATAACACATTCTGAACCGATCAATAACTCCTGCTGTAATATGGATTTTTTGTGTATTTTAGATAACAGCACATGACAGCAGAATTGAGTTTGACATAAAGTAACCCACTTTATCAGCTCTACCAGTTCACCTGCTTGTTAACACAAATATCTAACCAGCCAATCACACGGCAGCATCTCGTCACGTAGACATGCTGAAGTTCAAACTGAGCATCCAAATGAGGAAGAAAGGGGATTTAAGAGTTGTTGTCTGAGAATTAACGAAGGATAGGCCGATGTATCGGCCAGACGATATTTTAGGCCGATATTTGTGTTTTTTGCTGGTATCAGCTGATACATCAAGTGTGTTGGCCAATATCCTCCTCGGCATAATTTACAGACAGGCATCTATAAAGGCAGCAGTTTTTTATATATATTCGTCCTCAAAATTATTCATACCCTCCAATTAAAGAAAAGGCTAAATTCACTATAGTAATTCCAATAACAAGAAACTAAAGAAACTAATAATAAATAAAAATAAAAATATATATATATAAATTAAGTGAAATAAAATTTTGATTTTGAATTGCTGTTTAAAATAATAATTTAAAAGAAAAAAAAAACTGTCCCAGACAAATTAGAGTACCTTGCTCATGAACAGTGGACCAACATACCTGTCAACAGGTGCAGATTACTTTTTGGACATTACAGAAAACACCTGATCACAGTGATTGCCTCAAAGTACTTTAGCTTTGTCATGCTTGTTTTATTTTATGTGCATTTGTTTTTAATATTTCTTTCTAACCACAATTCAAACTCAATGTCATGATTTTCATAGAATTTTTATTTATTGTTACTTTTGTCAATTTCAACTTATTTCATGGGTACGTTTACATTGAGACTTTTTTCCCTTTTGGTACGAAATCGTTCTGATTGAGGATTTCAGGGCAGCCGTTTCCATGGCAACAAATTCATTTGAATCTGGTGTGTACATGCGCCAACATTTATTCAGAATAATCCTGTCTGACATGCGCAGAATGATGTAAATCACGTTATTTTTCAAAGATGGAGGTCTACAAACAGATAATCACGGTTGGTGTGGTTCCTGCAGGACTTTAATTCCAGCAGCAGCTGATCCTCATGCGCTCCTACTGCAAACAACCAAGAGGAAAAGGCGTAGAGACAGAGTTTTAGTTAAAAACAAACTTTCAGTCGTCCAGGGAATCGACCTATGGCTAAGCCACGCCCCCTCCACTCACTCAGACAAACAACATTCAGTGACAGGCGCTATGTGACGTCTTGGGAGATGACAGCTGTCAACACAGACAGCAGATGCAGGATCAGACAGAAACCATGACAAGATAAATAAAAAAATCATTAAAAACATTGTTCACAAGTCTTAAACTGCGAGTCAAAATCAGCCTGTGAAGTCTCTGGAATGAGACTAGTGCACGCTCCCTCAGTTTCTTGCACAAACTACTGCACGGCTGCCGGTGTTGTGCCAAAAAGTGATCGTCTGCCAAAAAACTCAAACACGATGTTGCCTTACCTTAGAACGGATGTAGACATCCTTTTTATTTTTATTCACGTTCAGTTGATGTGGTCTGTTGCATAACTTTATCCAAAACAGACACTTTTCTTGTTTGAGATGTGGCTTGGGAAAGGGCAAAAAAATCCACCCCGTTGCCCAGCCTCTCAGGATACCTGGTGTCGGAGTTGCATGTAGCCCATGCACCCTGTTTGACCATTTTAAACTTAAAAAAACACAAGCAGTTCAAGCAGAGAATGTCCGAGTGTATTGGGTTAGCTGTGCGCACTGTGATTGGCTCATCGCGTTTGGGGGCGTGGTTTAGCCACAGGTCAATAACATGGTTCACCACCATCTCAAAGTGAGGAAACGTCACTCGTTGCCCGCTGACGTCTCATCGAAGCATGAGATCGAAGAGCGCAAACGCAACTTTCCGATTCAGCGTTTACATGATACCATGATCTGTTTGGGGAAAGGAATATTCTGCCCCGCTGAAACCGAATGAAAGTTCAGTGGGATTGGCACTTTTAATTTGGAAAAAGGTGTTTACATGGATCATTTTTATTCCGATAGAGGTTTTAAACCGAAAGCAATCGGTACATTTGGGTCCGTGATTTTTTTCTTTTGTTAACTGGAGGGTATGAATAATTTTGAGGACAACTGTATATATTAAATGCTTAATGTTTCTTTTTGATATTGTTACAAGTGCTCTTCTGTATCTTAAAAGAATTACCAAAATTAGTCAATGTGTCCGTAATATTAATTTTTGGGTCAAAATAAGTATTGGCACCAAATATCAGCAGGTCACATTGGCAATCGGCTAAAGCTGATGAGAAAATATCAGTATCGACCCTAAAAAAAAATCTGTATCAGTCGATCCCTAGTATTTACTATGATTTTCACAGTCAAAGCGGGCGAGTAACGTCGGCTACAAGCACGAGTGGTGTGTTCACACAGACCCAGTCGCGCCGGTATCAGTGTTTCCCATTAATTAATGAGACTGTGGCGGCCCGCCACAGTCTCCTATGACCCTATATGTTTAAAAAAAAAAGAGAGAAAAAAAAAAAGTCAAACCAGCCGGTCATAGTTCTGCAGTGTACAGCTGAAGCGTACTCTCCTCCTGCCTTTGAGCAAGCGAGAGCAACAGAGCGCGTGCACACTGGCACGCACAGGTCACGTTCATAGACGTCGGTCTTTTCTAGATGTATTTTGGCGCGAGCCATCAGATCAGATTGCGATGACACCAGAGCCACATACGTGAGCGGAGCGGGACGTCTGCGTCCACACAGAGAGGCGCTATCAAGCTGGATGATGGAGCAGGGGGCCATGTTGATGATGTCATCAAGCCAGTCAACTTCTAACCAGCCGAACCGAGTTGAACTTTATGCGCCCCATGGTGCTGATTCCCCGCTAGTTCTCCCGCTGCCGCTCGCGCCGTTTATCTCATCCCTCTGCCGTTATGCCTTATGCAGTTCACCCGAGCAGCCCCCCCCCCCCCCCCCCCCCCCCCCGAAAGAGGGACAGCAGGTGAGTTTGACAGCAGAGAAAGGGTGTTGTCACAGCACTCAGTACTTCAGTACCGTCGCTACCAGCATTATACTGTCGGTACCAGCTATATTTTCATGGTACCGGAGGGATGAGCTGGGGTTCATCCGCCCAACAGTTCAGTTCAGACGTCTCCTCAGAGCACAGCGGGGCTGCTGCTCCGCCTCATCTCGTTGGTAATAAAGAGCAACAAGGAGCCAGAAATGTTTCCTCCAGAATCATTTAGGATTGGCGGGCCTCCGTTCCTAATCCCAGCCTCCGTTCCTGATCCCAGCCTCCGTTCCTAATCCCAGCCGCCCACATGCGGCCGGAGTGCTCCGCTCCAACCTCCACGCATCATCCCACGCCAGCTGTCAGACATCCCGCATCTTTCCACGATGAGAACACGTGAGTTGCGGAGTTTGAAATAAAACTGCGGCGCTACTAATTCAGCGCGCTTGAATTGGTAATAAGGCTTTGAAGATCATATATTAAACTCATAGATAATTATTTATAATTTTTCTGGAGGGTGATCCATCATCATCATGACTATGAATCAACAGACAGTCCAGCACTGCTTCACTCCAAGTGGATGTTCTCACACGTGTGTGCTGTTATCTTTTATCCTATAACTTCCAGTTGTGTTTGTTGAAACTTTGTTCATGAGGCTTCATACAAATGTTTAGATCTGTGTCTGTTGGCATTTTCAGGGCTGATAAAAAGCATTGAACACAATGTTTGTTTTCTTTCAAATACATGAAGGCTTCATGCCATTACAGACCTATTTTATTATTGTATTTATATAGTTTTCTATTTATTTGTTCGTGATTGATAAACCTTTATTCATTATAGTTACAAAAGCACGTTTGTTGTGAATACTTGAAGGCAAAATGCCACTGCAGGAAGATTTTATTGATTTGTTCAGTTTTTTTTTTTTTTTACCTTGTAAAGACGTAAATAATTTAATAAAGGTGGATATATTGCAGACTTATTTGGGGGGAGGACCGTGGTATCAATTTGGTATCGAGTACCATGGAAAATTAACTGGTATTGGTATTGACTTCTGAATTTCAGGTATCGTGACAACACTAAGAGAAAGAGGAAGTTGGTCAGTGTAGTTGAGGATGTGTTGGTGTATATAAATATAAATAAAAAACGTATCTATTAATATATAACATAAAATATCAGTAAATTCTTATTTACCAGCGTTTGTAAACAGCAAACAAAATGCACTAGAGAGATGCGCTGGGCTTGAAAATGCGGAGGGAGAATCTGAGACCCTCCCACCACAGTCTCCTAAAATCCTGTGGGAAACACTGCGGTATGGTACCAAAACTCAGGTCCTGTGTAAAAACAGCCTAAGTTTCAATATTGAAGCATAAACACCATGAACCAGAGACCTGAGACCAGTACAGTGTTATGGTCAAACTGATGATACGGGAGAAAATTAGGTTTCTAATAACTACACTAATGAACCAGTGAAGTCACAGTATCATCATTCTGTATCCGCATCCTCATAACTAGATAATTACATCACTGTTTAGGTGTAAAACACAAACACAGACAGGGAAACTGCTTACCTGTTGTCAAATCAGCATTTTAAGATGAGAAAGCAGCCAGCCAATCAGCAGTGAGCATGAGGAGAGAGCACAAAAAGGAGAAACCAATGGTTAGTTCAGAAACAGAAATCTACCTGGCAACAGATGATATACACTCAGCTCCAACGTCCAATCAGCTCCCGACTGTTTGTGCTTTAATTAAGATAAATTCAGGTTATTTTCTGATTCAGAGATGAAAGAAAAACTGTCCCACATATAAAAACACACACATGCATCCAGTTATTCCGACGATATCTGTGTCAAGGTTAGCTCCCCCTCCTCCATCACCCCCCCCCCCCCCCCCTCTGCTCCCCTGACAATATGAATCCCATTGAATATATTGACTGTGATCCTTCCCTCCATCCCTCTTCCTCCATATTTTGACAAAACCAGCTCTCCTCTCTCCATTAATGAGGTGATTAATAAAACCACCTCCTCTGTTTTCTTTCCATTCTTTCATGGAACAGGGAGGGGGAGGAGAGGGAGGCGAGGAAGGCCAAGAAAACAGGTCAAGCCTCGAGAGGCAGAGGAAGAGTTAAAGGTTTCATGCAGCGTTCTGGCTGTACTGTAGAAAGACATCGATGATGTAGACGAACCAGAGCTCTGGAAATAGATGTTGCTGTGAAACAGGATTTACACACATCCAGCACTGAACCAACACAAACCGCTATGGCTGTAGATGATACACAAATATTACATTTAATTATTCATTTATTATATATTTATTTGTTTTATTGAATTACACATGTATTTTGTTATGAAAAAATTTACAGAATGAGACTTTAGTGCCAAGTAAATTTACCCACAAGAGATTTGCAAAAGACAAACAAGCCCCTCCCGAAAAAACAAAACAGTATTTACATTATATATATATATACATACATACACACTGTATATATATAGTATGTGTACATTATATGTTTATATAATATGTATTAGGGCTGGGAAAAAATATCAATTCACTGAAATATTGTGATATTTTTATATGCTGATATTTCAAAACGCTGTATTGATCTATTTTTCAAACGAAATCTAGCAAGATTTCACCATTCTCTTACGAAATCTCATGAGATTTCATGAAAACATGCGAGATTCCGTAACGGAACAGATTTTCACGATATTACACGATATCACGATATTTCAGTGTATTGATATTTTTGCCCAGCCCTAATATGTATTATGTGTGTTATATATATATATATATATATATATATATATATATATATATATATATATATATATATATATATAATAAAGTCTGTAAATTATTATATTAAGTGGAGGTATAGCCAACACACCGGACGTATCGGCCAATTCAGATACCAGCAACAACCGCAAATATCGGCCAAAAATATAGGCCGGCCAATGTATCGGTCTATCCTTACTCAGAATGCTTGAATGCCTTTTACATAATCCATTTTCTTCAAGGATGGATGGACAATACAAAGCTGCCATTCATACATGAGAACTATATTCTAAGACAATTTATAAAACTAAATAAATATTAGGAGTGCAACGATACAAAATTCACGTTTCAGTTTGACACATTTGTATCAGGGTTCAACATTTTTTATAACAAAAAAAATATTTAATTCCTTTTGTTTGAACCATTTTGCTTTTGTCTTTCTATTATCATGAACATGAAGAACAAAGTAGCCACAAACACCAGATCTGAATGTATCTGAATAAGTAGCTGAACGCAGAACTCATCGTCAGAAGAAAAGTTCATCAAATAAATTAAAAATTCTGTTTTGTTTGATATTCAATACATGGTGGTCACAGTTTGGTACACACCTGTATTGAACGGTTCAGTAGGAATACATATATTGTTGTCCCCTTCAAATGTGTGTGTGTGTTGTATATATATATATATATTTATTTTTTATTATTATTTTTTTTTTCATATCGATATATCGCCCAGCCCTACCGTAAACCCATGTACTGTACACATTTCATAGATGGAAATGACACCAGCATGCTTTAAACCGCTTAAAGGTAGAACAAGAAAAAAGAAGAATTGAAGGACAGAAAGGAAAATTAAAAAAAATAAGACACTGGTGAACGGATGAGAAAAAAAGTGCATTGTACTGAAAAATATAAATTATTAAACTTCATGTTGAACGTACGTAAAACTGAAACAGAGCTGATGAGAAGTGGAGGAAACATAATTCCCCAAACAAAACAGCTGCAAGTAAGAAGCCTTAAACTGTGCAGGACTGCAGGTCACTTCACTGACCGTCTGTGATTGTGAGCTGATGTGACACCTGAATGCAACATGGCTTCCTCAGATATGAGGCAGTGGCCTGAGCCACTGCCTCATATCGTCCGTCGGCTACAGAGCAACAGAGGAAAAGCTGAGAATGATGAAATCATGGAGGAGAGTGTGAGGGAGGAATTTAACAGCCTGCTGTGGGTGAGTTAGTTCCCCGCAGAGAAAGCTATTAGCGAGTGGAGGTCAACACCGAAGCACACTCGCATCACTTCAGCGCTGTGAGGCTGCAACCAACACAGCTGAAAGTTAAGTGTTTCAGCTGCTGTGGTTTCCACTCAAACCAGATAAGTACTACCAGATAGTACTGCCAACACGTTTTTCACATCGTAGGTTAACTCTTCTGGACTAGAACCACCGTACAGATGGCAGCAGGAGATCCTCCAGTCCAGAAGACATCTGTAGGGACCAGGAAGCAGCAATGCTAACATGTAGCACCAATGCTAACATGTAGCCTAGCAACATGACAGAGAAACTCAGCTAAAAGACTCTAGCAAGCATCAGCATTCACATCCACCTTTACTCAGGACACTTTACTCATTACCAGTACTACGTACTTTACCCATTCCTAGTACTACTTTACTCATCCCTAGTACGACTTTACTTATTCCTAGGTTTATTTTACCAGCCCTAGTACTACTTTACTAAATCCTACGATAATTTTACTCATTCCCAGTACCACTTTACTCATTACCAGGATTAATCTACTCACTCCTAGTACTACTTTACACATGCCTTACTCATTCCTAGCATCACTTTACTCATAGCTAGTACTACTTTACTCATTCTAGCACTACTTTACTCAGTCCTAGGATTACTTTACTCATTACTAGTACTACTTTACTCATTACTAGGATTACTTAACTCACTCCCAGAATTACTTTACTCAGTCCTAGGGTTATTTTACTCATTCCTAGTACTACTTTACTCAATACTAGGATTACTTCACTCACTCTTAGTACTACTTTACTTATTCTAGGACTACTTGACTCAGTCCTAGGATTACTTTACTCATTACTAGTACTACTTTACTCATTACTAGGATTACTTAACTCACTCCCAGAATTACTTTACCTTGTCCTAGGATTACTTTACTCATTCCTAGTACTACTTTACTCATTACTAGGATTACTTCACTCACTCCTAGTGTTATTTTACTCATTCTAGGACTACTTAACTGAGTCCTAGGATGACTTTATCCTTTCCTGGGATTACTTCACTTACTCTTAGTACTACTTTACTCATTATAGGACGACTTGACTCAGTCCTAGGATTACTTTACTCATTCCTAGTACTACTTTACTCATTACTAGTACGACTTTACTCATTACTAGTGCGACTTTACTCATTACTAGGATTACGTCACTCACTCTTAGTGCTACTTTACTCATTCTAGGACTACTTGACTCAGTCCTAGGATTACTTTACTCATTCCTAGTACTGCTTTACTCAGTCCTAGATTAACTGGGCTGCTATCTTCTGGTTTCCATTGACAGTAATGTGGATTTCAGTTCGGAGGAGATACATTTACATCTTCTACTGTGTTCCAGGAGAATTCACTCTGACACAGGAACACATATCTTGATTTTAAAACTTCTGTAGTACTCCAGATGTCTTGGCTGTCTGTAGAGACCAGTAATATACATACAGTCCTGGTAGTTGTGAAGACATACAGTACTTCATTGGTTTTGGTACTTTCATTTTAGACAGGAGGCAGGAAAATTAGTACTTGTCATTAAGGAGAGTTGAATACAACAAGCTTTACTGATGTTGCTACCAAACTACAGCAGGACAAAAGGACAAAACTGGTTAAAACTCAAAACTATGAAAGCTGATATTTTCCATCCGTTTGTTAAACATTCTCTACACAGACATGGAAAACTTGGGTAACAGTAGAGACTCAGCTGTTGAGGTTGGAAGAACATAAATTTATGATCTGTTTAGTGGAGTAATTTCCTCTATAGTTCCTGCTGCAGCTTTATGAAACCTGGACAGGCGCATTAATCAGGACGTTGAAGCCCCGTATGTACCCCACTGTGTCCCGTCTCCACAAAGCTGCAGCTGGCTTGTGTGTTAAAAACCTGCAGGTGATGAAGAACTGAGCGGACAGTAGATGTTCGTCTAAAGCTCCTCACCACCGCGTTTCTGGAATGACCTACGATGCACAAATGCTGCTCTTTAGCAGAGCTTTCAGATGTCTAATGGTGGTTAAAGAGGACATCAATCTCTCACCTACAGCTGCAGTCAATACGTCCACATGAACAATGGCCCCACAGCTCCCCAGAGCTCTGCGGCTTTACAGCATTCTTCAGGGCTTTGCTTTGATTTTTAGGGCCAAACACGTTCATCAGCAGCTGCTCTCTGCAGAAGCTCCAACATCTATAACTTTCAAGTACTAAGCGGAGTCAGTAAGTAGCTGCTGAATCCAGAGGAGCGTTCAGCAGAGCAGCAGCCAGACGCTCCATCGCACCATCACAGCTGAACGAGGACACGAGGACACGAGGACACGAGTCAAACAGTGCACGCAGCTTCGTCAGAGTCCGACTGGATCTGACATCAGCGAAACACAAGATGTGCAAACATGATCAGATTAATCACTGCAAAGCTCGACTTTCTGGTCTCCCAAAGAAAATGCTGAACTGGTGCAGCTGCTCCAGTTCCAACTGGGACCAGAAAGAGAGGACGGGTAACACCAGTAAACTGGTGGTAAACTGGTCTCCACATCGGCTTCCTGTCAGTTTCACAACAGAGTTCAGGATCTGTTACTGGTTTCAGAGACTTTCAGTTGTTTTTGGTCCTGGGTGTTTCTCTGAGTTGCTTTGACATGACGAGCCTGTAAGAAACCTCAAGTCTGCAAGTCTACAGGTCTACTAGCCTGCAGGTCAACAGGTCAACAGGTCTTCAGGTCTACAAGTCTACAGGTCAACAGGTCTTCAGGTCTACATGTTTACAAGTCTACAGGTCTACATGTCTTCAGGTCTACAAGTCTACAGGTCTACTAGCCTGCAGGTCAACAGGTCTTCAGGTCTACATGTTAACAAGTCTACAGGTCTACATGTCTTCAGGTCTACAAGTCTACAGGTCTTCAGGAAAACAAGTCTACAAGTCTTCAGGTTTTCAAGTATTCAGGTCTACAAGTCTACAGCTCTTCAGATCTTCATGTCTTGAGGTCTACAAGTCTACAGGTCTTCAGGTTTTGAAGTCTTCAGGTCAACAGGTATACTTGCTTACAAGTCTACAGGTCTAAAGCTCTTCAGATCTACAAGTCTACAGGTCTTCAGGTTTACAAGTCTTTGAGTCTTCAAGTCTTCGGATCTACAGTTTTACAGGTCTACAAGTCTACAGGTCTTCAGGTTTTGAAGTCTTGAGGTCTTTGGGTCTACAGGTTTACAAGTCTGCAGGTCTTCAGGTCTGTAAGTCTACAGGTCTTCAGGTCTACAAGTCTCTAAGTCTTCAAGTCTACAGGTTTGCAGGTCTACAAGTCTACAGGTTATCACATCTTCAGGTCTACAAGTCTTTGGGTATACAGGTCTAGAGGGTATTTTTGCAATTGTATAGAAGTAAATATCCATTCATCTGGTTCACGTTTGCGGAAAACCTTAAAGAAAGTGTTTTTACACCAAACAAACAAACAAAAAATCACTTTTTAACTTGGATTTAAGAAAATTAATTTAGATTAGTCTTTTTTTTGGGGGGGGGGGTGAGTCCAAAGCAGGAGTTTTATCCTCATCTAGCGAAGTTAGCTGCTGATTATGAATACACAGATTCTTATATCAGCGAGGGAAGTCGTCCCCTCTGCTGCAGCCTAAACGCTCCTGCTGCTGCGCTCATCTTCCTCATCTTCCTCCAGCAGCTTCCCTGCATGTGGCTGCAGCGTTGCTCCGTAAAGTCTTCATGACAGCTCTCAGGCCGCTTTAATGGTCACGAGTCTCCCTCTAAGCCCAACGTGCCGGCAAAAGGAAATCTTGTCAAGACAAGAAGGGCAAAAACTTCCAGCTCTTCACTTTAATAAGTTTGGTTTTACGTAACGTGCAGGATTGAGGGGGAAGCGGCAACATACAGTAATTAACCCACTGGAGAGAGCGAGTGAGCAGGGGACAGATCCAAATCTGAGTGGGATGAGAAGAAGAAAAAAAAACGACAGAGAGGGAGCTTCACGTCCTCGTTCAGCCACATGATGAAAGGAGAAGAAAGGAGAGGAGGAGGAGAGACACTTCTGACAATACAGAAAAGTGCTGCTGATGCCAAGAGGTACAACTCAGCTCCTCATCCCATGACGCAACGCCCTCCGCACTGATTAGAGTAAAACCTACTGGTCTTTTGTGCTTTTACTCGGAGGATGAGTCGACTTACATCTTACAGAAACTGAAGAATTTGGCTGCAAAAATCTGAAAGTCTTTCATCTTCTGGATGTTAAAACGAACCAAAAAACAGAATCAAAAGGGATTTTAGCGCCTTTCTAAAGGTTCAGCTGACAAAGAGCGCTGAGATCGATACGTTCAGAGACTCCCTGGAGGCGTGGGAATTTGCACCGACAACCCTTCACTTACAAAGCATTATTTGACTTGTTACAATTCAGATCAGCCGTGCTGTTGGCATGATTTCACTGCAGAATGAACTCATCTGGCATGACTAAAAGCACAGAGGGGATGTAAAATGTAGATAACTCACATTTTAAACTAACAGATCTAAGAAAATAAATCCAGATTTTTAACATTATGCAGCAAAATACTGTAATCTGTTCTTCACCATATGAAATTTAACATATGCAAATATGAAAATTCCGCTTATTTTTCAGATAATCCAGTCCACCTTCTAAAAGCGGGTTGGATCCTTTGTGCCTTCATTCCTGGTGGCATAGATCCAAACAGGTGTTGGATTTTGCTCCATATTGACATGACGGCATCGCACAAGCTGTGCTTCCATTACACCTGGAATTGCGTAAAACCTAAATATCCCAATTAAAAACCACTAATAGAAACACCTACATTTAGAAAAAAATTACGTGGATTTTCAGACGTTTCGATAAAGCATTTTTTTTTGCATAATTGTAATGGAAACACTTTTTTTTTTCGCATTTACACGGCATCAGCCTTGACGTACGAGGGTAAAATCCAGTTATTCTTCTCGATTATGATGTTTAGGATCATTTACAAGCATGAAATCGAAGGGATGGGGAAAGTTTTATCGGTCACATTTAAGATGAAAAATCCCCCAAATCGCCGTAACTCAAGCTTAGCCTGGTACACCAGCCTGAGTCAGTCCTGGTTCCTCCACCGGAAACGGATTTCCAATGCGAGACAAGAAGCGGGATTAACAGGAGGAAAGTGAACCGGAGAGAACCAATCAGAGAAACACGGAAGTGACTGCAGCTGGCGGCCTTAAGTGTAGTTCGGCACTCTGTTGCTATGGCTACGGTGGAAGTCAGCATTTACACGTTTTTCCCTCTCTATTTAATGTTGTTTTCTTTTGTAGATTAACATAGAACGTTTGGTTTTATTATTAAAAATACTCTGTTACATGTCAGCGTTGTTTATTGCTGAACTACTAATATGAGAAAGCGTTTGTGTCGCACGTCATGTGACTGTGACCCGGAAGCTGTTAGTTAAACACCAAAACAGAGCAGAAACAGCGGTGGAGACGTCAGAGGAGTTTCACGTTCCTGTTAATAATTCTACTGCTGGTCTATCTGGCGAACACATTTTCACGGTGTTTCATGGTTTAACAGAATAAAGAACCCATTCATCAGTGAGTAGCGTGGACTATTTGTTACCAGAGTAGTTACAGTGACGCAAACGTCTTTTTGTGAGAGGAAAAAATAGAGGAAAGTCTTCAGAGCTGCAAGTTGTTGTGGGTTTAATGACATTTGCAGCTCATTAAGATGTCAGAAAGGGCATCGTTATAGTCGCTCCTCTACAGCAATTCTGACTGTTTATGTTAGAGAAATGAGTCGCCGAAAAAGACGTGTTGTAAAGTCCCGCCTCCCGTGATTGGAATTTTTTTACCGGAGTGGAAATCACTTCCCAATGGAGGGAGCCTGACTTGCCGTGTGTCTCATACATGACTTTGGTCAGGCTGGTGGACCAGGTTGCATGCAGATGGTTTAAGTTCTTCATGTATTAACGACTGACCACGAGCTGTTTATGTCATTTCCACACATTTGTAACACCGTGACTCGGTTATCTCGTTCCCACGTGTTAAACGTCACCAGGATTTAATAAAACGTGACCACGGATAACATCGTACGACTGCGCCTTCGTATCAACGGCTGCATCACCACATCAGTCAGGAACTTGTGCCGGATAAAAGTGGAATACAAGATCAAGGAATGACATCCACACTCCAGAAGCTGATCCTGAGGGGTTTTTAATTTGTGTTACATTTCGGGCGTCTGTCCTGGAAGTCGCCACGAGTGTTTTTCCGTGCTGATGTGATCAGAGGCTCCGTACATACGGACTTTACCTCTGAATCATCTGCTGCTTTCATCTCCTGATGAGGAGCAGCAGCTCTAAAACACATTTATATCTCCATCCTCCTCAAAGTCTTACAGGATGGGAATTTACCAGAGTTACAGCTTACACCATTTAATGGAAACACCTGCATATTGCAACTGTACTTTCTCGAAATTTAAGAAATATCACCTTTATTTTTGGAAAAAGTGTAATGGAAACCCAGCTACAGTTGCTGCATCCATGATGAGAACCTCCCGTTCCACCTCATCCCAAAGCTGCTCTGCTGGACTGAGATCTGGTGACTGTGGAGAACGTTGGAGTCCAGTGAACTCATCATCATGTTGGAGATGTGATCTTTGTGACATGGTGCATCATCCTGCTGGAAGCAGCATCAGAAGATGCTCCACTGTGGTCATACAGGGATGGACATGGTCAGCAACAATACTCAGGTAGGCTGTGGTGGTTAAACCGCCGGGTGACTGGGAGGCAGCCTGATGAAACTGCAGCAGTCCTGTTTACTGGTTTAAAACCTTCCCTCCACATACTGCTGCTGCTCAGCACCAGCCCACTTCAAATTCAACAAGATTAATGAGTTTGTGATTTTCAATTTTCATCCCTTAGAGCTCCCCTGATGATTTTCATTTGCTGAAACCTGCTCATTTCCCAAGCATCTGAATTCCTTTTATGAACACTTCCATGTGAATCTCCTGAAAATGATCCATCTTAAAATTACTTTCAGACATCAAAACCACAGTGGAAGCAAACTGAACTTCATTTAGCATAAATAAAGTAATAAAGCAAACAATCAACCTTTTATTTAACTCCTGGAGTCGTTTTTGCAGCTTCCAACCAGTGAAAGAGGAAAATATTGGAGGAGAAAAAAAGGAAAGCTGAAAAAAGCTGATGAAAGACTGAAAGTTTTTTCTTTTTTTCAGGAAATTTATACATAATTAAACTAAACGTCGCAAATATTAAAAATGTTAGGACACAGGAGGAAAATAAACTCTTGATATATATTTTCTAACTCCAAAGTTTTCTCACCTGACTTTATGACTTTGATTCTGTAATAATCTGCAGTTCACAGTTTCCCATCAGCCCCTGCAGTGGATTCATTCAGCTCCAGCTGGTTTATGAGACCTAGAACTGCTTAATCCAACTTTGCACACTTATGACCTTTCATATAGCCTACCGAAATTATTGGCTTTCTTTTTTTAACCGATATTGTTCAACTCTGAATTTCCAATATCAACCAATACCAATCTATGCAGACAACTGTGAGGTATCAGATACTAGCAAGTCAAGATTTCATCATTCTGTTACAAAATCTCACGATATTTAGCAAATTCTCGCGAGATTTTGTAATAGAACGATGAAATATCGTGAGATTTTGTTAGTAAAATAGGTCGATACCGCATTTTTAAATATCAATATGATACCAGCATATGAAAATATTTAAATTTTTGTGAATTCTCGCTAGATTTTGTAACAAAACAGTGAAATATCACGAGATTTCCTTAGTAATAGATCAATACCACATTTTTAAATGTCAATATGATATCATCATATGAAAATAGCACGATATTTCAGTGTATCGATATTTTTTTCCCACCCCTAGTCTTTAGAAGTTTTAAAGTCTGTAAAACAGAAGTTTTTGAAGAAGTTGTTTTTGTTTTGTTTTTTTAGACTTTAGAAACAGCGGCCTCATTGGTTAAATATCAGTTAAATATCAGTTATATGGGGGTGGACGATGTCTGATACTCAGTTTTAAGGTCGATATAGGCCGATTATATTGTGCATCCCTAGTAATGATTTAAATGGCTGCTGACGTAAGGAAAGTAAAGAAACGAGCTGAATCTGCCCAATGAGCAGCTTTAAGTCGGCTCTGATTACATCGTCAATTAAAAAACAAACTTCCATCCAAACTGCAGGAAACTGAGCTTTGATTTGGCAGCACCAACAGAATTTCTTTAAAAACCAGAAAAAAAAAGAAGGAAACACTGAAAATGCTGTAAATCCTCCATCACACGGTAACCCACAAACACAGCCCTTGTCATTTCAGTTTCAACTTAAATTGAGTTCTTGACCTTGGAAACTTCACCCTGGGATTTAGTATCAAGTCTGTATTTCTATTAGAGTCCCCATCCAGGTTGAAAACCAGCAGGAGTATCACATCTGCAGCAGCAGCTGCACCCTGACCCGCCCGTCGTCTCACGAACGTGTCCAGGAGTGGCTGGAATTATCTACCGCAGGCAGAGACCAGCTCCGAAAAGCTTCCAGAAATCCCATTCCAGGGGCAGGAAAGTTCATTTCATGACAGAGCTAAACAGGGAAAGTAATCATTTGTAGGCATTAAATATAAATCCACACTCTGAATGAGGCAGCCCTGCAGAAAGACTCTCAGCGCCTCAGGTCTGAGCTTTATAATTAGTCCCTGAATGCACCGTCACCTTCTCCAGAGAGCCCTGCTCCTTCCTCAGCTCCGGCCTCTCCGATCTCCACGTCAGGCTCCCTCATCGCTCACATAACATTTCCGGTGCAAATTAATTTCCAACACGACTCCGACCTGACTCGACTCGCCTGTCCGACCGCGGCTGTTAATGAGCCCGACGTCTTCCTCACAGAAGCACAGAAGTACGAGAAAAGCTGCAACACACACCCACAAACTGCAGTTCCCTGAACAACACACACAGGCGACGCTGCAGGCGGCGTCACCGCAGGAGCCAGCGATGACAACCACAAATCTGCTTCAGGCCCCGCTGGAGGCTGCAGGACACGTCCAGCTCCCTTCAGCCGTCCCCACGTCTGCAGGAAACCTGCTCCGTCAGCAGATTCACCAGCATCACAGCCTCAGATGAAACCAGACAATCTTACAAAACAGCCCAGGCTGAGCTACAAGAGGCTCGTTGTTTTACCGTCACAGAGAAGATTAGGACTGTTCTACAACACTGCATCTAATGTCAACGCACGATGCAATTATGTGTACACATTATTATATATGTAGATATGCACAGTCGTCCTCAAAATTATTCATACCCTCTAGTTAAAGACAGAAAAAAAATGAGCTGTCAGTGAAATAAGATGACATTGACAACAGTCATAGTAAATAAAAATTCTATGAAAATCATAACTGATTCTGAATTGTGGTTCAACAGGAATATTAAAAACAAACAAACAAAAAATAAAACAAGTAAACAAGCATGATGGGGCTCCAAAGCTAAAATTTTATTGAGCAACTCTTTGAGGCGATCACTGCAATCAGGTGTTTTCTGTAACGTCCAATCAGACGTCTGCATCTGTTGACAGGTATGTTGGTCCACTGTTCATGGAAAGGTGCTCTAATGTGCTGGGACAGTTTTGTTTATTTGTTTGTTCTTATTATTATTTCCAACCACAACTGAAAAGCAATATTTTATTTCACTAAATTATAATTTTGTAAATTTTTATGTATTATCAGTTTCTTTAGTTTCTTGTTATTTGAATTACTCTTATGAATTTAGCCTTTTCTTTAACAGGAGGGTAAGAAGAATTTTGATGACTGTATATATATATATATATATATATATATATATATATATATATATATATATATATATATATATATATACACACATATATATATATTCTCTGAGGAGTGTATATTTGTATCAGAGATGGATAGATATCGGTTTTGGATGACATTGGCTTTAAGACTGAATTTTGATGTTGGCCGATATCGGGCCAATATCGGAAATATCGGCCTGATACAACTAACCAATGTATAACAAGCACTGTTTGGTGATGAACTCCCAGAGTGCTGTTTTTTGTTGTTTGTTTTTCCTTTTTTTTTTAATCCATGGGGCATGGGAACTTTAGGCCACGCCCACTGTGTAACATTATGACGTCTCAAGCAACTCCTGGATCATTAGCAGAAGTTTTTTTTTATTTTATTTTCTAATTTTGCACAAGGACTAAACATCACATCATTTTAGCTTTAATCCTGATATTTATTATCTATTAGTTGTAAAATATTGGCCCATCAGATATTTGTCTTTGCCTAATTTTTATGCAATAAGGGGAAGAGCAGCTTAAATCTTAAATGAAACTCAGATCAGCTATTATTAATCCAGATCTTAAAGTTTTATTAAACTAAATGTAAACTTTAATTATTTTTACCAGATGTAATTATCTAATTCAACATTAGCCTTCTGGTTTCATTCCACAGTTATGATGTTATTCAGGTGTCCTCAGTTATAATCAGATTTGTTTAAGCAGTTAACACCAAAACCTGATGGTCAATTTCAATTTTAGATAAAACTGACAAATGAAATGCTGCATATTTACTGGTGTAAATAACAATAAGCACCACTTGGACTGGTCAGCTCCTTCCTCCAGTTTCCTCCCAGTATGTGGAGCCCACCGTGTCCATGAGCAGGCTCGTGCCAGCATCTCCACTCGCAGCTCTGACGCTCACTTCGCTGACTTGGCATCCTGCTGTTGTGACCTAAATACGAGCCTACTGCCTGTCTGCCAGCTGCTGCGCTCCGATTGGCTGCAGGATGACATGAGAGAGAAGGTGGAGGAGGGGGCAGATGGAGGGATATCTACTTCTATCGTGAAGAAATCCAAATTTCAGATGATGTGCCAACATATCTGAAGCTCCATCAGCGAGAGGATGTTTACCATCATGCGTGTTATTTACTGATCGTCACACATGACCCTGCATCATGGCGTGCATGTGTGCTCCACATCAGCCCACCGAGGAAGAAGCTGCTGTCGGATGCAGAGATTTCTCACCTGAGTTCTTTAAACTCTGATGCTGTTTTCATGACAGTCTCAGTCAGAAAAACTGACGTGTGTCAGATCCACAGAAACAATAACGGCAGCTTTAAAGAACTTGTTTACTAGGTGATGAAGTCTGGACCCTGAAGGACACGGAGAACCGACCTGAGCTCAGTCCCACGTGCATCTGTCTGGAAAACAGTCTGATGGAAGCATTAAAGGAATAGTTCACCCTCAGAATGATTTAACTTTATTTTCCACTTACCCTGATGGTGAGCAAGACTCTGGACCACTTTTTTAATATGTCAAATGAAGCCGGAGTTCAGGGCGACTTCTCGTTCCCCCCCAATGGAGTTCGCCGGGGTCCGAGCCAAAAAGGTCCATAAAAGTCCACAAAAACTTGTCAATATTCCTCCATACTGCTCGTCCAATGTAATCCAAGTGTCCTGAGTGGGTAGCGTCCAGAATTTACTTGAAACTACGCCATTTAGTATATTTTTAGAGTCTAAACAGTACTACATCGCATGCCCACCAAGCACACCGATGCGCATTCACGAAACTACGGAAGCCACGGCAGACGATATCGCGCGTTCTCTTTTTCTTTCTTTCTTTCTTTCTTTTAGATCAATATCCACCCCTCCTGTGTTTGTCCCGGTTTGTTTAGAGCTCTTGCGCTCTTACCACAATGTAAACAGTGAATTTCTTCTTCTACGCTTGCATTATCGGCAGAGTGGGCTCTGAACGCCGAGGCTGTAGTTTCGTGACCGCGCATGTGCGCGCTTCATGGACGTAAACAATACTCCTTTTTAGACTCTAAAAATATACTAAATGGCGTAGTTTCAAGTAAATTCTGGACGCTACCCACTCAGGACACTTGGATTACATTGGACGAGCAGTATGGAGGAATATTGACAAGTTTTTGTGGACTTTTATGGACCTTTTTGGCTCGGACCCTCTCGAACTCCATGTGGGGGGAGAACGAGAAGTCGCCCTGAACTCCAGCTACATTTGACATATTAAAAAAGTGGTCCAGAGTCTTGCTCACCATCAGGGTAAGTGGAAAATAAAGTTAAATCATTCTGAGGGTGAACTATTCCTTTAATGTCAACAGAAGTCCCACAATACGTGAAATGAGAGACGAGACCTGAACATCTCCCCCAGCGATGGTTTAACTGGAGTTATGAGGACTGGGGAACTCCTAAAGAACAACGTGACCTCAAACACACTCCCGTCACCGCAGATACCTGCTCTGAACCAAGGTTATAACAGTTTGGGATTTCTAATAAGTTTGAGTTTTTATTTCGTTTTCACTTTTTGTTTTTCAATTCAGTTAGTTTTAGTTAGTTTTTTGAGCAGATTTGCTCGTTTTTATTAGTTTCTATTTTTGGAAAATGTTTAGTTTTAGTTTAGTTTTTATTAGTTTCAGTGTTAGTTTTAGTTTTTTGGGGGTTTTTTTCAGTAAATTATAGGTGTTTGTCTGGTATGACATTCAATATCATCAGAAAGTCACTTGGAGTAAAACCAGTAGAGCAAAGTAAAAAGATTAAATAGAAATAGATTTCAAATCATCCAAAAGGCTGATGTATTATATTAATTTACAAAGACTAAAACTAAGGATGTTTCTGCAATAATTTTAGTTTTAGTTAGTTTTGTAAAGACAATACAATTTCAGTTATAGTTTGTTAAAAACTGTCGTTTTTATTTTTATTTCAGTTAACTGAAATGTTTTTTCAATTTTACTTTTTGTTTTTTCGTTAGTTTTAGTTGACTATAATAACCTTGCTCTGAACAGGACTCATCCCCCAAAACTCAACGCTACAGTTAGGGATGGGCGATACGTTATCATGTGTGATGTAGTGTCAAAGAAATTCCCCATTATAATAATTTGTCATCTCAGGATAAAATCGATAAGTTCAGTTAATCAGGTTGTATTTACAGTTATTTATATATAGTTAATTTTGCTGTTTGCACCGTTTGAACAAACGTCAAATTTGTTCTCATATTTCAGACATGTCTGTATGGTGTCACTACAGCTTTGCAATACAGGTGTACTACTTGTACTTGATGTACTTTAGTGCCTTCTAGTAGTATTTTAGGGCTCTCAAGACAGAAAGTAGTGACATTTATAATACAAATGATTAGGCTGATATTTATTGTTACCATGACAAAAAACAGAAATTATGATAAAATTTTTAGTCTGTCGCCCATCCCTAACTGCAGTTCCACCTTGCTGGTCCAGACCAGCTAGAATGTTGTAGTACTGCGGATACCAGTTCACACCAGAAACTGGTGGTTACTTTTGTTCTATGCACCCCGCTGTTATGATTTTAATGCAATAAATCAAAATCAAATTTTATTCATACAGCACTTTTCTTACACAATATTGCAACACAAAGTGCTTAACAGCATAAAACAAACAAAAGTGGAACCCCGTCCCTCCCACCTCCATATATCAACTCGCACGCGCACACACACACACACACACGTTTGTTTTTCTATCCCCGTGGGGTACATCCGTTGACATAATCCATTCCCTAACCCATACCCTAAACCTAACGCCCATAACTAATTGCCTAAACCTAACCCTTGTCCTAACCCGAACCAAAACGTAATTGTAACTTAAAGGTTTAGTATGTAAAAAATCAAATGTCAGTGGCAGAAAAATTTCATATATATATCAAAACTTTGTTTCTATTGATGTGTAATCGCTGCACTAGAACAGCTGAATTTTGGCCACTAACAGCCACCGTACATTCACAAGAGTGCTTGGAATATGAAGTAATTTGAAAGAAAACATCCTTTCTTTTCTTTCAAATACCCATCTTTACCACTAGATGTCAGTAGTTCTTACATATTGTACTGTACCTTTAATCTGTAAAACCTAATCTTGACCCTCAAAACGGGGTTTGGACCCGCAGGGACCGGGAAAATGTCCCCACGGTGATGGTAAAATTCCGAACATGGTCCCCACAATGTTGCAAAAACGCGCCCACTAATCTCTAGGGGTGCACAATAATCATTACGTCATGACGATAAGTCCGATATCATGATGCCTTGCACCAATAACATACTGGATACTGTATATTGAGGGGTGCAGGTGGGATTTTTAAACTGGGGGTGAATAAATAATTTCAACTCAATGAGTTATTTTTGTGTAATTTGGCTTCAAAGACACACAACGGAGCTTTTAGCAGTTTTCTCAGTGACCCCCCCCCCCCCTATCGGCGGCTAAACTAGCATCCATCTTCATCGTACCTGTACTGTGATTCACTCCAGCCAATAAAAGACAGTCTTATCTCGACTCTTCTGTCCCTCTCTTTCTTTTCTTGTCTTCCTCCGGTAATGTTTCCTTTACTGAACCCAACATGATGCGCGTTCAAAACTCCCGCTGTGTTCATGTCTGGTTCATATTTGGTTGCTAGTGAGTGACGCGGTGCTGCAACCAATAGCCGGCTACAACGTCACAGTCGCGTCCCGGATGGGAATCTTACATAGTCCTGTTTCTGAGCCTCGGGACGCCGCTGGACAGTGACGGCTCAAAAATGCGCACAATGAATGGTGATGTGTCATCAAAACGAGTCAGAAACGCAGATTTTTAAGCTGTAAATGTTACGTTGCGGGTCTTTAATGCCCCCCCCAAAAAAGCTGGTGCTAAAAAGGAGAGACCCCAAGCTGATTCCTAGACTTCAATCCAATTGTTCATGATTGATGAGACTTTATTACGGTTACAAAAACATGTTTGTTGTGAATACTTGAAGGCAAAATGCCACTGCAGGCAGATTTGATTCATCTGGTCAGGTTTTTTACCTTGTAAAGAGGTAAATAATGTAATAAAGGTGGATATATTGCAGGGGTTTTTTGGGGTGGGGGGGGGGGGGGCTGTGCTTTGCAAATTCTTGTGAGATTTCGTAACAGAAGAATGATAATAGATACTGCATTTTTAAATGTCAGCATGATACCAGCATATGAAAATATCGCAAAATGTTTGTGAATTCTCGCGAGATTTTTTAACAAAACGATGAAATATCACAAGATTTTGTTGGTAAAATAGATCGATAACGCATTTCTAAATGTGGTCGAATTTTGTATTGAGTCCCGTGGAAATTTACTGGTATTGGTATCGACTACTGAATTTCTGGAATCGTGATAACATGAGTAGTCTGTGGCTGCAGTCCAGAGACAGCGATGTCCCGTCTGCTCAGATCCAGAACCAGCGACTCCGACCATGGAAGTGAAGACAAACAGGGCTTTGGGTCACATGCTGATCCAGACCAAACTCCGGGAATGCAAAGTACCTGGAAACGTAGAGTCCAGCTGCTCATGAGGAGGTTTGGAGACACACCTCAGCTAACACATCCTCATTCTTTAACAGGTGAATGTATTCTCTGCCACGGAAGCAGAGGTCTTCCACACTTTATTCAACACAAAAAAGCCATTTCCAACCTGGAGGCATCACTACATCTTCATTTCACACACACGGTGGGTTTCAGAGTAATTCTATGTACAACAAAGGAAATAAAAGGTGTGATTTTACAGTTCTGACCAACACTTAGTTGCTTTTTATCCTGAGTACACCTCAATGAAACTCATTTATATTCTAATTCTACGTCCCTGTGACAAAGTAGGGGAGAGCCGGCTCTCATTTATCCTCATTTACAGCTGAACAAATCTCCCAACCATGCTTGGAAATCCCTCTGAGGTTAGCAGTATCTGTTTTTCCCCAGCAGGCTCTCAGATCTCCCTCAGTCACCAGTTCCAGAGCGATCTCCATCTGTAATCAGGATCCAGACGGCTTACATGCATCCTAATCCAGCTTGTGATGGGGAACATGAGCTCCGCGAGGTAAAGCTGCAAAGATACGACACACAGAGAAAGCGTGCACGAGTCTGACCACTTCATCGCTCGCGTTCAGACGTTCGCTTCGGCTTCCAGCAGCCGGCTGCTCAGCACGCCGTCACAAACACACCTTAGAGGCCGGCGATGCGGGCGGAGTGTGTGTTGACACTGCAGATCCCCGAGGCCGCAGACATGCTGAGTCCAGCATCTGCTCAGCGTCCAGCATTCAGCCACCGTGTGCGTTTTCCACCAGTGTGTGTGTGTGTGTGTGTGTGTGTGACAGTGAGCTGACAATCTACACCAGCCTCACGCGCCATAAAACACACTCGCAGCTTGACAGCATGTTTCAGGCCAAACACAAACATCCCAGCGGCAGAGCTTCCACGGGAACGCCGATCGATACCACACACACGCACTTAAAGATGCATGGACACACACAAACACACACATACACCCGTGCTCGTCTATCTTTGTGAGGACATTTATTGACAAAATACATTCCCTAGCCCCCAACCCTAACCACCACATCTGATTACCTAAACCTACAGTAGTCCTCCAAATTACTCATACCCTCCAATTAAAGAAAAGAATAAACTGACTATAGTAATTCTAATAAAAAGAAACTAATAATAAACAAAAATTTACAATATCATAGTTCAGTGAAATAAAATATTGCTTTTGAATTGAGGTTGAAAATAATAATGAATAAAAACAGAAATAAAACTGTTCCAGACACATTAGAGCACCTTTCCAGCTGCTTCCAGCGCTGGTTTTCCCCAGAACCAGACTAAAAAACGGTTCTTTAGCTTCCCACCACCTAAACACCGACTCTGGGCTTTTGCTGGACCAGAGTGAAGATCCGGTTCACGTAGCTGCCGGGGCGCCGGATGGAGCAACACCAAGCCTCACGGCTGAATAGGCTCAATAATCACTTATCATGTCCGCAAAAAGTGAATAAAAGTTAATCTTCTTACCTTCTAGCCGCTAACGCCAGAGAAAAATATAATCCACGACATTTACTCGCAAAACACGAGTAAAACGTCCCGCAGCAGGAAACAGGACTCTGCTTTGAGCAGCTGCAGAGGGAGATGAGCTGCTGCTACAAACGTAGCAACGTGGCATCAACAAGCTAGTAAAAGCTTAGAAATATATTCAGGGATCAGAATATAGGAAAGACAGGTAGAGAGACGTCTGTGTGCTGTGGGGGTGTAGGGGGAGTAAGAACTTTACGACAGTGAAAGGACGCCCATAGGGGGAGCCCCCAGCTGAAGTTACTGAGTTCTGCTTCAATAAATTTATTCATTTTGACTTTTGTCAACTTCAACTTATTTCGCTGACAGCTGATTTTCTTCCTTCTTTAATTTGAGGGTATGAATAATTCTGAGGACTGTAATCTCAACCGAAACTGTAAAACCAAATCTTGACCCCCCAAAAGCGGTTTTTCTTAGTGAGGACCAGCTAAAATGTCCCCACAATTACAATGTCCTCTCAATGTTAGTGTTTTGTCAGATTTTGATCCACACAATGATATAAAGACACATCCACACACAGGAGTCGGAATAATGTGGAAGCTCACAGACTTCCGGAGAGGACGAGTCCTATTTGTAGACCAGAATCTGTCCAAAGTCCCGCTGTCGCCTGGGAGAAAATCTGAAACCTTTATACAGTATTGATGCCATCATCACAGCAGCCTGTGGCAGGACTTGTTGCCTTGGTAACCATGATATTGGTGACTTGATACCAATTAGTCATCTTAAAAGACTATGATGTAATGCAGAACCTCCTCAGATCAGGTCTGAAGCCGACAGCTGTGGCCTGGAGGTCTGAAACGGTCTACAACTAATCCTGTAAGTTTTCCTCAAAATTATTACCCTCAAATTAAAGAAAAGGCTAAATTCACAACAGTTATTCAAATATCAAGAAACTAATGATTAGGGCTGTAACGATTAGTCGATTAATCGACCAATCGCTGACTATCAAAATAGTCGGTAACTAATTTCATAATCGATTAATCGTTTATTGTTTATAAACTTTGTTTTTCCTCTCAAAATTGCCGCTGTACCTCCCACTGCATTGTCTGCCTGGTCAGATTCTCTTGAATAGTCTATGGACATAAACACACACATTCCCAGTCAAAAGTTTGGACACGTTTTCCCATTAGATTCAATGAGAAAGTGTCAAAACCTTTGACTGGTTCTGTAGATACAAACTAATCTGTGACACATCGATTATCAAAATAATCGTCTGTGACAACTGTCTTTAGAAGTTTTAAAGTCTATAAAAAAAGAAGAAGAAGATTTTTTTTTTTTTTTTTTAGACTTTAGAAACAGCGGCCTGATCGGTTAAATATCAGTTGGGTGGCCGATGTCTGGTACCCAGTTCAGTTTTAAGGCCGACATAGGCAGATACCGATAGGGGGCTGATTATATTGTGCATCCCTAGTATTTTTGCCCTTTGCATCTTTTGAATAAATGTTGAATTCCTTCTCATAGTTCAGACTTGTTTGTTTAGTGTCAGTTTTGCAGTACAGATGTACTAATTAAACTTTAATGTAGTTTAGTGGCTCATTATTTTAGAGCTCTCAAGACAGAATGCCGGGATAAATTTATAATAAAAAGGATTAGACAGATATTGGGTTTTTAATATTGTCACATCGTTACCATGATTAAAAAAAAGAAGAAATTATCATGACCATCACTCGCTCAGAGACAACTTCCCTGCAATCAGTAGCTGAGCTTCAAGTCTTGCATCCTCAGCAGATTCAGACATCTACATCTTGTTTTTTCGGGAATAAATCAATGATCGTCTGGAAGTTTTTATTCCTCGTACGACTTAATGAGTTGCTGTCGACCGGAGTGAAAACGCTCCACCCGTTTCTGCCTCTGCTGTCACAAACAAACCAAAGCAGCAGACGATCGGAGACGCAGGAGGAAACTTACATGACGGGAGATGACAGAGAAACAACCGTGACACACGGAGCTGAAAAGAAAATGAAGATGGAAAATGATTCATTTGTAGTTGTAGAGGAAAAACATGAGGATGGTAATCATCAATCCACACAAGACAACACATTTGAAACAAAAATGTTCTTATTGGCCAACGACGCAGGAAACGAACCGGAGGAGGAAGTAGCCGTGATGTTGAATGTAAGATGGAGAAGTGGTTCTGTAATAAACGATTCTCCAGATTTAACGGCTGTTCAGGCCTCGATGTCTTCATGTCAGGAGAAAGCTGTCATGAAGAAACCACCATCTCTAAATAAACTGTTCATCTCTCAGACTGAAGTCAGCAGCTCTGCAGAAACACTACTAATCGTTACCGTGGAGATCCTGGTTACTGCAGTTTACCCTCAGGTACAAACCGTTTAACAGAATCTATGAGTGGATGAAGACACGTCCCACCAGGAGGAGACCCAGGATAAGCGTGCCGGGGGGGGGTCAAGTTCTCTGCTTAAACTACTGGATCGATGTGTGGATGGAAGTTGGATGGATGGAGCGATGTTTCATGTTGCTGATGGATAGATGATGGACGGATGGATGGATGGACGGACAGCTGGATGGATGTCCATGTTGCGGATGGATGGATGGATTTGCAGATGCTGGACGGATGGATGGATGGATAGATGGACAGACGGCTGGATGGATGGATGCTCCATGTTGCTGATAGATGGATGGATGGATGGACGGACGGATGGATGGACGCTCCATGTTGCGGATGGATGGATGGATGGATGGATGGATGGATGGATGGATGGACGGACGGACGGACGGACGGACGGACGGACGGACAGATGCTCCATGTTGCTGATGGATAGATGGATGGATGGATGGATGGATGGATGGATGGACGTTCCATGTTGCTGATGGATGGATGTTCCATGTTGCTGGTGGATAGATGGATGGATGGATGGATGGATGGATGGACGTTCCATGTTGCTGGTGGATGGATGGATGGATGGATGGATGGATGGACAGATGCTCCATGTTGCGGGCGGATGGATGGATGGATGGACGTTCCATGTTGCTGGTGGATGGATGGATGGACGGACAGATGCTCCATGTTGCGGATGGATGGATGGATGGATGGATGGATGGATGGATGGATGGACGGACGGACGGACGGACGGACGGACGGACGGACGGACAGATGCTCCATGTTGCGGATGGATGGATGCCAGAGAGGCGGAAGACCGGAGAGAAGAGGTTTCCAATGCCAGACTTGAGCAGGAACAAAGCCACCCACTGAGGGATCAACTTCAGAGTCGCCAAATATTGAGTGTATGACACGTCTCTCTTGGACAACATGGGACCGAAGAAGTTGCCTTCGGCTGAGGAGATCGAGGACATTAAAAAGTGTCTCGACTTTCTTACGGAGGAAATGTCCGCTGTAAGTAAGCAGCAAAAAGGGATCTTGGAATTGGTGGAGGAGATCAAAGTGCTGAGGATCCAGAATAAAGAGAAGGACAAGAGGATCGCGAGTTTGGAGAACAGAGTTGCGGACCTGGAGCAACAAACGCGAATGAATGACGTGGTCATCACGGGGCTGTACATCAAACCCCGCTCATATGCCCGGGCGGTGAGTGCGGACAGCATGGGAGAGCCTGGAGAAGGGGATGTTAGCTCTGTAGAGCAACAGGTGATTGCCTTTCTACAGACGAAAGGAATAGAGCTGGACAGCTGCAACGTAGAAGCATGTCATGCAATGTCAAAAAGGAATACCGCTGACAAACCAGCGATTATTATGAGGTTTGTCAACAGAAAATTTAAGACAGCGCTTTTAAAGCAAGGAAGAAAATTGAAAGGATCCAACGTATTCATCAATGAGAACCTGACCAAACAAAACGCAGACATTGCCAGGAAAGCACGCGTGCTAAAGAAAGAGAGGAAAATACAAAACACTTGGACTGCCAACTGTAAAATATATATAAAGCTGAATGGAACTCCCGAAGAAGCGAAGGTATTACTCATCAGAAACATGGAAGAGCTGGAGAAGTACATATGATCATCTTGACTGGACTACAAGGTAAAGATCAATTACACAACCATAGAAGTGAAAAATCATCTCAGGGAGGACGGCCTATTGATGAATGAATGAAAATGAATTACCTGAGCTGGAAACATTTCAATACACCCACCACCGTTCACGGGACGTGGAAAATTACTTAGATCCGGACAATAATTTTTTTTTCTAACGTCAACAAGGACTGCTACTATTACACAAGTGAACAGTATGATGAGACCATTAATTCCAATGGAAAGCTATCAGTAATCCACTTCAACTGCAGAAGTCTATATGCAAATTTTAGTAAAATCAGAGATTATTTACATCAGTTTAAACAACCATTTAGCGTAATTGCCATTTCTGAAACCTGGATCAATGAAGAGAAAGGGGCAGATTTTGAACTAGAGGGATATGAATTTAGATATATAAATAGGCTAAATAAGAATGGAGGAGGAGTTGCTATGTATGTGAAGAGAGATTTAAAATTCAAAGTGATTGAAAGTATGTAAGTTACAGTTAAAAATATCCTTGAATGTATAACAATAGAAATTTGTCAAGAGAAGCATAAAAATATTATTGTGAGCTGTATATATAGAGCACCTGGCTCTAACATTGAGCAATTTACTGAATGGCTGGAAAACAGAATTAAAAAATTTGGCCATAAAACAATTATTTTGTGTGGAGACCTCAATATTGACTTGCTGAACCCAAGCAAACATCGACAAACAGATGACTTTATTAATACAATGTATGGTATGAGCCTATACCCAAAAATCATCAGACCAACCAGAATTACATCCCACTGTGCTACTCTTATTGATCATATATATACAAATGACATTGATAATAATACAGAAAGCGGGCTTTTGATAAATGATATCAGTGACCATTTACCAGTTTTTGTTGTACTAAATATCACCTACTCTAATAATAAGGTGAACAAGAAAACTGTATTTAGAAGAGTGAAAACTGAGGAGTCTATCAATGCCTTAAAAAACAATTTACTTAATTATAAGTGGGATCTGTTATATCAAGAAAGTGATATTAATGTTGCATATGAAACATTTTTAACAATATTTATGTCACTATATAATCTAAATTGCCCTGTTGCACAGTATAATATAAATGATAAATATAAAAATTGTCCATGGATTACAAAGGGGTTACAAAATGCTTGCAAGAAAAAAGAATTTACTTTACAGAGATTTTATTAAATTAAGAACTACTGCGGCAGAGAGAAAATATAAAAATTACAAAAATAAGTTAACAACCATTTTGAGAGCAAGCAAAAAGGAATATTACAAAAAAATACTGGATGATAACAGAAATAATGTCCAGGGGATATGGGGTATTCTAAATCGTGTTATAAAAAATGATGTTAAGCGAACAACTTACCCTGAGTACTTTACTGATAATGGCACAGATATTTACAATATGACTGATGTTGCTAACAGTTTTAATGAATTTTTTGTCAGTATTGGACCGGATTTAGCTGGGCAGATCCCACACTCTGGGTCTGTTGGAAATTGGACAGAGGAACTTATTGATAGAAATGCTTACACCATGTTTTTAACATCAGTATCTGAAAAAGAAATCTTGGAAATTGTTAACAAATGTAAGAATAAAGCGTCAACTGATTGTTTTGACATTGATATGAAACTGGTTAAAAAAGTAATTGTAGGAATCTGTAAACCGTTGATGCACATTTGTAATTTGTCATTTCAAACTGGGATATTCCCTCAGAAAATGAAAATGGCAAAAGTTTTACCATTATACAAAGCTGGAAATAAACATCATTTCACTAATTACAGGCCTATTTCTCTATTGCCACAATTCTCCAAGATATTAGAAAAACTCTTCATTAATAGACTCAATAAATTCATTGATAAACATAAATTACTCTCTGATAGCCAGTACGGTTTTAGGTCAAATACATCAACATCCCTTGCATTACTAGAATTAATCGAGGAAATCACAAAATCAATAGATCAGAAACAGTGCACTGCCGGGATATTCATAGATCTGAAAAAGGCATTTGATACAATTAACCACAATAGATTACTAATAAAACTAGAACGATATGGTATAAGGGGGGTTGTGTTGGAGTGGGTTAAAAGTTATTTGAGTAACAGACAGCAATTTGTTAAGTTTGGTGAGGTTTGTTCTGTGTGTTTGGATATAGCCTGTGGTGTCCCGCAAGGGTCAGTATTGGGACCCAAATTATTTATTTTGTATATCAACGATATTTGTAAGGTGTCAAGTATATTAAAAATGATTCTGTTTGCGGATGATACAAACATGTTTTGCACTGGGGCCAACCTACAAACAATGTTGGAAGACATCACCTCCGAGCTTCAAAGAATAAAAGTGTGGTTTGATGTAAATAAATTATCACTAAATTTGAACAAAACTAAATTTATGCTATTTGGTAACTACAATAGAAATATTGATGTAAATATTCATATTGATGGCCTTGCAATCGAAAAAGTTAATGAAATTAAATTTCTTGGAGTGACAATAGATAATCAAATAAATTGGAAATCACATATTAAACATTTACAATCAAAACTTTCAAGAAGTATTTCAATCCTCGGTAAAGCAAAACATGTTTTGGATCACAAATCACTTCATCTTTTGTATTGTACTTTAATTTTGCCATATTTAAGTTACTGTTTAGAGGTTTGGGGTAACACATACGTGACTTCACTGCATCCATTAATCATACTACAAAAGAGAGCAATACGTATTATACATAAGGTTGAATGTCAGCACCACACTAACCCCCTTTTCCTACAGTCGAGATTTCTTAAACTCACAGACTTAGTTAAATTATACACAGTAAAAATTATGTTTAGGGCAAGGTCAAATACATTACCAGGTAATATCCAGAAAATGTTTAAGGAGAGGGAGGGGGATACAACTTGAGGGGTAACCTAAATCTAAAAAACTTGAATGTACGGACAACAAAAAGAACCTTTTGTGTTTCCATATGTGGGGTACGGTTGTGGAACAGTTTAAGTGAGGAATTGAAACAATATGGAAACATAAAACAGTTTATGAATAAGTACAAACAAAGCATATTTGAAGGCTACAAGAAGGAGGACAGAGCTTGACTACTGTCAAGATATGGTATTTATGGGTTTACTGTTCACTAGGGGTTTAATTGTTCCGATATTTTGTTTGAATGCTAATATGGTTATTTAGATGACTTTGTTACTTATTTAAATGTAAAAATTTTATTTTTTTTACTTTAAAAAGATAAATGGTACAGTGAGATAGACTGACCAATAATGTGAAATGGAGAAGGGGTGGGACCTTTATAAGTGTTTACTTCTACCCACTCCTTTTTTGGACATATATTGGGTTAATTTGCTTGTTATCTTGTGATCCCTGTTAGACAGGGTAAGTTTTGTATCTTGTGCTGTTTTGTCCAAAAATAAATAAATGAAATGAAATGGACGGATGGATGGACGTTCCATGTTGCTGATGGATGGATGGATGGATGGATGTTCCATGTTGCTGATGGATGGATGGATGGATGGATGGATGGATGGATGCTCCATGTTGTTGATGGATGGATGGATGGATGTTCCATGTTGCTGATTGATTGATGGATGGATGGATGTTCCATGTTGCTGATTGATGGATGGATGGATGGATGGATGTTCCATGTTGCTGATTGATGGATGGATGGATGGATGTTCCATGTTGCTGATTGATGGATGGATGGATGTTCCATGTTGCTGATTGATGGATGGATGGATGGATGGATGGATGGATGTTCCATGTTGCTGATTGATGAATGGATGGATGGATGGATGGACGGACGGATGTTTCATGTTTTGTAGTTTTATGTAATCATACCATCTCTCTGTGAGTATAAATACACCCGAAGCTTCTCTGTGGAACCAGAACCTGCAGAACCAGCAGAACCTGCAGAACCAGCAGAACCAGCAGAACCTGCAGATCTAGCAGAACCTGCAGAACCTGCAGAACCTGCAGAACCCGACAGAAAAAAGAAGTAAAAAAAACAACCACCAACCCAAGGAGAGGAAAAGAAGGAAAGACACCGCAGCAGAAATCTGCAACAGCAGCAACGTGTTTGTGTTTCTCTGAGAAAGACGTCCATCTGAACAGTAATCAGCTCATCCTGCTGCAGCTTTCATCCTCCCCGGCTGAACCCGTCTTTGCTTTTCTAACGTACATCTCTGAGTGCATTAAGACCCAACAAAGGAAATAAAAAAGCCGCATGCACACATTCACGTACACATTAAGCCGCATGTAAAAGAACACAATACGGCCGGTCTGGCAGCACAGCTCTCCCATTCAGCAGCTCACGTACGCTCAGTGGCTCCCTGCTTCTGTGCCGCAGGCTGCAGAGGTGATTCCTTCACTCCCTCCACGTCTTCAGAGACACTCAACTATTTTTAGCTCCCTCTTTCAAACACACTCTCACCCTCTTGACAGATAACCCTTTGAAAAGCCCGGCCAGAGCTCAGCCGGAGTCTTTTCTACATATCCTCTCCATCATCATGTTCCTCTGCAACTCTTTTGTTTGCTTTCCTTCTGCGAGACAAACGCTTCCTCCGTCTTTCAGAGAAAACCTCGTCATCCTCCGATCAGAAGGTGACGTTCAAGGTCAACAAAATGACTCATCAAAAACACCCCTGCAACCAAAATATGCTTCTAGGAATCAAAAAGATATAAAAATGAGGTCATGAATAACAATTTATCCAAAAGATAAACTGCAGACAGGCAGCTGTCCCTTCAGGTCCGGCCTGAGGAGACTCACCAACCAGAGGAACTGGGATGAGCAGTCAGCAGATTTCAGGCGGTGAGGAAACAAACAGAGAAAAGGAGCAGAGATGGTGGTGAGTAGCTGTTAACACGGACTGGTGAATGTGGTGTTTGGCTGCTGCCACCATGACATCACTGTCAGCCGGACACAAACAACCCTGCACGGCAGAAACATGAGCACCTCCGTTTCTGCTAGGGCTGCCATGATTAATCGACTAATCATTTATTGTCTAAGCTTTGTTTTTCCACTCAAAATTGCTACTGTACCTTCCGCTTGTTAATCTTTCTGTCTGATCATCTCTTCTTGAATTGTTTATTGACATAAATTAACACACACACTAGCAGGCGAAAGTTTAGACATGTTTTACGATTAGATTCAATGAAAAAGTGTCCAAACTTGGCTGGGATTGTAAATATGCTACGATTTTCCTATGATCCGATTAGTCGACTAATCACCCAGAAAATCGGTGACTAGTCGATTATCAAAATGATCATTTGTGACAGCCCTAGCTTATGCTCCCCATACTTAGTGATGCCAAAATGACTCACGCCCAGAATCTACATATGATTTTGGATCTCAGTTTGATTTTCAGACATTTCTAACCCTATGATGTCATGCGCGCTGCTTCACACACCTTCGCCTCTGAATCGTTCTTGTTTCTGGTCGCTGTGATTGGTCAGAAACCAACAAGAACTCGTTACAACGGCTCTGTTTAGCTCTGGAGGCGTCACCGCACACGGATTTAATTGACCACACACTCAAAAATAGAGGTACGAGACAGGAACATTTCTGTACCTGTAGGTACATTTTTTACAAATATTTTCTCAAAAGTACAATATTGGTCCTTATGAGGCCAGAAGTACCTATTTACTATGAAAAAGGGTCCAAAGTGATATAAAGTACAAATTTGTACCATTTCAACCCTAAGGGTACCTGCAGCATTGAAAAATGTGTGTAGCTTGTACAATAACTATAAATAGCAATACTTCTAAACAATAGTATAATTATAGTTATTATATTATGATTTTCATAATCATAGTAATAATTACATGTATAATTATATGTGTTTGGCCTAATATCTATATAATAATTATTCATTTATTATTAGCATCTTTGATTATTGTCATAATCTCTATTTTATTGACTTTCATTTATAATTTTTAATTGGTTTAAGGCAACCCTTACTAATCTTGCATTTCAGAAAGCACAGCAAGATTATTTGAATATAAACAGTCCCGCCTCACTCCTAAGACACACCCTCATTCCTTCTGCCTCGCAATGCAGAAGCAAAGGTTTGACAGGCAGGTCCCTCGGCCAATCCTAGAGGTGCACCCCACTTCAAGGAGTTTTTATTGAATACTTAGAGATTGGAATAATATTTTATTTTGATTAATGTTGGGTCTGTCTTGTATTTTAGAGTTCCATTACCTCATTCACCTCATTTTACCCTGTTAAAAAAATAGTGTAAGAATGCAACATCGGTAAGGGTTGCTTTAATTGTACTTTATAACTCATACAGCTTGATAAGGTACAAAAATGGACCAGGACCAAAGGTACAGAAATGTCTTTCAGAAAGGAACCCCCCCAGCGACAAGCTTTTGACCCTTTTAAGTACAAACTGGTACCTCTATTTCTGAGTGTGCAGGAAGCAATAAAATATATTCAATAATAACTAATGAAAAGAAAAAAAAAAAAAAAAAGCCAATTTTGGTCTCATGTGCGAGTAGATGAAAAATTTACTTGCACTATCACAAGTTAGTCGAATCATGCAACTATTTGGTGGCCATCTGGAGCCTGGATGTCTAGCTGAAGCTGACGGAGGCGGAGAATTTGGTGTTCCACCTTAGCTACAAACATGCTTTGGAGAACCAAGAATGCCCTAAACCGGAAGTTGGCAACTCCGGTCCTCGAGGGCCGGCATCCTGCAGTATCAGGAGTTTCCCTGCTGCAACACACCTGACTCCAATCAATGGGATGCGAACAAGAAGAAAGGTTTTTGTGTTTCTGTATGTGGAACAAAATTGTGGAATAGTCTGAATACAGAGCTAAAAGAATGTCACAATACTTATAAGTTTAAGAAACTTTACAAAGAATTGATTTATTTGAGGTACAAGAGTGGATAGGCTTATAAGAATGAGTTCATAAGTGTGCATGTGAAATGTATAAGTGTGTACCCGCGGAGAGCTGTTTGTGTTGTCATTTTGCAAACACAAAGATGCATATGTACAGTATAACATATATGTAGGGATGTATATCATTATGATTTTATCGATACCGATACCAATATCGATACTCCTTATCGATACCGGTATTTATCGATTCTCTTATTGATACTATAACATAACTTAGAGTAAATAATAAAGACATTACAAGATGTTACAAGATCCAGCGGTGGAGAATATTTGTTCAGATGATGTTGAAGAAGCCTGGACATAAAAGTGGGTGAAGGACAGCTGGGAGAATAAGGGAATTGTGTCGGTCTTAGTCCATCATTGTGATTATTTGACTGTGTAATGATAACTCGATGTTTAGGTAGATGTACAAAAAGTATCAATAAGAGTATCGTTAGTCCAGAATCTTAACGGTACCCTGGTATCGTTAAGATTAGGAACCGGTACCAAACGATACCGGTACTCGGTATACATCCCTACATATATGCGTATATTTTGTAGCTTAGTTTGGATTTTTTCACGCTAATTGGCAAACAATTGGTGCATTTACTATATTATAGTGTCTTTGGTTACTTTGTTTTGGTCGTGTCTCGGTTGGTCATGTACGAGATGAAATAATGAAATGGGTAATTGTGCAGAGCTGGTGTGAAGCTCTGCTCAGGCACACGATGTGTTGCCACAGGGAAACTTTTTCTACCTGCAGGGTGCCGGCCCTCGAGGACCAGAGTTGCCCACCCTTTCCTTAAACTGAGATCTGCATCCTTCACATCCTCCGGTAAAACCGAAACAAACGGAGGAAACTTCAGTCAAACGTCACCTGGAGATGCATTCACTGGCGGTACGGCAAAAATAGCAAGAGCTGCCTGAAGATGACCTCATCATGAGCCACATGGACCTGGTTCTGAGACATCTTTACATCTCCCATGACAACAGGATCAGTAATTCTCAGCTGATCCACGGTGACAATTCTTCTCAGTTGTTGGAAAATGAGATGAACGCAGACTACGGTGATAAATGATTACGTTGTTAGCACGCAGCTTTAGCGGAGACCAGCCCCTGATCTGTCTGTCCACAGACCTGGTGTCATCACACGCACACGCTGTAGATGCGAGTGAATGCTTGATCTGCTAATTACGACTCGGTGGGCCGGGCTGCTGCGTGACCAGAGGCCAGGAAGCCTTCCTCTTAATTGGTCAGACTTACGTAAGAGAAAAGGCGAGCAAACACGACTCAGGCAGACCAGAGATGAGCCAGAAAATTACTGGTATGATTTCACTTCCATGTTCCCGAGGGGCTGCGCAGGGAGGGAGTTAACTTAAGGAGAATGAATGTGCAGAGCAGAGAGAGGGGACGGGCCAGATGAAGACCTTTTCTCACTCGCTCGTCTCTGGGAATGTCCGATCGATGGAAATCTGATTGGTGGAGCCTCTCCCACAGCAGTGAATGAGCAGAGGAGAGAAGCTCTGTCACTTTAACTCAATAAGGCCACATAACAGAGACAGATAGAGGAACGGAGGAGGAGGAGGGAAGCGATGATGATGATGAGTTGGACTACATCGCTGCAGTAACGTGAGAGAGGTTATCTCTGCACCTGATTGGAGAACAGGAGATGACTGAAGGGGCGGAGCCTCAGAGAGATGAGTCACAGAAAGACTGATAGAATGAGTCCAAACACCAGAGCGGAGAAATGAAAGGAAAAAAGACGGAGAGCTGATGAAAGAGGAGACGCAGAGAAAGATCAGAGGAGGAGACGAGGAAGATGGGGAGAAAAACGCAGGAGAAGACCAGATGAGACAGAAATGTATGGATTCACCCAAGAACTTCTGAAGCAGCAGGGCCAGACATGCAGCTGGTTTTGGAGCATCCTTCCCTTCATCTTCATCATTATTAGACTCCTGCTTGATATTTTCCTGCATCCTGATCTCTGAGTGTCCGTGGAGTTTCTATCTCAGGGAGTTTTATGAAAACAAGTCTCCTCCTGACCATCTGAATTTAAGTTTCTCTTGAACCAGCCGACACGTTCAGGCCCTTTCAATAAAGCTGAAAAGAAAACAGAGAAAAAAAAATAAAACCAAACACCAAACTAAACAATCAATAAGCCCAAAAAAGTAAAGGAGGAATAACAGGACTGTGAAAGAAAGTGGAGCTGGATGTGGCGCTGCTACGTTGCCTAGCAACCAATTTAACTCTGACTAGATTTCTGTGAGCTCGTGTTAAACATCCTAACATCCTCTGATGTTTGTCCAGTTGTCTGAATGTATTATTTTAGGAAAGCGAAGGTTAGAACAGAGGCTGATGACGGAAGCGTCAACTTTCAGGACCAAAACCAGAAACCACCGAAGTTCTAAGACTCCATACTGGAACCAGAACCAGAAAGTACTGGTGTGGTGTGTGGTCACAGCACTCGTGTCCATCCTCGGCATCGCTGGATGTTTTGTTGCACAGTGTCAGACCCACTTCACTGCAAATCAGGTTTTTCATGTTGCTCATATGCTCTTGTGACACTTGTCTGATGCTAGAGGACGTATGTTGAGTAGGGTTGGGGAAAAATATCGATTAATCGATGCATTGCAATACTTCCCTGTGCAATTCAATATTGTATCGCACAGGGAAGTACTGATTCACCACCTGACCATGGGTGTGCATGTTGCATGCAAATATTTTTCATCTTTAGATGTTTTATTACGAAATCAAATCGAATCATGAGATTCATAACAATACCCAGCCCTTATGTTGCCAAAACTAAACTCAAAACTGCATTTCTGAGTATTTCTGCATTCAGATCATCATGAACCAATGGCAGACCCTAAACGGCAGGCTCAGACAAACATCACAAACCCAGTGGCCAATCACAAAGCTTCTACCCTGCTTAACCCCGTCCTCCCATTCAGAGCAACAGTTAAGGTTTCTTAGCAACAGTAGTATAACAAACCACACACGTAGGTGTTTGTTAATGTGGTGAACCTGATCAAAACTCATGTTGTTTTCCTCATTTATGAAGTTTCTGGTCATGAAGGATGATTTTTAAATTATGTGATTCTTGTGTGTGTATGTGTTCCTGTACTTGCTATTCTGTGAGGACCATTTTGCGTGTTTAACCAGCCAAAGGGAGGACATTTTGGCCGGTCCTCACTAAAAAAGTAAAAGAAAAAAATCATTTTTGAGGGTCAAGATTTGGTTTTAGAGTTTAGGTTACAATTAGGTTTAGGTTAGGGTTAAGGCAAAAGTTAGGTTTAGGCAATCAGTTGTGGTGGTTAGGGTAAGTGTACGGGGCTAGGGAATGCATTATGTCAATGAATGTCCTCACAAAGATAGAAGTGCAATGATGGGGTTTATGCAAGTGTGTGCAGGTGGGCGCGTTTTTGCAACATTATGGGGACCATGATCCAGATTTTTACCATCACCGTGGGTACGTCTTGGCCTCGTGGGGACATTTTCCCGGTCCCCACGGGTACAAACCCAGTTTTGAGGGTCAAGATTTGGTTTTAGAGACTAGGTTACAATTAGGTTTAGGTTAGGGTTAAGGCAAGGGTTAGGTTTAGGCAATCATTTATGGGCGTTAGGTTTAGAGTAAGGGGCTGGGGAATGCATTATGTCAATGGATGTACCCCACGGGAATATAAAAACAAAGTGTGTGTGTGTGTGTGAAGCATTTTGTGCTGCCAATTGGTATGAAGGGTGCTTTATAAATAAATACATCTGATTTGATTTTCAACCTTTGGATATAAGTTTTCATCATCCTGTGTCCAAAAAAACTAGGTTTTTACTGGTGCAAATTAAAAATCCAAATTCGGCACCATCAGAGCAGCTGATATTGAGGATGTCGGTGCATCGTTTCTATGGTATACTGGATGCACGAAAACTCCCTTTATCCTGAGCTGTGGACTCTGCCCACAACTCAGAGGAAATTTGCTAATGAGCTACTGGCGCTCTGCATAAGCAGAGTCCTGGAAAATGGAACATGTTCTGTGATATTTTGGCTTAAACCTTGATAATCACAACGAAAAAGGATTGAAGTGGCTCTTTGAAGCAGTGTCTCTAAATGCCGTTGCGGATGTACCCGTAACCATCTAAAACGTGCCCTGCATGTTTTAGATGTTTCCAAACTTTAGCTGATTGTTTTTAAACCAGTTTTCCTGAGCTGATGTCCTCAGTGGTGTGTCTTTAAGGACACGAATGCCGATACTGGACTTGATTTGATAGCATCGGAGCCACAAACAGAACCCGAGCAAGTCGTGCCAGTTTCTGTGTGACTTCACCTGGCAGAAATCCTCCTCCTCCTCCTCATGAACATGAGTCAGGACTGTAGCAGCTCAGGCACCCCCGGAGACCTGAGACCCATCCCTGCAGCCATCATCGTGAGCCTCACTCAGTTTATTTAATCAGCAGCAACAAACTTTCAACCTGAAACTGGACAGAGATGAAAAAGCGAAGTCTGACTCAGAATCGGCAAAGAACTCATCCTCACGTCTCGCCTCATCACATCACGTCTCCCACGGCAACCATATTTATCACAATAACCATCAGGAGACGGACAAAAACAGGACAAGCAAGTCAACTTGTACCCTAGATAATCTGAAACCCAAATGATCAAATCATCTGACATGATCAGTTTAAAACAGAAAACATCAAACATCAGGTTAATTTTCCTCATTATTACTGAGAATTAGTGTTTTCAGATGTAAAATCTTGCGTTTTTTTATGTGCTTTTCCTCTGAATACATACTCATCTCAACTCCCCTTGCTTCCCGTCTGCTCTCAGAGGAGGAAAAAAGGAAGATAAAAGTGATAAAACGGATAAAGACTGAAAGAAAAGGGGGAGCGGACGAAGCTGCGAAGAGGAGGAAAGTCTTTCTTATTTAATCTCATACAAGTGCTGATAGTAATAAACCCTGATGAGTCAGGGATGATCCAGGCTCAACTACAGATACAAGAAGACAGAGAGAAAGTGAAGAGGTGGAACTAGTTTTCTTTCTTTTCAGTGGAAAGCACACTGGAAGAGGCGTCCGATTTTAAGCTGCTCCGTATCAAATTTTTCCACAAATAACAAATTAAAGCTGTAAATCAAATCTTCTCAGCAGCCATTTTTTAATAACTTACTCATTTGTTCACTATTGTGCACATTAAGTTACTAATTTACAAAGAAATCCAAATCAGAATTTTATTATTTTATTCTCCAGCTACCTTTATGTCCAAATTCTGCTTCTTAAAGGTCAGAGCTACAACTTTTTCACCAAAACAACTTATTTTTCAACTATCATACATTCACAGGACGTCTACAGAGGTGCAGATTTAAAGTTATTTTTACTTTTTCAAAAAAGGATGAAGATTTCATAGCATATAAATAATTGTTTTATCAGTTTTGACGGGTTCAAAATATATATTTACTGTACAGTACGTGTGTACTCTTTTGGATTATTTTAGGACAATCTTCCTTTTTTTTCCTCAAATCTTTCAGTTGATTTAAGTCCTTATTAAAAATGCCAAATATGTAGTTATTCAAATTATATCAAGCCTTCAAATGCCAGTTTAATCCAATTTTGTTGCTGTTTTAAGGGGTAAAAAAAGAGAAAAGAAAACTGTTTTAAGCTTCAAGTTCAGGTTGAACTGCTTAATGCCCAGTTATGCAATTTTTTTTTTTAATTTTGTTTTTTCCATATTATTAATTTAAATCAATTTATCATTAATTTACTTTTTTATACACTGCATTTTTTATATTTATTCCTTATGCTTTTTAAAAAATATTTATTTATATTTTTTTATAAATTTAATTAATTTGAAATGTATCAGTTGTTTAGTTTAAGTTTATTCAGCCATATAATTCACTTTGTAATTTCCATCAGTCTTTTTATCTATCAGTGTTGCCATAACCTTGCTGAATTGGCAGAAGCAATTACTTATATGCCAAAAAAACTAAAACAAATATATTTAAATAATAACTTGAACAATAGATCATTTTATTTCAGTTTTTTGTGCATCATTTCTTCCCCTTGTATTTGATCCAATTCAGGTGTTAAAGGATTAAAATCAAAGTTTATCATTTTTATGTTCAGTAAATAAAAATGGTAAAACAAAAACATAGGGGGAAAAAAGCTCAGATATATGCATTTTATGGTGACATCATGTGACTTAATTGGGATTTTAAGTGTTAAAATATTCGGGTTAACATATTTGGTTGTTTTGATAAGAACTGAAGTAAATTTAAAGATTTGAGTAAAAAAATGGAACATATGATGTTTGTAAAGGAGTTTTTGGGGAAGTTGATTTTGTCCTCAAATGACCTGAATTGTAATAAACCGAAGCGACAGTTAGAAAAATGCAACGTTTCCTCCTGAGATCACAGAGGCTCATGTTCGGATTATTTTCCAAGACTCCCGTTTTCAAGAGGAATTAGCATCACCGAAGCAGGAAGCTGATTTAAGACTGAACATTCAAATTTCAGCCCAACCAGAGGATGCAACGACTAACTCTGTTCATTTCTCATCCGCTTATTAAAACCCAGCACACGGGATTTCAATCTTTTTATTTTATTTCTTATTTCAGCCGAGCGCCGACACCTGAGACTCCCGATTAAACGAAATGTCAGAACTGGAGGTGTAAAAACTGCAAACTGGCATCAGACAGACGGATTGCGGCTGCAGCTGGAAATGACATCAGTGTTTTTATTTAAAGTGACAAATCTGCCACCAGCAGAGAAACAAAGCATCCTGCCTGACGACTTCAGCAGCGATGAGCTCATCCTCCTCCTCCTCCTCCTTCTTCCTCTATTATCCAAGCCTAAAAAAATAAATATAAAAAACACCCGCCACCCCCTCCTCAACCCAACAAATATGCCCATTAACAGCGTCCGGGACACGGGAGCGCTGCCATTCAGCCTGGCAGGAGCTGGGGCTTTGAAGAGGAACAAATGACATTTTCATCCGCTGGATGCTTCATTGTGTGCTGCCGGAGCGGCTGCAGGACGATAAGTCCTCACCCTAACACAACATCAAACTGGGGTAATTTTGTAGAATTTAGAAAAAAAACATACATGAATAATAAGTGAGTCCTCATGAAAGCCAGAAATCAGAGCGGGTCAAAAAGCTGCTGATTCGTTAAACACAAAAGGTTTCAATATGAAATCTAACAAGCTGCTCTTCCATCATTTCCATCAAGATTTAATGATCAATGTACAGAAGATCTCTGTATATTTGGCTTCTGTGGGGAAAATAAAACCAGCTCTAGTCTCTACCTTCTCTTGGAGTCGCAAGAACTTAGCTAAAGAGAAGAAGGCAACAAAGGCCGATGCTAAAGAGAAACGGCTGAGTTGAATTAACAGGGTTATTTTGCAGAAGATCAGTGATATGATTGGGTATCATACAGAGCACTGAAGACAGGAAGAGTCCCAGAAAAAAAGAGGGGTAAAAGTGCATGGACCAGGCATGGGTCTAGGTCAGGGGTCTGCAACCTTTACCACCCAGAGAGCCATTTTTCACCTCAACAAGCTAAATAAAAGTCGTTCAGAGCCACAAATGTTCCGTGGTCTTTTGAAAAAAGCCAACTTATCATTTTTTATAAATATTAGGGCTACTATGGAAAAAGTTGCTGTCATTTCAAAAGGGACACCGTGCAACCTTTGACCCAAATATTATAATATCATTAATCAAAGTACCAATAGGTGATTTCTGGGGTCAGGAGACAAAACGTGATGCATGTGGGGGCTCTGAGGGGGCCGTCCTCCTCTAAAACCAGACATTGTAACTTTGCAGGAGCAGATTCGTCTCAATGATCACGTGACCTGAAGCGCTTCGCTTTATGGCTCAACAACTTCACGATCAGCTGATTGAAGTCTGCAAACACGATTCCAAAACACAGAAAAAAACTGTTTAATTTTGCAACAGTGGTGTGGCCTGTGGGAAGTTAAAGGTTTAGCGCCCCTAGTGGCCAAAAGTTACACAATATCACTAAAAGGAATCAGTTTTATTTCTTTTCTACTTTTAGGTTTTGAAATGAAAAAAAAAAAACTTGCAAAAGGAGGATACATACATTTTTTCAGATCAGATTTTCTCCAGTGGAATTTGAAAGTATAAAAAAGGTTGAACAGATCAATAAAAACGTGGATATTTGTGAGAAATTACACGAAAAAAAGCCCCAAACTTCCATGCTAATGACAAAAAAATGCAGTTCATTTTAGTGTCATTATGTTGTGGAAATTCAACACAATGATTCCATGAAAAAACACTGTTAAAACTTATAAATGTGATGTTTCAAACTTTTTGAGCAACGATCCCCAAAATAATGTACTTTGGTGTTCATGCCCCCACCCCCGACGACCGAGTGGTTAATTGTGTAATCCTCTAACTGGTCATCCTGCTAATGTGAGGCTGGAAAGTGTCCGAATCTTCATAAATAAGGAGGATAAAGGACAAAGATTTTTAATACGTCATTAGTTATAACTTAGTTATTTATGCAATAATTAAGAACTGACTGCAAATTTCACAGATTAGCCTCTTTGCAATAATGTGGTAATACTGATTATTATTAAACTGGCACCTGGAGAACCCAGAAACAAGGACCCAGCAGCGTTTCCAAACTGGCATCTACCTGCAGTGTTTAGTTTAATCTGTGATCATAACGATAACAGACGCCTCATCACAAACAAATAAACTTTAGTTTTTGACATTTAGAGTAACGATAGACATCGTTACACATTAGATTATGTGTGCAGTTGTCTACTAAAACCACTTCAGTCCTGCTGGGGAGGCTTTCTAAAAAGGTCAGGGAGCTATTTTTCTTTTTTGTTAAATGTCTCAATCAAATTTAATCTTACGACGGTGCAGAGAGCCTGACATTTAGGGCCGATGTAGAATCACAAATAACTTGTTCTCTGAGGGGGTTTATGTATGGGACGCTGTGCAAAAGTAATCAGCAAACAGAGTAAAGCGAGTGACATGAGGAAGGTTCTGGCAGAGCGGCCCGGTTTGTGAGTGTGCAGGCATTCTCATTGGTCACATCCAAATCCAGACCTGGTACAGGCTTAGACTGGGAGGTGCAGGACTGCAGGAAGCCCAGATGGGGCTCTGGTGAACTCCCTTCCCCCACAAAAGACACCATCCAAACCACACGTTAGGACTGCTCCATTATGGAACAAATCATTATCACCATTATTTTGGTCAATATTGAAATTACGATCATTCAAACAATTATTTTTCAGTCACACGTTGCATTTGGCTTCGGAGACCATGGTGGCTCCCAGCGTGGACGGATCCCCAAGATATCGTTTCCTCACAGCAGCGCCAAGCCAGGTTATATTTATTAAGTTATAACAAATACTGAGGGAGGGTGTTTGCAGTGTGTGTGTGTGTGTGTGTGTGTGTGGGAGGTAGAGAGTTGTGTAACTGTTTGTCTAATTGTCATTTTATTGACATGTTGATTTTAATATGTAAAGCACTTTGTGCTACATTTGTAAGAAAAGTGCTTTATAAATAAATTCCATTCATTCATTCATTTATTTAGCATCCCTCTCTTTTTAGAAAACACTTCATTGGTAATTTATGCAAAATGTTAAAATTGAAAATAAAGATGAGCTACAAATATGTACCTTACAGCTGTTTTGCAATCGATAAACATTAAATAAACAGAATAAATATACTTTGAACATTCAATTAATGCGAAAAACATAAAAAAAATATATCCAAAATTAACTCTGTATCCAGCTGTTCTGAAATTTCTCTACATTTGAAGAATAAAGTAAACACACTGATTAATTTTAAAAAAACATCCCAAAACAAAGTTTTTGAGCAATACTGGAACAGTCCAAACCATTTTCAGGGTTCCCACCCTTTTTTTGAAGTTATTTTCCAGGACTTTTCAGGACTTTTCCTGCTGCTACAGTAAGAGTCAAGTTTCCACAACATACAAATAAATTTCCACCACAAGCTTTTGGAGAAGTGTTTCTACAATTGTAGCTTAGATTTTTTTACAGTGAAGAAGCGGTGATGAAACGAAGCCGTGCCGACGCTGTGACCAAGCGGAGACGAAGTGGCAATGAAGCAGACACTAAGCGGAGATGAAGCAGAGACAAGCAGTGATGAAGTCGTGAGAAGTGGAGATTAAGCGGAGACAAAGACAAAGTGGCAACAAAGTGGCAACGAAGCAGAAGACGAAGCAGAGACGACGCTGTGATGAAGCGGAGACGAAATGGCAATGAAGCAGAGACTAAGGGGAGACTAAGCGGAGACGAAACAGAGATGAAACCGTGACGTAGCCCTGAGAAGTGGAGACAAAGCAAAGACAAAGTGGCAACAAAGTGGCAACGAAGCAGAGACGAAGCAGAGATGAAGCCGTGATGAAACCGTGAGAAGTGGAGACAAAGCGGAGACAAACTGGCGACAAATTGGCAACAAAGTGGCAACGAAATTGTGACGAAGCGGCGCCGAAATGCAGACTAAGCAGAGACGAAGCCGTGATGAAAGCAACAAAGCAGAAACAAAACAGAGGGAGGAAAATTTAAAGCTTTTCCAGGACATTTTACTCTTTTTTGTCATTTTCCATGTGTTTTCCATAACTGAATAAATGTTCAATCATTTTCCAGGTTTTCCAGGACGCGTGGGAACCCTGATTTTTGTTAGTGACACCCAACAAATGGCATGGGTGGAAGCCGCTGAAACTAACTTTAACTTCAGATTAACTTTCAGAAATTGTGTAAAGAAAAATGTCAAATAAATCGTTTCAGCTCGATTATTTGACTTTGGAGATCATTTGACATGAAAATTGAAATCGAAATCAGATTTCGATTAATTGCCCAGCCCCACCACACACATCTGTTCAGACTCAGCATCCCTGCACTGATTGCTTTTCCAAGTGCTCATTGAACTCAGTGGCAGCTCGTGGTGCTCATGTTTGGTACCGCACCACAAAATTCATCTTAACCTACTTTCCAGCAATAATCTGCATAAATACCCCCCCAATCTCCGAGGAAAGGGGTGGCAGAAGACAAATTACATCCCCAAGGCTAAAGTTGTGCATGTTTGTCTGTTGCTTGCAGACAGGCTGATGCTCTGGAGGCCCGCGTAGATCAAAGGGATCCCGGCTCGCTTCATGAGGCTGTAAAATGCAGATGATTTCTCCAGGTCGTCATTTAGACTCGCAGCGAGCTGACACAAATCAGTCCGGCCGATTCAAATTAGCAGCCGCTCCCCTGGGCGCCGTTGTCTTCCAAAAGCTGAAGGTTAGATAAGAAGTGAGCGCGCTCCGGTGCAGCAGATCGGCTGCCGCCTGTGCTGGTTCAGCACCGCGGACAGCTCCGTCTGCCGCTGCTGCACCCGTTAACGACACCACAACTACAGGCCCGGCCCCCGATACGCTGGAGATGATGTCTCCCTGCTGTAAACAGCAGCCACATCAAAGTTAATGATCGCATTCATCACCGAGTCGCAAAGATGACGCGGATTTGTTCAGTCGTAAACACAAGTGAAGGTTTGCAGATGGATTAGACAGAAGATATAATGTTGAAACAGTTTCACGTCGTTTTCTTACATGGAGGATAAAAGAATGAACTGAAAGATGAACGGAAGATAAAACTGTACTGGGTAAATACTTGCCCAGTAATGTATCCCAGTAACCTTGTCACTGCTGTTAAGGATGAGGACTAGGAATCAACTTTTTCTTTTTTTTAATTTTAGGGCCCATACCAATATTTACATATCAGCCTCAGCCGATGGTCGATATTTGGACCAGATATTTAAGGCTGATACTACATTTTACTCCCAAAATAATATAATTAAGGATACAATGAAAAGTCATTTCACAACTCTTAAAAAAAAAAAAAAAAAAACTATAAAAACAGAACGTACTTCAAATAAATATATAAAAGAAACTGTGCACTTGTAAAACAAATATTAAATAGAAACATTAAACTCATAAACATATACAGTTGTCCTCAAAATTATTCATTTCCTCCAATTAAATAAGAAAAAAAAAAATCAGCCGTCAATAAAATGAGATGAAATTGAACAAAGTAATAATAAATAAAAATTCTATGAAAATGGTGACATTGATTTTAAATTGTGGTTCAACACAAATATCAAAGACAAACAAACAAAAAATAAAACAAGTAAACATGTAAAAATGTTTTCTGTAACGTCCAATCAGACGTCTACACCTGTCCACAGGTATGTTGGCTCACTGTTCGTTACCAAGGTGCTCTAATTTGTCTCCAGTAGTTTTTTTTTTTTTTTAATTATCATTTTTAACCACAATTAAAAAGCAATATCTTATTTCACTAAATTATAATTTTGCAAATTTTTATTTATTATTACTTTTTTTTAGTTTCTTGTTATTTAAATTACTGTTGTGAATTCAGCATTTTCTTTGATTGGAGGGTAAGAATAATTTTGAGGATGATGGTATATATTCAAGTCTAAAAATCATGCAGAGTGGGGGTATTAGCCAACACATCTGATGTATCAGCCGATGTCAGCAAATATCGGCCTAAAATATCGGCCAGCCGGACCTTATTGGACTCATTACAGCCAGAAAGAAAACCGTCAGCATCGGTGGAGTATAAATAATCCAGATCAACAATCATAGTTATAATCTGTCCATTATATTCAGAGAAAATTACAACTTTTAAAAGTTTAAAGAAGAATTTTTTAAAAACTGCAGGAAAGAGCAAGTTTTCAAAGGAAATGACACTAAACACAAGCAAAACTACAACATACCAATGTAAAGTACCCAAACACCAGCAGACTAGGACTGTTGTGTGTTTAGTGGAAGCGTTTACGAGCAGGTGTGTGAGTGCATTTCCAGAAAGCAGAGAAACTGGTTAGTTTCACCTGAGAAATACTTGTGAATCTGTCAGTTCATGATGCGCTTGCTTTAATTAATGATCCAAGTGTGAAACGTGAGCTCAGATGGGTCATACATGCGTGCGGGACTCCAGCAGACTCTGGTCTGACAGACTTATGGACTAATCTGGGCAAACGCCGTCAGTAGACCGCCGTTGCTTAGGGTGACATTTCTGTACATGTGTAATTAGAACAGATGAAATTCGGGCTATTTCATATTAATATCGAGGAAATCTGGAAAGATGTGCACATTTCTTGGTTATTGGAACAGTAGTGGAAAACTTTAGCGGAAGTACCGTGTGTCCTTGAATTAATAAACTAATTTATTTACAAATGTAGCATCAAATGAAGAAAAAAAAATTTAGATGCAAAAAGCAAAAAAAAAAAAAAATCGCAATAATCGAGATAATTATGGTCTCAATAATCAAATCGAAACATTATAAATCGCCATTATCAAAAAATTGTGGGTACCATAATCGTAATCGAATCAAATCTTGAAGTAATCTAGATGGGACAACACTAGCGACATGTATGTATGCAATACATATGATGGAAATAAGGATACATAATAAGGGTTCCCACTCTCTTCTAGAAGTTGTTTTCCAAGACTTTTCCAGGACATTTTCAGGACTTTTCCAGCTGCTACAGTAAGAGTCAAGTCATTGCAACATAGACTAATAACTTCCACCACAAGCTTTTGGAGAAGTGTTGTACAATTGTAGCTTAAATTTTTTTACAGTGATGAAGTAAAGACGAAGAAAAGACGAAGCAGTGACGAAGCGGACATGAAGCGGCGACGAAGTGGCGACGTAGCAGCAACGAAGCAGTGGCAAAGCTGCGGTGAAACGGTGACAAAAAGGTGATGAAATGGCGACGAAGCTGCAACGATCACAAATCGCTGCAACGAAGCGGCGACAAAAAGGCCACGAAATGGCCATGAAGCTGCGACAAAGCGGTCACGAGAGAGAGGAACAATAATTTTCCAGGACAACTCAAGCTTTTCCAGGACATTTGCCTATTTTTCTCATTTTCCATGTGTTTTCCATGACGCAAAAAATGTTTTCCAGGATGCGTGGGAACCCTGATAATATTGCAAAAAGAATTTTCTAAATCTAACACAAAGAGACAGATCGTATAGATACACAAAGCCTCACTGAGGTTAAAAGCTAAAGAATAAAAACTGTTAGGTAATCAGAACCAGCAGAGACACGATCAGAGTCAAATCTAGCCGAGACGGACGTCATGGTGGCCTGACAGTCCTGCAGACATGTGGAGGAAGGAGACATGAATGGAACATCCCTGAACTTTTCTTATCATTTTAATGCTCTAAAGCAGGTTTATCCGTGTCTGAGTAGATGTGAAGCTGCTGGGCGAGTGGAAGAGAGGAGCTGTGAGGCTCAGCGGGCAGAGGTCAGACCTCCGCACGGCTCCAAACTGCAATCAAAGGCCTCCGCACGCCGTCCGCCCGACGACGAGCCCTCCGATCCCGTCTGGCTGCAGCCGGGAACGGCTGAAGGTGTTTCACCGCTGATCATCAGTCCTTCTGCTGACATAACTGGGCTCCGACTGTTCAGCGGTGAAAAACTGGGACGCAGCGCGACCGCTGCTAATCCCCATCATGTTAATGTGCTATAAAAGGCGCCGTTCATCACCATCAATATGAGTTAGAAAAAAACCCAGAAGCCAGTCGCTCATCTGCTTTTAGAGAATGAAACTGCCTGCAAACCTCCAATGTGCCACTATTTTATTCTCCTCTTCATCACTTTTGTCATGTCCTGGAAGACACGTCTCATCTCGTCCTCCATAATTCACTGCTCTGCAGTTTTGCAGCAGACAAAGGGATTCCCCAAAGTCGAGGCAGAATTGATGGAAAAGTGGAGCAGGAGTTCATCCGCAGAGTGATGAGGGGCTTTATGAGGATGGGGGTTTAGGAGCTGCTGCAGACTGGAAGCATCTGTGTGTGGTGGTGGCGGTGGTGGGGGATGGGGTTAAGCTGCCATTGCTCTACATCCCACCACCCCTGGAACAACGGGTGGATGGGAAAGGGACGTGAAGGGGGGGGCAGGGTTAGAGGGGCTGGATCCCATCCCAATCTGAACAGGTCAAAACACAAACAAAGATTCTTCACTCTGCCCTCTTTATTTCCTCCCCACCCCCCGACCCAAACTGTACACGGGAGCAGTCTTCCGCATATGCGCCTCCTCCCCCCCCAACTGGCCCTGCTCCGGGTAATCCCTGAAAAGCCGGCTCTGGAGCAGAACTGCAGGAGAGATGAATGCAGGACTGATCCGCCTGTCTGAGACTGTCTGCTCGCATCTTCAGATATCACAGAGAGAAAAGTCCACGTTTAAGACGCCGCAGAGCTCCTCCTGCAGGTACCAACGCCGCAGAGCTCCTCCTGCAGGTACCAACGCCGCAGAGCTCCTCCTGCAGGTACCAACGCCGCAGAGCTCCTCCTGCAGGTACCAACGCCGCAGAGCTCCTCCTGCAGGTACCAACGACGCAGAGCTCCTCCTGCAGGTACCAACGACGCAGAGCTCCTCCTGCAGGTACCAACGACGCACAGCTCCTCCTGCAGGTACCAACGACGCACAGCTCCTCCTGCGGACGGCTCCTGCAGGTACCAACAACGCACAGCTCCTCCTGCAGGTACCAACGACGCACAGCTCCTCCTGCAGGTACCGACGACGCACAGCTCCTCCTGCAGGTACGGACGCCGCAGAGCTCCTCCTGCAGGTACCAACGACGCAGAGCTCCTCCTGCAGGTACCAACGACGCAGAGCTCCTCCTGCAGGTACCAACGACGCAGAGCTCCTCCTGCAGGTACCAACGACGCAGAGCTCCTCCTGCAGGTACCGACGCCGCAGAGCTCCTCCTGCAGGTACCAACGACGCAGAGCTCCTCCTGCAGGTACCAACGACGCAGAGCTCCTCCTGCAGGTACCAACGACGCAGAGCTCCTCCTGCAGGTACCAACAACGCAGAGCTCCTCCTGCAGGTACCAACGACGCAGAGCTCCTCCTGCAGGTACCAACAACACAGAGCTCCTCCTGCAGGTACCAACAACTCAGAGCTCCTCCTGCAGGTACCAACGACGCAGAGCTCCTCCTGCAGGTACCAACTACCTGCAGGTACCAACAACGCAAAGCTCCTCCTGCAGGTACCAACGACGCAGAGCTCCTCCTGCAGGTACGGACGCCGCAGAGCTCCTCCTGCAGGTACCAACGCCGCAGAGCTCCTCCTGCAGGTACCAACAACGCAGCGCTCCTCCTGCAGGTACCAACGACGCAGAGCTCCTCCTGCAGGTACCAACGACACAGAGCTCCTCCTGCAGGTACCAACAACGCAAAGCTCCTCCTGCAGGTACCAACGACACAGAGCTCCTCCTGCAGGTACCAACAACGCAAAGCTCCTCCTGCAGGTACCAACTACCTGCAGGTACCAACGCCGCAGAGCTCCTCCCGCAGGTACCAACAACGCAGAGCTCCTCCTGCAGGTACGGACGACGCAGAGCTCCTCCCGCAGGTACCAACAACGCAGAGCTCCTCCTGCAGGTACGGACGCCGCAGAGCTCCTCCTGCAGGTACCAACAACGCAGAGCTCCTCCTGCAGGTACCAACGACGCAGAGCTCCTCCTGCAGGTACCAACAACGCAGAGCTCCTCCTGCAGGTACCAACGACGCAGAGCTCCTCCTGCAGGTACGGACGCCGCAGAGCTCCTCCTGCAGGTACCAACGACGCAGAGCTCCTCCTGCAGGTACCAACGACGCAGAGCTCCTCCTGCAGGTACCAACAACGCAGAGCTCCTCCTGCAGGTACCAACAACGCAGAGCTCCTCCTGCAGGTACGGACGCCGCAGAGCTCCTCCTGCAGGTACCAACAACGCAGAGCTCCTCCTGCAGGTACCAACAACGCAGAGCTCCTCCTGCAGGTACGGACGCCGCAGAGCTCCTCCTGCAGGTACTGACGCCGCAGAGCTCCTCCTGCAGGTACCAACGACGCAGAGCTCCTCCTGCAGGTACCAACAACGCAGAGCTCCTCCTGCAGGTACCAACAACGCAGAGCTCCTCCTGCAGGTACGGAGGTGGCAAAGTGATCCTCCTTCAGGTACGGTCGCTTCAGAAAGCGTCTCACACTGAAAATCTGACCTTAGTCACAAAAAGCTTCCTTCAGCTCGTTCCCTAATGAGCTGCATCCGACTCCTCGCCACCTGCCCAACTGTGTTTTGCTTTAAATCGATGCTTCTCCATGAGAACTTATCTCAGAACATAAAAGTACTTTGTCTGGAAAAAGAGAGACACACATTAAAGGCCCACAACGGAGCTTTTAGCAGTTCTCTCAGTGACGCGCTGCCCATCAACGGCTAAACTAGCATCCATCTTCATCGTACCTGTACTGTGATTCTCTCCAGCCAGTAAAAGACAGTCTTTTCTTGACTCTTGTTCTGTCCCTTCCTGGCTTTCTATTCCTCTCCCTCCAGTAATGTTTCCTTGCGTTTCTTTACTGAATCTGACTTGATGCGAGTTCAAAACACCCGCTGTGTTCATGTCTGGTTCATATCCGTCTTGCTAGTAAGTGCAAAACTTACAAGGAGTTTCTGAGCCGCAGGCCGCCTGCCAGTGAGGCTGAAAATGCGCATAATGAATGATGGTGGGTAAAAAAAAAAAAAAAAATATTATAGAAAAAATTTTGGTTTTCAAAACGGGAGAAAAAACAAAAAGGTACTTGTAAAAAGGCCAAAAAATTTGGATTAAGAAAATTTTTTTTTTAATATTGACTACAATGTTGGGTTATTGTCCCAGAAGTTGGGTCAACAACTCAACAACTCAAATGTCTGGGTTGAAATAACCCAGAAATTAGTTGGTCCCTTTTTAACCCAGTAGTTTGACCCAGGACCTTTGAGTGTACAGCTCCAGCTGGCTGGCCTTCCACCGTTTAACACCACTATGCAGTGAAAACAAACGTACTGTACAGTCCTGAAAATTATTCATGCCCTCCCATTAAAGAAAGTTCAGGACTTCATAACCAGCCGGCTGTAAACTACAGATACCTGCGGACAGGAAGCGTTTTTCAGGACCTCGGTCCTCGCCTTAATTACAGTGACTGACAGTAAATAACGGTCATCTGTCTGACCAGAACCAAACAAACTCCATCTGGTTCCAGAGCAATTCTCAACTCACTCTGGAAACCAAATAATTAAAAACTGGAGCCTGCGAGTGGCTCAGCTGCTTGAGCAGGTGTCTCTTCTATAACAGCTGAGGGTCCGGGCTGACCCGGGCTCCCGGGTCCCGACCTGTGGGCCTCTGCTGCACATCATCCTCTTCTATCTGCCTGCTAGAACTCAAAACCAAAATATGTAGAATTACAGAAATGAGAGCAGCTGAAGGACTGGATCTGCAGACGTTCAGACCTCACAGACCCCCGGACCAGTATTAATGAGTCTGACGTGAATTGACAGATCCAGAGTCCCCACACTCATCTCAGACAGCAGAAAACTCATCGCTGACGTCAGAGCGAAGCGTCATCCCGTCTCCGTAAGACCAAAGCGGAGGAATATTTTGGAAGAAAGATAAGACTGAAGCTGGGAAGCGGCGTTCCAGTCTTCACCTTCCAACTCTCCGGGGGGGATGATGGAGGGTTGAGAGCTAGCTGGGGGCGACGTGGCCTCCTCTACACCCCCAGCTGCAGTCCTCCTCCTGCTGCGAGAGCCAACAGCCTGCAGCTGCAGCTAAAACACCGCTGATCCAGCCGTTTCACACCATCAGGCCCACTCTGCAGGCTCAGTCTGAGGCGGAAACGTTACAAAGACGACTGTGAGCACGGAGGTGGATGTTCATCTGACGCAGCTCTGCGAGTTCATTACAGAACACGTATAAATAAGTAAAGCCAGTTCAAACTTCAGCATGAGTCATATTCCCTTTCCTTCTCTCTGAACGTCGACATTTACGTCAGCACACGTGAAGCGATGTATGATTCAAGCAGGGACCTGGATTGATCTTTCCTTTAAAGGGGCCACGCTGTACCTGAGGCCCAGCGTCAAACAGATCAACTCTGATCTGCTCTTAGAACATTTCTGCAGCTGCTTCTGTGACGTTGAGATGGAATAACGAGTTCAATCAAGTGGATGTTAAAAGAGAGCGACGTGGGGACAGATATCCGGCCGATACCTGCAGATCTCGCTGCTCAGGATGAAGCATCCTCACTGTGATCTCTGACATGTCGGTCATGTTTGATTAAAGCCGAGGCAGAGCGATACTGCACACTTCTGTCCACAGCAGTACTCTCTAACTTCACAAAGAAATACCTTAAAGGTACAGTGTGGAACATAATCAAAGGTCAAAGGCAGAAAAATGTGATATGAAATTAAAAACTGTGCTTCTATTCATGTGTAATGGCTGCACTAGTCTAGCTGTTATACGTTTATTTTCTCAGAATGAGCCACTTATATCTACTTGTTGGGAATCCATATACATGGAGGCTGCCATATTTTTGCCACCATTTTTAGAAGTGTCCCTAAATGGACAAAATGTAAGTGAAGGGAGAACCCTCTCAACTTTAAAACTGCTGTATCAGCTTTGTTTAATGGGAGTTAGAGACTGTTTGGGATCAGTAATGCCTTAAAAGGCTTTAAAAGTAGTTAACCATAGTATAGTCAGAGTCCACTGATCCACTCACAGATGAAAACATGTCTGGGAAAAAGTGGCAGTTCATTTTGGACATCTGGCTGCCATATATCAGACACTACGGCTGGAAAAAAAATATCGTTACACCGAAATATCGTGATATTTTCGAATGCTGATATATCGATATTTAAAAATGTGGTATCCATCTATTTCACTAACGAACTCTCACAAGATTTCATCGTTCTGTGACCTAATCTCACAATTACGTTGATAAAATAGATCAATATTGCGTTTTTTAGTATAATATGAAATCTGCACATGAAAATATCGCGATATTTCAGTGTGTTGATATTTTTTCCCAGCCCTATCAGATACCAGCAGGCAGTAGCCAGCATGTGGCTAATTATAATGCTTCTGACAACTTGGTAACTTTAAGGATAACTTTCAACCTGGACCTTATTTCTACGAGTTTATTGCATTTACTCACTGGTAACGTTTCTGCATCACTTTGAGTCCTTCAGAAGATATTATATTGAATCGCCCTCCAGCATACATCCATGTAATGCGAGAGATGGGGCAGCCTCTCTATGAGACATTATCTGCAGCAAAAAACTCCTCGATTTTCGCCAATACTTTAAGGAGATTGAACGAACGAATGAGTACTAGACCCTGTAAGTCCAGATTTAGCTTTCCGTTAGTTTTAGGGTGTTCTACACACTTTTCTGGGCCACACGTTCCCAATGCGCGCTTCCATAGTGCAGCTGAGAAGAGCAGCTCGCTACCCAGACAACTACAAAAATAAATGAATAAAACTGAAAAGCACTCGGAGAGCGCAGACCTCCACTAAGCACCTCAGGTCCTCCTCATATGGCGATTCACGCCTAAACCTTTATTGCTACATGTCTTCTATTAAATTTTGTTTCTGTTTATAAAGTTTAAACTGGAAAGTTCACAGTTCATAATGTACCTGGTATATTATAGAACTCATTGAGATCCTTTCCCGTATTTTTTTACCAAACACTCGGGCCATTTGTATGGAGTTATATGCAAAAATTCATAGATTTGGCCAATATTACAATGATAAAGAATCCTTCAAAAAAATTCCCGAATCCAGAAGGTGATCCGGTTCACCACCAACATTTAATGGGTTCGTCCTTGGGCTGAACCTCCTCGGTGGAGGTAAAAACAGTTTGTGAAACTCTGAACTCACAGGACAATAGTACTCATTTGTTCATTCTACTTAAATCATTGATTAAATAAAGGAGTTTTACAGCAGATAATGTCTTATAGAGAGGCTGCCCTGTCTCTCCCGTTATATGAATGCACGCAGAAGGGCGACTCAACGTAATCTTCCAAAGGACTCAAACTGATGCAGAAATTTTACTGTTGAGTAAATGCACGTATAAACTCCTAGGAATAAGGTCCAGGTTGAAAAGAAAAAAATTACTTAAAACCAGACATATTTTTTTAAGCAGCTTCAAAGCAAGTCAGTCTGTAGCAGCAGCAGCTGCAACGTAGTCACATGACTCTGAAAGGAATGCTGGGAAATGAAGTTCTTCCACAATAACAGGAACTTTTCTTCATGCTGGATATCTCGGTGCTCTGTTACGTGATATCGTTTGTGGAAATGTCAGTATGATGAAAACCAGCAGCGATATTTTCCGACATCACATTTAAATCCCGATATCGGACAATAATAACTGCTCTGACCAGTGTCTCACAACATGAGATACGATAAATTTGGTCCTCCAGGGCCACAATCCTGCAGGTTTTCCTGCTCCAACACACCTGACTCAGACACATGAGTCACGTGCAGAACTTCATAGGCTGTTAGACCCCCCCCTTTTTTTTTTATCCATTCTTTATTTTACCAGGAAAGCCTCATTTAGATTGAATAATCTCTTTTCCAAGAGTGTACTGGCCAAGACAGCAGCAGAGATCAAGTTACAGAACAACCAGACACATTCAAATAAACTAAAGTTTTAAAATGAGTTAAAAAAAAAAAAAAAAACAGATGAGAGATTTAATTTGAGTCCGGAGTGGTGGAGTAGGAAACGCTGAAAACCTGGAGGACTGCGGTCCTCGAGGACCGACTTTGGACACCCCTGGTTCAAAGCAATGAGCCTCTTTAATTTCCTAATAACCAGTGATAATAAAACTGGGGGGAAGATATGTCTGCGTCTCAGCTGGAAACTAAACTCATCCATGTTTCACAGTCATCAAAATGAGATCCAAATCCCAGTTTGGTAGCGCGGCGCGTGGTCCAGCCCAAATGAAATCAGGGCGTCATTTACCGCTCTCATCTAACTCCGAGCCGGGGTATCGTTTTATACCGCCTCTCAGGTGGAAAATCTCTTTATTGCTGCCTGGAGCGCTCATGTTTCCGGGCGAGTCCCGCCATCAGCGAGCAGGACTCCGGGCCAGCCGAGCTGATGAGCATCTCTGCCAATATTTGGGCCGGCTGAAATACTTTATCTGCTGTATGGGGATTAGAGATTAAAACAAGAGTAAACAGAGCAGTGATATGCGGCGGCTTTTTGCACGTAAACATCTGGGTTGTGAATCTGGAGCAGGAAGATGCAGCAGTCGGAGCTGGGGGGCATCTGCTCTCACAGAGAGTATGTTATCATTTATTCATTACAGATGTGTGACTGCAGGACGGCTGTTTGGCCCAGGGGGCGACTATGATAATGATTAGAGCTGGAGCGCTTTAATACCACTGAAATGTGATATGAAAGAGACAAAAGGATTTTCAATACTGAAGGAGAACTGAAACATGGTTGTTTAAGATTTCCTCTCAATCTCAGTGCAGTTAAAACATGAAATATACGGAAAAATGAAAAATTAATCTTCCTCTCATACTGCAATCTGCACTAAAAATACACGAGCGGGTCGTAAAACCGACACTGATGTAAACTCTGACATCTTTTCAGATTGAACATCTGATATGAGCATCCCCCATAGTCGTCTTCATTACATGGATATGAAGTTCAGATCCTGGGTCAGAGCACCAAAACCACTTAAAGGAGCAATTCAACTAAAACAGGATTATCTTTGTGTTAATCTGGATTTAAAAGTCAGTACAACTTCAGCCTGACTAAATCATTTAAAAGTCTGTTTAGACTAACAGTACATAACTTCTGCTAACAAACTGCAGGGTTCCTACACATATTTACAAGTTAAATCTAGATTTTTAAGACCACTTAGAGCAGAATTTAATGCCCATTTCACAGCCACACCAGCAAAAACACACATCTCTCTACAATTACTAACACACTGAGCATTTGTTGGTCTAAAAGACATCTAATGGTCCTTTGATGTCTAGGCTAAAATCAGTCAACCACTGGTCTAGAAATGAAAGTTTTTTAGATGTCTAAGCTTAGACTAAATCTAAACTGCACTGTACATTAATCAATAACTGGCCAAATGTTTGATCCAACATTTGTCCATCATTTAGACAGCCTATATTTGTTTTTTATTTTATATTTAATAATAATAGATTAAATTACAGTGTCCAGATTCGGCTAAAACATAGACCCAGTATGAATTTCGGTCTAAACTTAGATCAGACGTCCATGGCTCGATGGGTAAGATAATGTAAAAAAAAAAAAGATAGACTGACCAACAACCACACGCACATAAACAGAGCATATACTGTATAAAAAAAAAAAAAATCCCAAATCCACAAAATTCTTACTGTAAAGTTGTTTTCTTTCCTACATAAATGAAGGCTTCCTGTGTGTGTGTGCTGGGTTAAATGTTCCCCGATCATTTCTACCTGCAAAGTCAACGATAAATTGGTTACTTATTGTATTATTATGGTTTAGGTTGAAACAAGAGGAAATTAGTTAACAACCGTCACTCTGCAGATGTGTGTCGGTCATTTCTCCAACACTTTAACGCAATCAGGGATTAAAGCAAAAGATCAATTTGACTGAAAACTTTTATATTCATGGTATTTAATCTGAGCCATACAAGTGGCAGAAATCCATAACATAAATTTGACAGTTTGGTCTTAAATTTCATACGGTAGGTCTTAAATTAAGGACTTTTTAGACCCCGTGGGAAACCTGAAACTTACAGACTAACTGGAGTCACCATGTGTCTGGCTGGTCTGAAATCACCTCAGGATCTAACCAGAGGAGCTGGAAGAAGTGGATGAGAGGAGATTCTGATGTTCCCAGCTGATGCTGCTGCCCCCCAGGACTCGAACTTGGATAAAGGGCACAAGGCCGATGGACAGATGGATGCTTGTTGGGTCTGAACTAACAGAAGTGGATGCAGCTCTGGAATAGGGGCGCAACAATACATCGATCTACACTACTCACAAAAACTTGACGATGTCTAAATTACTTGTCATGTTTTCGGTGTCATCTTGGTCTGATTACGTCTAAATGTGAACGGGATGATGAAGACTATGTTTAGAAACAAGATTTCATTAAACCAGAACATTTAGAGGTCAAGTCACAGTTTAGACACTACTTTTGTAGTTTTTTTGTGGTTTGTCATCTTTTTGGAGAACAGCATGATGTGTTATAAATACTTAACCATCGACCAATGTACATGTGCACTAATATGTTTAGAGACAGTCTAATTCAGTTCACCTGGAAAGGTTGGAGTGGATTTTAGGTTCTTTCTGATATCAAAAAGCCAAATATCCCTAACCGTTTTTAAGTTGGGTATATCAATGTATCAATCCAAAATCCCCAAATCAACCAAAAATCAATATCAAACCTGCTTTTATTTTGAAAATTGCTTCATTTTGAAGATCCTGAATCAACTTGAATCAAAATCGTATCGTGACTGAATTTGGGATATCGATAGACATCAAATTGTTATCCAATGTACTAATATAACGTGATCAAACCGATTTACACTCCTACACAGGTAATTAGATTAGGCAATTTATTTCGGACATTAAAAACCAAAAATTACCATACATTAATGAAGTGACAATAATGAAAAAATTAAAAAGTAAACAGACTATACACACATAGTTTTCAATGTACACATCCGGAAGGGAGTGGGAAGTATATTATCAGACATGTACTATGTCAGGATGTAGCCTAACGGACATGTTTTCACGCTACTTCCATCTTCAGGAGTCACTGTATGTCTGTGACATGCATTAGCTGATTTTACTGGAGCAGAACCAACCTGTTAATCTGTTTCATGGGAGTAACGGGTCGACAACGCCCCGATGAAGACGTAAGTAGCGTGGAAACATGTCAGGTAGACTACATCCTGACATATTACATGTCTGATAATAAATTAAACCAAATAATTTATAAGAAGTACATACACGTTATTGAACGTTATTGGATTATTGCGACTCTAGCTCAGTCCAAATCCAAAGAACTGGATCAGGACTTGGGTCCTACCCAGCTACCTGGGACAGCAGAGCTGGCTTCATGCACAATGCGAGTGTCAGAGGAAAGAGAGAGTTTGTACTCCAGCCCCCCCACGGCCCAAAAACATACATGTTAGTGACCAGTTAACCTGAGAGTGAGTGGTTGTTTGTCTCTGGGATGGACTGGTGACCTGTCCAGGCTGTACTCCAGGAACTTACTGTACTGGGATAGGCTCACACCAACCCCCCCACCCTGCGCTGGAATAGGTGGGTATAGCCAATGGATGAGCGGACGGATGGATGGATAATAAACGCTGTGTTAAACCACATCCTTGTCATCATCTGCATCCATGTGACCAACCAAACGGCACCAGGCTCTCTGAAGGTGTTGGAATATTCTCCGTGAGAGCATCCAGCTGTGAGGAGATGGAGGAACTCAACAGGGAGGCAGGCCCATCGGACCGGCAGCCGGCAGGCAGATAACTGCCTATTAAGTAGTTTTAACATCCTTCCGCTCCGTCAGCAGTTTCTTCTGGCTGCAGGAGAGATGAACTGACCTTCAGCTTAGAAAATTAACTGTGGTACATCCACAGACTGCACAGCTCTGTGTTTAACAATCAGACCTTACTGTGTGCGATTTGGCTGAGACGATTTCTAAAACCACCACCGTGGAGAGACGTGGTCATGGACTAAGCAGGAAAAACCTGAATGCTGGTTCAGACTGATGAAAGCTTCTCACCTGCTCGTTACCGGAGATCAGATGTGATGTACTGCTACAACACATGATCATTATCATTTCCATTATTGAATTCTTACAGCTCAATTTTCCAGGATTAATTCATTTGTTTTGTTGACTGAAAATGGCTCCTGTTATCTCCTGAACTTTTCCGTCACTTCCCTTCAAAGCCGAATTACTGCAACTCTTCTAAATATTACATGTGAAAACATGCAGCCAGGACCAGACGCTCTCTGAGGAGGCAGGTTCAGTCTTAAATTAGCCACAAACTGGATGATCCTGCACATAACCAGTTAGTTTATTTACACATCAAGACCCGAAGATACAATTGTGTGAAAAAGTTTTTGCCTCCTTCCTGATTTCTTATTTTTTTGCATGTTAGTCACACTTAAATGTTTCAGATCAAACAAGTTTAAATGTGAGACAAAGATAACACAAGTAAACACAAAATGCAGTTTTTAAATGAAGATTTGTATTAGTAAGGGGGAAAAAAATCCAAACTTTAATGGCCCTGCGTGAAAAAGTGATTGCCCCCTAAACCTTATAAGTTGTTCCACCCTTAGCAAATCAAATCAAGTTTATCTATATAGCCCTTTACAGTACCCATTGGACACACAAAGTGCTTTATAGCAGGGGTAACAGAAAAAGAGACAATGTAAAACATAAAAATGTAAAGTTAAATACTGGGAAAAATTAAGAACAAAGAAGATCAAGAGCTATGAAAACAACCAACAGAGAATCAGAACAGGCTACTCGGGGGAGCGCAGGGTGTACATACAAAAAAAAAAAAAAAAGAGTAAAATCTTTAATAAACTAGCTAGAATTAAAAGCTAGACGAAAAAAATAGGTCTTTAGCTTCGATTTAAAAGATCCCAGTTCAGTCATGAGACGAATGTCGGGGGGCAGCGAGTTCCACAATCTCGGGCCAGCAGCCGAGAACGAGCGGTCGCCCCACTGTTTTAGTTTCATTCTTGGGACTTCCAAGAGAAGTTGCCCAACAGAACGAAGGGCCCTGCTGGGGTCCCGGCGGACTAGCAGGTCAGCCAGATAAGGGGGGGCCAGGCCGTTGAGGGCTTTGAAAACAAACAAAAGTAATTTAAAATCAATTCGGAAGCGGACGGGGAGCCAGTGCAGGGAAGACAGGACGGGAGTTATATGTTCCTGCCTGGACGCGCCCACCAAAAGTCGAGCAGCAGCGTTCTGGACGAGTTGCAGGCGGCGATGGAAGCCTGGTTCAGACCAACAAAGAGGGCGTTACAGTCGTCCAGCCTGGAACTGATGAAGGCGTGGACAGCCTTCTCCAGGTCCCCACGGTTAAGAAAAGGTTTTACCTTTGAGAGGAGACGGAGTTGGAAAAAGCTGGTTCTGACGATGGCACTGATCTGTTCTTCGAACTTGAAGCCACTGTCTAATACAATTCCAAGATTTTTCACGCAGGGCTTGGGGGAGGGAATAGAAGTGTTGTAGTCTGGGAAGGAACTAAGCATGAGTGGAGTGCCAAACAGAATAAAATCAGTCTTGGCGTCATTAAGATGTAAGAAATTCCGCGCGAGCCATGACTTCACGTCATTTAGACAGTCTAAAAGTTTAGTGAATGACGGAGTGTGATTTCTGATCAGGTGCAGCGGAAGATAGATTTGGATGTCGTCGGCGTAGAAATGGAAAGACAGGTTGTGCTTGTCAATGATAGAACCAAGGGGCAGCAGATGCAGCAGAAAAAGGAGAGGACCGAGAACTGAGCCTTGTGGCACCCCGTAGGTGAGTGGAACACGTGAGGAGGAGGAATCACTGGAAACAACGGGGAAGCTCCTGTCAGATAGCTTTTGAACCATTTGAGTGCTGTTCCACAGATACCAATTAAGTGCTCCAGGCGGGAAATAAGGAGCAGCAACAACTGCATCAAGCGTTTGTGATAACTGGCAGTGAGTCTTCTACAGCGCTGTGGAGGAATTTTGTTCCACTCATCTTTGCAGAATTGTTGTAATTCAGCCACATTGGAGGCTTTTCCAGCATGAACCGCCTTTTTAAGGTCATGCCACAGCATCTCAATGGGATTCAGGTGGGGGCTTTGACTAGGCCACTCCAAAGTCTTCATTTTGTTGTTCTTAAGCCATTCAGAGGTGGACTTGCTGGTGTGTTCTGGATCATTGTTCTGCTGCAGAACCCAAGTGCGCTTCAGCTTGAGGTCACCAACAGATGGCCGGACATTCTCCTTCAGGATTTTTTGGTAGACAGCAGAATTCATGGTATATATAGAATTCATGGTATATATGTGTGTGTGTGTGTGTGTGTTTATAGTAGAAAAAAGAATATAGAAAAAATAAATTATCAAAAATAAAATTGAATAACTTGTAAATAAATTAAAAAGTGAAAAAATATATTGGAATTTAAACACAGAAAGAAAATAAATATGTTTGAATAAATATATTAATAAATATAAAAAGAAAAACAAAAACACAAATGGATAAGAACATACTGAAAATTATCAAAAGAAAAAAGAAAAATAAATTGGAAATATTTTGTAAAATATTTTAAATAAAAACAAATAAATATGTAACTAAGCTTATATATCTTGAATCATAAAATAAATTGATAAAATTAAAAAATAAAAGGCAGTGCTTAGAATTGTTTTTCTATATTTTATTTGCGAATATATTCCCTCGTTTATTTTCTTTTTATTTTATTGGAAACTCCTTTTGTTCAATACTTACTAAGAAAAGTAATTTCTTAGATGCTTTTTAAACATTTCAGAGTAATATCTAAACTTCAGCGCACTGCTGATTTGCTCTTTTCATTAAACAATCGCATATGGAGAAGCAGCACAGCAGAGCAGTGGGAGGCGTTTCTTATTCAAGCTGCAATGTAGAATTAAAAATGCCTCTTTATCTGGAGATAAAACACATGCATGCAGCAGAGACAGCATTTCTCCTCATAACAAACAGATCTGAAGCACTTCCACATGGAAAAGCCTGAAAACAAACATCACACACTCATGGCAACTAATGAAAACTGTCACAAATATTAGATACATCACTGAGATTTACATTTTAAATGTCTGTTTATGGAAGAAAGTGTGTTTATTGCTAAACTTTATGATAAAAACTTGTTGTTGCCTCATAGTGCGGACAGGAAGTCATCAGTCTGTCAGCCGTGAAATGTAAACAGCTTCCATCAGCTGGAGAGCCATGAATCTGCCTTCATCCAGCTGATGAGACAGCTGCACACTGATCCGTCAACATTACAGGATTATCAATCAGCTACATACAAAAATGTAAGTGTAAACAGGCAGACATATTTTCATCTGAGCCTCGTCCGTCTCCCAGGCTGCCAGATCCACATCCTCTTACCGCCACGGAGAGTGAGCGGCAGACGGCGGGAGGCCCGGACGAGACGGAGAAATCCTATTAGGCTGCGCATGTTGATGTGTGTGAGGAAAAGCTGCTGTCAGATGACCCGCTGCAGCTGGATTCTGTCTGCAGGCTCCACATCACATTCGCATTCTGCGAGTTATTCCAGCAGCACGCTGCCTCCTAAATCATGTTTCATTATAAACACGAACTGAACAACACCACGAGTCTGGGAGGAAAAGTAATAAACAAGCTGACGTCCAGCGAGGATGACGCTCTTCCTCCGTCTCGTGCAGGTTCGGCCTACTTACTGCAGAAAACAGCGCGCTGGACCGTGCAGCCGATTCTGCAGTAAAGGAGCTTTCTGGAACCAAGAATCCGGGAAAAAACAAACTAAACTAAATATAAGTAGCTATACAGACTAGAACACTGAAATATTGTTTTTAGTGAAGCTGCAGGACAGAAGCGGCTTATCCTGGTTTTAATGGAAAAGGGGGTAGACACATAAAACCAGGATAAGCTGGTTAAAGAAGCAACAGAAGCAAAAATAAGAATGAAGTAGAACCTTCCAGAGTTCAGGGAAAATAACTAGGGTTGCACAATGTTGGAATTTTGGCCGATATCCGATATGCCGATATCTTAAAGCTCATGTGGCCAATAACCGTATCTATACTGATATTAAAAGGTGAAAAAAAATAAGCAGTCATTGCAAATAGCAGTTTTGTTTTCCGTGTCTGACACACTCAAAAATAGGGATGGGAAAAAATATCAATACACTGAAATATTGCCAATATCAAATCGATATTTAAAAACGTGGTATCAATCTATTTTACTTACAAAATCTCAGGATATTTTGCGAATCCTCACAAAATTTGGTAACAGAACGATGAAATATTGCGAGATTTTGTTAGTAAAATAGATTGATACTGCATTTTTAAATGTCAATATGATATCAGCATATGAAAATATTGCGACATTTCAGCGTATCAATATTTTTTCCCACCCCTAGTCTTTAGAAGTTTTAAAATCTGTAAAAAGAAGCTTTTGAAGAAGAAGAAGTAGTAGTTTTGGGGTTCTTTTAGACATAAACAGTGGGCTGATCGGTTAAATATCGGTTAAATGTCGGTGGGGTGACCGATGTTCAATACTCAGTTTTAAGGCCTATATAGGCCGATATCAATAGGGGGCAGATTATACCGTGCATCCCTTAAAATAACTCAAATTAGTCATTTCTCTGGCTCAGTATTTTAACTTTGATTTGAAGTAAGTAAACTTTATTTGTGTAGCACTTTTCACAGACGGGGGTCAAAAACTGCTTCACATGATAACATATAATACAAATAAAAACAAGTAAAATTCAAGTAAAAGCTAAATAAATAAACAAATAAAATGAGTAGCTATGTGCTTTGAAAATCCTGTGTAAGTAGTGAAGTCCAGAGAGAGCAGGACTGAGGAGACGGGGCGCCACCGCTTTAAAAGACCGGTCTCCTCAGGTTCTGAAACAGGTTCGAGGAACCATGAGCGGATTTTGACCTGAAGACCTGAGGCAGAAGTATTTGGCTGAATTAGACCAGTAATGTAGTTGGGCGCCTGTCCATGAAGGGTGAAGAAAGTACAGACCAGGATTTTAAAATTGATCCTGGAAGCAACAGGGAGCCAACAGAAGCTGTTCAGCTCATGATAGGGCTGCGCAATTCATCAAAATTTAATCGTGATTTCAATTTTCTTGTCAAACAATCTCCAAACTCATATAATCGAACGAAAAAAATTATTTGCCATTTTTCTTTACACAATTTCTTAAAGAAAAGCGCATGTGCAATACATTCCTTTCCACACTGCCCTGATACAACCTACATTCACGGAGCTGAAGAGGGAAAGAGGTGTGTTGTGTTTTGCGCAAATTAGCAAAAACAAATTTTTGTGGACAGGGAGAAATGCTTAATAAAATAAAAAATTGTTTGAATAATCAGGATTTCAATACTGACTTAAATAATCGTAATAATGATTTTTTCCATAATGGAGCAGCCTTGGCTCATAACTGATGAAAATCACTTCTCACTTATAGAAAACCATCAAGAAGCAGTATGAAATGGAATGGTGTAATAGACAAATGTTTAATTAAAGAAATAAAATGAATAAACAGGATATCAAGTGGAGCCTTATGTTCATAAAGCTCCGCTTGGTAAAGCAAAACTGTTCAACAGAATAAAGCAATCGGATTTCCATTCTGCTTGCTTCGATGCTGGACAGGACAAGTAAAAAAAAAAGAAAAAAAAAGAAAACCATCAAGAAAACTGTTCAAATTGTGCAGCACGCTGCTCAAAAGGCAACACATCTGCACCACAAGGATTGATGAATCCAGCCAATCACAGACAGGAAACCACACACTCAGCAGTCTAATCACACACAAGATCTGCAAGCTCGGGCCTGGCGCCATAAAACTGGAGGACTCAGTGATTCCGACGGGACTCATTATACTGTAAATACACAAACACAGTATGCTGGAGAAAAGGCGAAGAACAAATAAGATTCTGGTCCGGTACAAGATTTTCTACGATGCCGTCAGGTCCAGGAATGGAAGGAGATCAGCTCCACAAAGAGTTTCATCCCTTACAACACGTCAGATGTGCAGAGACAAAATTATGTAGAAGCATCATGTGCAGCTGCTACAGCAGAAAATCCACAAAGAGTAAAAATAACAAATGAAAAAGTTAAGGACTGAGATGATTGGTGCATGTTTTCCAGCCCCATTACTTTCACAGCTGATGTATAATAATATTTATATATTTAAAGCTTTTAATAAATCATAGCGTATGGGGTAGTTAACCCAATTTTACCGAATATTGCAAAAATTCTTGAAAGAAACATCTTCTATAACGCCTTTAATCTTTATTCTGGATCCATTTTCAGCTGCAACACGCCTCAGAAATGACTACGATGGTTGTAGATTCGTCTCCTTTAGGTGTGCATGTGAAGTGAAATTCATTATACTGGCGTTTGTTGCTCTAAGTTGCTTCATTTATTTTGTCCCTCACCAAGAGGCATCTGTCAGGAACGAGAGGTGAGAGTGAAAATGCAGAAAGCAGGAAATATTTGCTGATATTTACAGTGATGATGTCTGCAGGCCACTGGTTTCCTGGTGCATCAGAGGAGGAAGAAAAAGCTGCAACAGCTGATCAAACTGGCAGAAAAGTCTCCGACACGCAGCCATCCAGATCTAATCCAACTGTAAAGTGCTGTGGGGGGGGCACCGACAGCCGCAGTGCGGGTTAGTTACTCCAAACACCTCCAGCACAGAGACAAATCTACAGTTTGTGACAATCTGTATTTACGAGGTGGCCCTCCTCAGTCCGCTGGAGGCCGAGTCTTCCATCAGGCCTGACAGTGATGATGGAGACAGACCGACGAAGAGGCCGGCAGCCTTCATCCCTCAGATACTGCCGCCGTTACATCCTCACATCCATCGCCCTCCTGTCCCGACTCCACCCTGATGAATCTACAAATCCAGAGATATCCCCCCATCTTTAACCCACAGTGTCTCTTTATCAATCTGAAATGCTGTAAATCACAGGCGCCCGTCCTGCAGGGTCTCAGAGGTGGGCGGCTTAGACCACCCCAAAGATATTCCAAAGCTTCCCTCACATTTTTCACCTACAACACAAAGTTTTAGACTTCAAAAACGATCATTTATGAAAATGCTTTTAGTAGTGGACTGAGTTACAGATGTTCTGGTGACAGGAGCAACTTTTCCTCCTTTAGGCAGCAAAACTGGGATGAATCAACATTTTTAATAACTTCTATTATCAGTTCAGCATGAGCTCAACAAATCATGAAAGATTCCAAGTAGTGATACATAATATGAAAAATTTCAACTGATACCAATAACCGATAACTTTCTGCTTCTCATGGCTGATACAGACACTGATATCAAAGCTGAAAATGATGCAACATTCATTCCTTGTGCAAAATTAGAAAAATACATCTGCTTGAGATCTAGCAGGATTCCTACATGTTTTCACAAGTTAAATTTAAGACGACTTAAGACCTTTTAAGACCACCTCAAACAGAATTTAATGCCCATTTCATGGCCACACTGGTAAAAACTAGGGATGCACGACATTGGAATTTTGGCCAATATCCAATATGCCGATATTTTGAAACTCAAGTGGCCGGCTACCGATATCAATGCCGATATTAAAGCTGAAAAATAAATTATGTAATATTCATTCCTTGTGCAAAATTTGAAAAATACCTCAACTTGTGTTATGTATAACAAGTCAATTTTAATGACAGTTGTTTAAACAAAACTAACAGGATATGTGCGTTATATCCTACAAACACCTGGATTCTCTTCTCTCTGAGAAAAACAAAAAACAAAAAAAGAAATAACACCCAAAAACAGGGGATATTTGGTAGGGGTGGGAAAAATATTGACACACTAAAATATTGCGACATTTTCATATGCTGATATATCATATCGATATTTAAAAATGCAGTATCAATCTATTTTACTAATGAAATCTCTTGATATTTTGACGTTCTGTTACAAAATCTCGCGGGTTTTCATGATATCACACGAGATTTCGTAAGAGAATGATAAAATCTTGAGATTTCGTAGGTAAAATAGATCAATATCACGTTTTCAAATATCAGTATGAAATCTGCATATAAAAATATCACGATGTCTCAGTGAATCGATATTTTTTCCCAGCCCTAATATTTGGTTATTTACACAAATGATCGTATATAAACTCTGTTCACACAGAAAATCCTAAAAGAAACTGTCTTTAGAAGTTTTAAAGTCTGTAAAAAAGAAGTTTTTGAAGAAGAAGGTGGGGTTTTTTTCAGACTTTAGAAACAGCAGCCTAATTGGATAAATATCGGTTAAATAAATATCGGTGTAAATACCGATACTCAGTTTTAAGGCCGATATAGGGCCGATTATATCCTGCATTCCTAGTAAAAACACAGATACATCTGTAATACGAAAATAATGTAAAAAAAAGATTGATTGAACAAAAACAATCATACATAAACAGAGTATATACCGTATGTTAACAAAAAAACCTCACAAATCCACAAAATTCTCATATCGCTGAAAAGCTGCTTTCTGTCACGTGTGAATAAAAGCTTCCTCTGTGTGTTTGGTTAAATGTTCCCCGATCATTTCTACCCGCAAAGTCAGTGATTAATCGGTTTCAAATTTCATTATAATGGTCCATTTGGAACAAGAGGAAGTTAGTTGTGAGTGTCAGACATTTCTGACTCTGACTGGCTAATATACAGGCTTTGTCAAGATTTATTGGTTGGAAAAACACATGAATCTCTTTGTTTTTTCGTTTCTGCCGTCATTTTGTTGCAAGTGACAGAAATCCCTTGTTACGTCACGGTCACATAATTGAAGCGCTACCACATGAAATTTAAGACCAAAACTGTCACATTTAAGGACTTTTTAAGGTCTTAAATGCAGTTTTGTGACTTCAAGACTTTTAAAACGGCATGGGAACCCTGTCTAGGAGTTGCCAGAGACGTCATAATGTTGCACAGTGGGCGTGGCTTTATGTTGCTACCATGCTACATGGATTAAAGGAAAAGAAAAACAAAAAAAGACAGCATTCTGCAGGTGCGCCACAAACAGCGCCTGTTATATATCGGAAAATCATATTGATAACTGTTTTATTTACAATTTGGTATTTCCGTATTTCCTGATTTCAGGGAGCCTTTTGAGATCGGATTAAAACCTTTTGACTAAATCTGGTATTTTAGACATCTTTGTTTTTTATATGCTATGTTCCCATCACATAAATAAAATTTTTAAAAAATATATTGGATGATATCAACCCAATATTGTCCAATATCAATATTCAGTTTTAAAGCCAATGTCGTTTGATAATCTTGTGCATCAATAATTCTTAATTTAAACTTTAAAAGGGGACATATATAGAACCTGACTGGACTGATTAATTTGTTTAAGGGGTTAAATACACAGAGTTTAAGGCTTTATCTAAAAATAAAAAGTCAAGCTGTCAGTGAAATAAGTTGAAATTGACAAAAGTAATAATAAATTAAAATTCTATAAAAATCATGACATTGATTTTTAATTGTGGTTTAAAAGGAATATTAAAAACAAACACACAAAAAATAAAACAAGTAAACAAGCATGATGGGGTTCCAAAGCTAAAATTTTATTAAGCAACACTTTGAGCCAATCACTGCAGTCAGGTGTTTTCTGTGACGTCCAATCAGATTTCTGCACCTGCTGACAGGTACTTTGGTCCACATTTTATGGGAAAGGTGCTCTACTGTAATGTGTCTGGGGGCAGTTTTGCTGTATTATTATTTTTCTAATCATTATTTCAACCACATTTCAAAAGCAGTATTTTATTTCACTAAATCATAACTTTGTAAATTTTTATTTATTATCATTTTCTGTTGTTTCTTCTAATTTGAATTAATATTGTGAATTTACCCTTTTCTTTAATTGGAGGGTATGAATAATTTCAAGGACTGTACACCACTGATGCTGATGTCCATGGGATAATTGATTTTAATGTTTGTGTTTTGAAATAAGTGGTTTGTGCTCTGAGTTAACAGAGAGAATTTACATGTATTTTCTGCTGGTTTCTGCTACTCTAAACTTGACACAAAAAAAAAACACCAGTACAAACAAAAGGGTTCTGAAATCAGACTACTTGAAAGCATTGAGTGTTTTAGAAAGTGTCCTGTTGTGTAGATTTAAACCAAACAGCCACCACTCAATCATAGCTTTCAGGATCAAAGGCCCTCATTGTACGGCAACAGGACTGCGGCCAATTATGCCTGACCTCGCATCAAGGAGCATCAATGGGCCACAAGGAGCCGTCTCTTCTGGCCGAGAGTGTTCGTAGCTGGACTGAATGCAGGCAGCAGCTGGCAGAGAAACTGGCTCTGATGACAGATGGGCAGCACCCACCACTGAACAGTCATTCAAGGGTGGCACGACCCAAGTCTCTTTTACTAAACACAGTGATTCAGTCATTAAGCGTCATTACTTTTACTCAATTACAGTTAACAAAACCCACTGCCATCCATCAGAGCGTGCTTCATAGCCCTCAGCTAGAGACCTGCTCCGTTTAGTAAGCTCTGCTGTACAAACGTCAGAGATAAAAACGGTAAAGAACCACAATCCAGCTGATCCAAATCCATCGATGACTGTGTTCAAACAAAACACCTCCAGCTTTACCAAGAAACAACTTTATACAACTCTTCTGATTTACAGCTCTACTGTTTGTTCTGTACAGCACCTTGAGCTCCTAATAGTTTCGGTAAGAGTGCTTTATAAATAATAAATGATAAATAACGTAAACAGCCCCATCATGACTTTATTTTATTCAGCAGGATTTCACAGTCATCTGTAAAGTAAAGGTCATTCTCTGAAAAAGCTAGAAAAATGAGACTGCATGTGGATTGAAGGACTAGTACACCCACAGAATGATGTAACTTTATGTTCCACTTCCCGTCATGGTGAGAAAGACTTTTTTTAATATCTCAAATGCAGCCGGCGATCAGGAAGGCTTCTTGTTTTCCCCCAACTTTCATATAATGGAGTTCACCGGGGTCCGAGCCAAAAAGGTCCATAAAAGTCCACAAAAACTTGTCAATATTCCTCCATACTGCTCGTCCAATGTAATCCAAGTGTCCTGAGTGGGCAGCGTCCAGAATTTACTTGAAACGACATCATTTAGTCGATTTGTAGAGCCTAAACAGTAGAACATCTTACTTTCGTGAAGCAGGCATAAGTGCATTCACAAAAGTACGGAAGCCTTGGCGTTCAGAGCCTACTCTGTCGATAATGCAAGCGTAGAAGAAGAAATGCGCTGTTCACATTATGCGTAGAGCGACTGAGCTGCAGACAAACTGGGACAAACACAAGAGGGTCCAAGAGGGGTTGGATATCGATTTAAAACAGAGGAAGAGAAAAAGAATGTGCGATCTCGTCTACCGCGGCTTCCGTAGTTTCATGAACACGCATCGGCGTGCTTGCAGGAGATGCGATGTAGTACTGTTTAGGCTCTAAAAATATACTAAATGACGCTGTTTCCAGTAAATTCTGGACGCTACCCACTCAGGACACTTGGATTACATTGGACGAGCAGTATGGAGGAATATTGACAAGTTTTTGTGGACTTTTATGGACCTTTTTGGCTCGGACCCCGGCGAACTCCATTATATGAAAGTTGGGGGAAAACGAGAAGCCTTCCTGATCACCGGCTGCATTTGAGATATTAAAAAAGTGCTGCAGAGTCTTGATCACCATGAGGGTGAGTGGAAAATAAAGTTACATCATTCTGTGGGTGTACTAGTACTTTAAACCAACATTTTGAGAAGATCCCTTTTTAATGCCTGAACCTAACCAAGTGATTCAGGTGTTCAATCCTAACCAGTTAGCAAATAAAGTTGCAAACAAACAGCAAGTAAACTCAGGTCTTCCTGATCAACAGCCTTTAGAATTCCCAAATCCCTGATTTCAGAAAAAGCTTGCGTCACATGCGAAGCACGCATGAAGCACATGCCAATATTGAACATTTCCATGTAAACCACGTTTCACATGTGAAACATCTGCAATCCACATGTGCAACATGTGAATCACATGCTGTTAACACACGAAGTGTATCATAATCTGAAGTTACATTTTTCACACAGGTTTCACATGGCATATGTGGCATGGTTTTAGAACATTTTCATGTGCTTCACATGTAAATAACACATTCATGAACCACATGTGAAGCACAGGAAATTGCTCCAAAACCACATTTTCACATGTGAAGCCATGTAGAGCTCATGTGGAAAATGATACAGATTAGAATGTGTTCCACATGTGAACACACATGAAACATGAGAAACTAATGTGATTCACATGTGAAACACCGGGAAACAACATGTGCAACATGAGTCACATGAAGCACGGGTCTCACATATGCTTCACATGTATATCACGTGTTTACATATGAAGTGCATGTGACACCATGTAGAGCTCATGTGAAAAATGATACAGATTAGAATGTGTTCCACATGTGACCAAATGTGAAACATGAGAAATTAATGTAATTTTCTGTATATGTGAAGCATTTGCAAACCACATGTGCAACACTTGAATCTCATGTGAAGCACATGCATTTTACATCTGTTCCATGTATGTTCAAATGTGAAAAGCATCATTATCTGGAAACATTTTCACATGAGCTCTAAAAGGCATCACATGTGAAATTTATGTTTTTTCTCTGAGGACTCTCCTGCCCTGAATTAAACCAGAGAATTCTTTTATTTCTTGAAGCTCCCATTGAAATGTTATTTCTTGACATCTAAGCCATTATAACGAACGGATTTCCATGCAGAGCAGCTGCTAATGAAGTCTGAGCGAAGACATGACCCACTAACGCAAGATGAAACGACTATAGGAAATGGAAAAACTGAGATGCATGTAATCAAAGAAAAATGTGCAAAAGTTTTAGTTCTCAAAAGCCAAACAAAATCTAGGCTACTCCATAATTGCACAGGTTTAGATCTCCTGAGGCAGAGACGCGTTCTTCTAGCTTATACCATGACCTTTGTAACAACAATGCATTTCTGCTCCGGCAGGAGCTGCATGCTGGGATACAGGAATTGGCATCGTGTCATTGGCTGATGATGTGTGTATATTTTTTTTTCCCATCTACAGTTCCAGCTGTGAAAAGCAGGTTCCACTTCCACAGGCCCTCACAGGCCATGCGAGACAGGCAGCATGGTGCCTTTGTCACATCCTGCCGTCTAATTGGCTGTGCCACGGTGCCAATCAAGCTCTAATCAGCAATTGCAACCAATTACAAATGATTACATCATTGCTTGGATTGCCTTCCAGACATGGAAAGCAGCCAAAGGATCATCACAGCTCATCCCAAAGTATTTTTCCTTGCTCTTTTTCTTTGTTTATAATCTTAATTTTTACTTTTTTGTTTCCAGATCTTTCTTTTTTTCCTGTGTATTCATTCATAACTCAGTTTTTTTCTGCAAGCTCTGTGTTTTAAACCCCCTCCTCCATCCCTTCCTTCTTTATCCCTTCCCCCCACGGGCTTTTATTCATCCTCCACTCTCGTCCCTCCCCCCTCACTCCCTTTCACTCCATCCACTTCTCCGCCCCGCCCACCCGCCTCTCCAGTCCCAGAAAAGCTTGCAGCGTAGTCTTTGTCTTTGTCCTGTGAGGACGTGGTTGTGTGCGATGAGCTGTGCTGGCAGGGGTCCAGATCTGAGGAAGGTTGTGGGACCGGCGGAGATGCTGGCTTGTATTTTTAGTTGGGGCTCGGGCGCTCCTGCCTCTCCTGCTTCCTCCTCAGAGAGTCCAGAGGAGCTGATGAGCTCCCTCCTCCTCCTCCACAACCAGCACGGCTCTGAATACAAGCCTCACTGGGAAATGTTTAATTTATTACTACAGACACAAGTGCAGGTCCTCTACCTGTAAATAAATCTGCTCAGGCTCAAGTAGATCGAACAACTCAGTGACACTGATCCAAACCTTTATATAAAGATTTCTAGGTTTTCCTACTGGTTCAATAAAAACTGTGATGTTTAATAAAAGGGAAACGTTTGACTGTCTGATAGGAGAACTGATGCATGATAATCTCCTGCTTCCTCAGTGAAACACATATTTTCAATAAGCTGATGGCTGCACTCAGCGGCCCCAACCCAGATTTATCAGATCTAATACGATTTAGGTTTTATTTACCAGCAGAGCGACTTCATAAAAGCTTGTATCCAAGTTTCCAAACATTGTTATTATATTTAAGGCTCAGGAAAAGGACTGGATGGATTTCTGTCGTTTTTCTGTGTCCTGAGTGATGGAGGTGGATGAAAGTCTTCAGCCTCGCATGAACGATCTGATCCAATCACAGACTCAGTTCATTTTCTAAATATCCTTTCCTACTCCAGGAGATGCACCAGTTACAGACGACGTGTCTTCAACAGCACAGTGCAGTCCAGGTTTTCGGTTTAAGTCTACAGCTGAGGCTGGTTCTGAGGTGGTGTTTAAGGTGTTACAGCCCGTGAGGTCAAATAAGGCAACTCCATTTAGTTTACCCCCCCCCATCCCCACCTCCCAATGTGTTACTGTGCCTGAGGAAGAGGAGGACTGAAAGGCTAAATATTTAAGCCCCGGCTAACTAGACTTGACTAAATATGATATGCTACATACAGGGATGTCGCGATTATTGAGTTTCATGATTAAATGCCACGATTGTTTAATCATGAAGATTTTGATTAAAATTTAAAGACTTTTGAAGAGTGTTCATGTGATTTTACACTTTTTTTGGGAATTAAGACATAATAATTGTGATAATTGTAAAATCATGATTATTTCTTTGACAAGACAATCTGTTATCCTGACATCCCTAGCTATGTACGTTTAAACCCACTCACCGTGCAGTGAGCACATACACAGTTTAAACACAATATAGCACCTGGTTTATTATTGCACTTGTATATTAAAGGTGCAGTGTGTAACATAAACCAAAGGTCAGTGGCAGAAAAAAGTCATACAGAATTAAAAAATGTTTCTATTGACGTGTAACCGCTGCACTGGAAAAGCTGCTATGTTTATTTTCTTAGAATGAGTCATGTTTTATCTGCTTATTGTGGGTCCACATACTGTACATGGAGGCTGCCATATTTGTGCCACCATTTTTTCTACGGTGTCTTTGAGAGGACAAAACAATGTGAGTGAAGTGAGAACTCTCTGAACTTTAAAACTGCTGCACCAGCTTTGTTTAATGGAGTTAGAGACTGTTTGGGATAAGTGATGCCTTAAAAGACATTAAAAGTAGTTACCGGTAGTCATAGCTACACCTGAGACAACTGGATCCACTAACAAATGAAAACATCTTTATTTTTGAGTGAATTTTGACCACTGAAGACCACCGTAGACTCACAGCAGTGCTTGGCATCTGAAGTCATTGCTATACCCATCTTTACCTCTAGATGTCAGTAATTCTTACACACTGTACCTTTAAATATTGCCGCTATTTAAAGTTCTTATTGTGAAATTTGGAGAACTAACAGTCCTGTCTGAGCTCAAGTGTTTCTGATGGACCGGGGGAAAGGAGTTGCCAGGCTGTTGTGATGGTGTCAGGCCGCCTGATACCGAGGTTTGCTAAATAAAGAAATTATCAAACTGCTAATATGTTTCGTTTCTTCAGTCTTCAATCTTCCAATCTAGTTAATGACACCAATCACGAGTGAAAAGCAGAATCAGCTGTTTGTTGGTAGAGGAGATCACAGATGCGACCCACAACTCTGCTGCTCATCCCAACTAAGAAGAAAATAAACAGGTTTTCCAACAGTATTATTAGCAAGAAGCTCAAGTTTTACACAGAGCATTTAACTACGGAAACTAAATGTTTTCTAATCGATCAGTATTTTGCAGAAAGCCTTTGTGTGCTTCCTTTCCTCCACGTCGTCCCCCAGTTTGGACTCCTGTGAGTATTTATCCATGCTCTGAGACCAACGCACCCAGCATGGTGTTGGGCCATCTGGCAGGTGGTGTAATGAGGGTCACGACCTCCTGTCACACCCTTCTTCTCATTATGACGCCAACATTTTCACCACAGCAGCAATCTGAGCCGTTCCTGATGCACACTGTTTGGAAAACTGATAAATTTGACCAGAATTTCATCAATGAGCAGGAATATCAGACAAATTTTAACTGCGTAACCAAGAAATAAACAAAATAAACACAGATGATACTCCAATTTACAGTATATCTGTGACTGAAGATGACTCCGGCTGCTGAGTCTTTCTTCATAATAAACGGCTTCGGTGTTTATGAGGAAAATATCAGACGTCTCTGAACACGCTGGATGGTGGGATTAGTGGCAGATTAAGGCCACTCCAACTGGGGTGGTGGTTCTGGAGCCCAACCATCACCCACAGGCTACGCTCCTTTTGTCTATTCATACAGGACAGAAACCAAAGAGGATCCACCAGGATGCTCGCGAGGGGGGGGTCACAGCTGTCATGTTAGGATCATGACCGAGCGTCAACAAAAGAGCCTGCAGATAAATTACATCATATCAGCTTCCATGTTTGTGTTGTCTGTTTTAGGTACGTAAACGTCCACGTTTACTGCGAGTTAATTATCAACATCAACTCTGCAGCCGGCGACCGCATTCATGATAATCTCCCGAGTTTACTGCAACAATCTGCTGCAAAGCTGCGCAACTTGCAGCCAATTTTCATGCTTCTACTTATTTTCCTCACCATCCAGAGATAGCATGCTTGTACTCAGAGCAAATAAAGCAGATTTATAAACGGTTATAAACAAACATGCAGTTTAATCAGAGCCGTTTTATTTTTAGGTAAAACTGAGCAGCATTGATTAGAAAGCTAATCCAGGAATGGAAAAGTCTCCCAGGGGAAGTTGTTGAGCGTTTAAGGGGGCTGTGGTTGGGAGGTAGCAGACTGCCGACAGCAGGAGAGTCAAACTCCGGTCCTGGAGGACCAGGGTCCTGCAGGGTTCAGGTATTTCTCCGTTTCTACACACCTGACAATGAGCTGCTGGAGCCATTTGATTTAAATTAGGTGTTTGGGCAGGAAAACATCTAAAACCTGCAGGACAGCGCGCCCCCCCCAGGCCGTAGTTTGACAACCCCCAACCTACAGCTACTTGGATGGAGTTTGCAGAGCATTTCTGACAGTGCGTTTCAGTCACGTCAGGTTTAATAGCTACACATGCACATGTCGGAACATAAAACTCAGCTGGAGATGCAACTGGAAGAATGTGTGTGGGTACGGGTAAATGTATTTGTGCATGTACACAGGTATGTTTTTCATCTCTCTACCGGCTTCTGTGTTGACTGTGACATGACAGATTCTGTTCCATAAGAATAGTCAAATAAAAAAAGATTAAATAAAAGACTATCCACAACAGCGAATGAAAAAAATGTTGCAAGAATAACTGTTACAGCTTGTAACAACATTAAATGCAACAGGCCAAGAACTGAAACAATCCTTTTGTTTGGTTAAGATCTAAGAGCTGAAATATATTCAAGACATCCTGATCTGCATGTTACTGACTGACATGACCAAGCTTTTTCTCCCATCATCTCAATATTTTGCTCCAAATGCAAACATTACTTAAAAAAAGGGGAAAAACTGAAGAGAAAAACCTTTTACTTGAAACTGATTTAATCCTGCGTGTGCTCTTGTTACAAAAAAAGGGGGATAAAAAAAAAAAATCAAAAAGGTCAGCCAAACACAAACAAACAAATAAATAAATCAGGATTTGTCTTCAGGGAACCGCCAACATCCAGAACAGATGTTGTGAAAATGGTGCACGTCTCTGCAGACCGCCACCATCCTGCTGCTACCAGCAGATACCAAGGTTAACACCAAACAAACATAAATTAATTACAATAGTCTTTCAATTTATAACCTGTAAACATGCCAGCGTAAATAATCACACCTCTTAAATATGTGTCATACTCTAACATAGAAACTGGTAACCATAGATACGGACGAAACTGCAGGAGTTTCTCCATTAAACCTGAGACACCACCTGCACTGTAAATCCTCACATTGGCTTTCATACAATATATTATCCATGCTCAGAGACCAACGCACCCAGCGTTTATTTTATAACTAAGATAAGATATAACTTATCTTTTAATTCTTAAAAAATGAGTAAAAAAAAAAAAAAAAGCAATGTTTGATATTGACTTTTTTTTTTTTTTTTACCGATATCTGATATAAAGATATTGTCCAACCCTTAATTTCCAATATCAACCGATATATGCAGACAGCTGTGAGGTCGTATCTCTCATTTTTTGAGAGATACAACTATATTCTGCTCTGAGAGCAAAGATCCAAAATATCCTTAACTCAGCGAGAGGAGTTTATTTTGGACATCTGGCTGCCATATATCAGATACTAGCAGGTATTATCAACATGTAGCTAATTATAATGTTTCTGACAACTTGGTAACTTAACCAGCAACTTAAAACCAGACATATTATCAGCAGCTTCAAAGCAAGTCAGTCTGTAGCAGCAGCAGCTGCACCGTAGTCACATGACTGAAAGGAATGCTGGGAAATGAAGTTCTTCCAGCAGCAAAGTAAAGTGAAAGTAGCATCTTCCTAAAATACAGTATATTTACGGAAGAATTCTGTTCACCGTCCCATTTAAAGTTATACCGTGTAACTTTTGGCCACTACGAGCACTAAACCTGTAACTTCCCACAGGCACCACAATGTCTCAAAATTAAACAGTCTCATGCTGTGTTTTGGAAAAGTGTTGCAGACCACTTAGAAAAGCTGATTTTTAAGTCATTAGGCCATTAATCAAAGCGCTCCAGGTTACATGATTCAATAAGAGACGGGCCGCTCCTGAGGAGTTGCAATGCCTGGTTTTTGAGAATGGCAGCCCCCTCAGAGCAACGACATGCGTCAAGTGCTCTATATTGACCACAGAAATCAGCTATAGTTACTTATATTAATAATAATGTTAGAATATAATTTATTATAATATTTGGCTAACATTGGGTTCAAATGTTACACGGTATCACTTTAAATAAATAAACCACTAACAGTGGTTATTCTGCATGTTGGACTGGTGTTATTATTGAACAAAATCTCGTGAGATTTTGTAACATAACAATGAGATCTCCTGAGATTTCACAAGTAAAAATATCAGCCTGAAAAAAAAAAGGAGGGAAAGAGAAGTAAAAGAAAGAAAAATACTTTTAGGGGAGAGGGGGAACAAACAAAAGTATGGTCAAGCTACAGATATTCTCTGATTTCACATTTTAACGGCGATATCGGCCAATAATATTGGACATCTCGACTAATAAAGTTGACTGAATAAATGCACTTGTGTTGAATCAGTGTGAACAGGATGGTCAACCAGGATTGGCTGATTCGATAACTGAGTTTCTTGTCCAACCTCATGGACTGACGTCAACATTTATTGACTCACTTTATTTTAGTACAAACTCAAATCTTTCTGGTTAAGTCAAGTTTCTAAAGCTTTCTTTTGAGGTCACAACTTTGAACTTTGTTAGTTATTGCTTGTAACATAAGACGAGTGTGTGTGTTTGCTGCTGCTGTAATTCAGCACTGCCGCCTCACTGAAGGTTACAGACACTGAAATCCTGTAAAATGGTGCACAAAACACACATGCACACGAACATGCACGGTGTCTGTGCACGCTCTGGCTATGAACGATGTGGTGGAATTTGTTGGCATCATGTGTGTATTCAGTAATGGTTTCAGTGACATGTATTGAGTCATTTACAATCCCCACACACACGCCTGGGAGCGCGAGTACCTGCCAGTGCCACCAGTAGAGTGAGTATAATGGTGGTTCTCACACCCCCACCCGTCCCCCGCCCCGTAATCTGATTATGCCACATGATTGGACCTTGTTCTCTGCGGCTCGAGGCGCCACCGCTCATCTGCACGTGCCGCTGCCATCTGGGTGGACTGGGAGCCTCTTCTGAGGCCGGACGGGGACCGTTCCAAAGGCCGGACCATCTGTGCTGCCCGCTGAATCCAGAGGACATGAAACCGTAAAAAGTGGCGGCGCGGCGGGCTGCAGCTCGTCCTCGGGGCTCATCACCGATGCTAATGAGCAAATTGAAAAACCTCATTAAGGTTCTGGGCCTGCCTGGACTCCTCATCCATGACCGTGTCCTCTTTGCCGTGAAATCGCTCGATAGCTGAGGCCCTCGGTCATCCGGCCGAGCAGCAGTCAGGGGGTTTAGGGGACGAAGGGAGGCGAGTTTATTTATCCATTACTAGATACCTCAAACTTGAGATTGCTATGAAATGAAGGGAGGCTGGAGCGTGAGTTTAAGGCTGGATCAGAGAGGAAGTAAAGCAGCTCTTCAAATGATAATTTCCCCGCTTCACTCCTGGACGCTGCGAGTGCTGACTCAAGGGAAAAGTCCAGGATGTTTCTGGAGAAGGATGAAAGAGTTTTAGTGAGAGAGAGAGAGAGGAGGGGGATTTATGCTCAATTTCATTAAGTTTTTGGCTGTGGGAAGAGGGCTGCAGGCCCGTAAGGGGCTTATCTGGAGCCGTAGCCATTCCTGTTTGATTACCGGCTATTGATTGAGGCTTTAAATTGGTCTCGGTTGGATATGACAGCATGTGAAGTCGGGCTATCGGATGTGACAGGAAGAGGGACTGGATGAAAGAGGAGAAGGCAGATTCTGGGGAAACCATCAGCCTCAGACACTCCTGATAACTTCCAGATGGTTCTGGGATCGCAGATCAATCGCTTCCTGATCGTAAGTGGCCGGGATTCGTTCCAGCTGTGTTTTAATCTGAAGAACCAAGTGTTGAGATAATCTGAAAGATCTGACACCATCTTCATCATCTTATCTGTTCTGTATCATCTTCATCCGACCTGCACTGCAGCATCTTCATCCTACCTGTACTGCATCATCTTCATCCTACCTGCACTGCATCATCTTCATCCTACCTGTCCTACATCATCTTCATCCTACCTGTCCAACATCATCTTCATCCTACCTGTACTGCATCATCTTCATCCTACCTGTACTGCATCATCTTCATCCTACCTGCACTGCAGCATCATCTTCATCCTACCTGTCCTACATCATCTTCATCCTACCTGTACTGCATCATCTTCATCCTACCTGTACTGCATCATCATCTTCATCCTACCTGTACTGAATCATCATCTTCATCCTACCTGCACTGCATCATCTTCATCCTACCTGTACTGCATCATCTTCATCCTACCTGCACTGCAGCATCATCTTCATCCTACCTGTCCTACATCATCTTCATCCTACCTGCACTGCATTATCTTCATCCTACCTGTACTGCAGCATCATCTTCATCCTACCTGTACTGCAGCATCATCTTCATCCTACCTGTACTGCAGCATCATCTTCATCCTACCTGCACTGCAGCATCATCTTCATCCTACCTGCACTGAATCATCTTCATCATACCTGCACTGCATCATCTTCATCATACCTGCACTGCATCATCTTCATCCTACCTGCACTGCAGCATCATCTTCATCCTACCTGTCCAATATCATCTTCATCCTACCTGCACTGCATCATCTTCATCCTACCTGCACTGCAGCATCATCTTCATCCTACCTGTCCACTATCATCTTCATCCTACCTGCACTGCATCATCTTCATCCTACCTGTACTGCATCATCTTCATCCTACCTGTCCTACATCATCTTCATCCTACCTGCACTGCATTATCTTCATCCTACCTGTACTGCAGCATCATCTTCATCCTACCTGTACTGCAGCATCATCTTCATCCTACCTGCACTGAATCATCTTCATCATACCTGCACTGCATCATCTTCATCATACCTGCACTGCATCATCTTCATCCTACCTGTACTGCATCATCATCTTCATCCTACCTGTACTGCATCATTTAACTTCATCCTACCTGCACTGCAGCATCATCATCCTACCTGTACTGCAGCATCATCTTCATCACACCTGTACTGCAGCATCATCTTCATCCTACCTGAACTGCAGCATCATCATCCTACCTGTACTGCAGCATCATCTTCATCACACCTGTACTGCAGCATCTTCTTCATCATACCTGCACTGCATCATCATCTTCATCCTACCTGCACTGCATCATCATCTTCATCCTACCTGCACTGCATCATCATCTTCATCACACCTGTACTGCAGCATCATCTTCATCACACCTGTACTGCAGCATCATCTTCATCCTACCTGCACTGCATCATCATCTTCATCACACCTGTACTGCAGCATCATCTTCATCACACCTGTACTGCAGCATCATCTTCATCCTACCTGCACTGCATCATCATCTTCATCCTACCTGTACTGCAGCATCATCTTCATCACACCTGTACTGCAGCATCATCTTCATCCTACCTGCACTGCATCATCATCTTCATCATACCTGTACTGCAGCATCATCTTCATCACACCTGTACTGCAGCATCATCTTCATCACACCTGTACTGCAGCATCTTCTTCATCCTACCTGCACTGCATCATCATCTTCATCACACCTGTACTGCAGCATCATCTTCATCACACCTGTACTGCAGCATCATCTTCATCACACCTGTACTGCAGCATCTTCTTCATCACACCTGTACTGCAGCATCATCTTCATCACACCTGTACTGCAGCATCATCTTCATCACACCTGCACTGCATCATCTTTGTCATCCTACCTGCACTGCATCATCATCTTCATCCTACCTGCACTGCATCATCATCATACCTGTACTGCATCATCATCTTCATCATACCTGTACTGCATCATCATCTTCATCCTACCTGCACTGCATCATCATCTTCATCCTACCTGCACTGCATCATCATCTTCATCCTACCTGCACTGCATCATCATCATACCTGTACTGCATCATCATCTTCATCATACCTGTACTGCATCATCATCTTCATCCTACCTGCACTGCATCATCATCTTCATCCTACCTGCACTGCATCATCATCATACCTGTACTGCATCATCTTCATCATACCTGTACTGCATCATCATCTTCATCATACCTGTACTGCATCATCATCTTCATCCTACCTGCACTGCATCATCATCTTCATCCTACCTGCACTGCATCATCATCATACCTGTACTGCATCATCATCTTCATCCTACCTGTACTGCAGCATCTTCTTCATCCTACCTGCACTGCATCATCATCTTCATCCTACCTGTACTGCATCATCATCATACCTGTACTGCAGCATCTTCTTCATCCTACCTGTACTGCATCATCATCTTCATCCTACCTGCACTGCATCATCATCTTCATCCTACCTGCACTGCATCATCATCATACCTGTACTGCATCATCATCTTCATCATACCTGTACTGCATCATCATCTTCATCCTACCTGCACTGCATCATCATCTTCATCCTGCCTGCACTGCATCATCATCTTCATCCTACCTGCACTGCATTATCATCTTCATCCTAACTGCACTGCATCATCATCATCATACCTGTACTGCATCATCATCTTCATCATACCTGTACTGCATCATCATCTTCATCATACCTGTACTGCATCATCATCTTCATCATACCTGTACTGCATCATCATCTTCATCATACCTGTACTGCATCATCATATTCATCCTACCTCCACTGCATCATCATCTTCATCCTACCTCCACTGCATCGTCATCTTCATCCTACCTCCACTGCATCGTCATCTTCATCCTACCTGAACTGCATCATCTTCATCCTACCTGTACTGCATCATCATCTTCATCATACCTGTACTGCATCATCATCTTCATCATACCTGTACTGCATCATCATCTTCATCATACCTGTACTGCAGCATCATCTTCATCCTACCTGCACTGCATCATCATCTTCATCCTACCTCCACTGCATCATCATCTTCATCCTACCTGTTCTGCATCATCATCTTCATCATACCTTTACTGCATCATCATCATCTTCATCATACCTGCTACTGATTATTTGGATTTTTCTTTCCTTTTATGGAAAACCTCTGATCATCTTCATCGTGATGAAAAACTGAACCATCTCCATCCGCTTCTTCAGCTTCAGGCGTGAAGCAGCTTCCTTCTCCGTGTTCAGGTGCTGCTGACGGCGTTCAGGTGCTGCTGACGGCGTTCAGGTGCTGCTGACGGACAGCTGCCAGCCACCGGAACATCTTCAGCCGTTCGACATTAACAGGTGCTGAAACCACGCTGAGGTGTTGGTGACTGGGACTGATGGAGCCACGGCTGCCGCCCAGCAGGAACTCCACATCTTATTTCCTTCAGCCCAACACACACAAACATCATCACCGCTGCATTTACAGTGTTCAATAATTTACTTCAAAGCCAATCAGAGCTGTCACAGCAGGTGGAAATGTGCTCCAACATCATGCTCGTGGACACACAGACTCCTCTGATGCTCCAAAAAAATGACCGCCAACAACAAAACCATCAGCCGCACTTTATATTCTGAAGCGATGCTGCAAGCTGCAGTTGATTAAAACTCTGCCTCCCACATAATAAACATAATTGGCTGGAGACAAATTCAGGACACGAGTCTGTACGTACAGCCGAGGTAATGGAGCCGTGAGAGCAGAAGGGTCCCCGGAGAAAAGAGAAATCACTCCTCTATCTGCAGCGTAAAGAGAGGGCAGCAGGCGGAGAGGACAGATGGGAAACGCAGAGAGAAGGTCAGGACTGGTTCACCTCTAACATATAAAGCAGCCTGCAACGGCCCCGTCGTTCCCAGCAGCCGAGCGTTTTATCCGCCTTCATCCGGCACGTCGGCGCTCTCAGGAAGCTGGAAACGTGAACGCTGGTCATCACAGCTGGATGCAAACATCTGCAGAGAAAACTGCTCTTTAAAAGCATCCTTCTGGATCTGAAACTGGTTTTTGTTTAGAATGTAGGTCACGATGAGGCGGCAGAGAGCAGAAACCTGCAGCAGCCACGAACCAAAGCAGCTCCTCCAGGGAAACCACGAAAGACCGAAGAGGGATTCAGATTATCAGACCAGCTGAGGGAAATAAACCCGATAAAAGGAGACCACAAGAATCATTTCAACTCTGATAACTAAAGATTTCAGGGTTTTGCTCTGTTGGATTTTTCCACCATCACCACGATGTGGTTGAACCGCTGTAATGTGATGTGAAGGTAACGGAAGTATCTTCTACACAGATTTAACCGAGCGTCTGCCTCCAAACCAGCCGACACACGTAAACCAACATCATGGCAGGAAACCGAAGTTTGTTTCTTCTTTTGTTTTTTAAACTTCATGCAAAACTTGCACAAATAAGACACGACACCTGGCCAGACATGGACAAATTTACACAAATACCAGTGATATGTGACGCGCGTGTAGAGCTGCTTGATTATGGATAAAATCATTATCACGATTATTTTGGTCAATATCGAAATCACGATTATTTTTCCAGTTACACCAGTGGTTCCCAAACTTCTTCTGCAGGGCCCCCTTGTCATTGGCCATTATAATGACAAGCCCCCATCCCACCACGGCTACCACATGCACCCAAACATTTACCATGAGACGCTTGAAAAAATGCACTTTTGTTACCCATATTTTGTTAAAAGTGCAAAAACTTTGGCTCGAAACCGAGGAAACCAAGCAAATTGTTTCAACTCGATTATATGAGATTGGAGATGGTTTGAGATGAAAACTGAAATCACAATCACATTTAAATGAACTGCACATGCAACAATATGAAAATAACTTCATTCAGAATCCAGACGCAAATATAATTGATAAGAAAAAAGATTAAGAATATATCAAATAAAATTTAGTCAAATTTAAAAAAAACAAAAAAACATTATGTCATAATAATGATTGTAAAAATAAAGAAAATATAGAACAGAACAGAGTAATCTGGTTGTTAAACAACTGTCCATGGTTCCATCATCGAGGATGTGCCAGAGAGCCCAGGTCTGCCCCCAGACCCGAACCTGATCCACACTGAGGTTTGCATCCAAGGATAGGCATCGGCTGGCCGATATTTTAGGCCAATATGCAACTTCTGTTGGCCGATACCCCCACCCAGCTTAATTTGCAGGCTGGGTGGGGGGCTTTACTGGATAAAAAAAAATTGATACACTGAAATATCGCTATATTTTTAAGCAGATTTCATACTGATATTTAAAACGCAACACTAGTTTGCCTATTTCGAAATGGAACGGTGAAATCTTGTGAGATTTCATTAATAAAATAGATCGAAAAAGCATTTTTAAATATTGATGTGATATCAGCAGATGAAAATATTGCGGTATTTCAGTGTATCAATATTTTGCCCAGCACTAATATACAGTATATATATATATATATATATATATATATATATATATATATATATATATAACAAGTTTAATGTTTCTATTTAGTATTTGTTTACAAGTGCACTGTTTTGTTTTGTTTTTTTGTTTTTAAGAGTTGCAGAATTACTTTTCATTGTATTCTTAATTAAATTAATTTGGTAGCCAAATGCAGTATCGGCCCCAAATATCGGCAGATTGTATCAGCCATTGGCTGAGGCTGATGAGACAATATCTGTGCAGCATCTGCCCTAAAAAAAAAAAAAAATCATTATCGGTCGATCCCTATTTGCAACCCGAACTGAGTTCCTTGTCGAATCTTTTGTCTCACTCGTGGAGTTGAAACGCTTCGTTTAACCCGAGCGTTCTGGCAGCAGCAGCGTGTCGTCTCAGGTGTCTTCTGGTCTTGTCTGAGAAACATCAGGTCTGGAAACTCCTGCTGAAACTCTGAAGCTGAGATCTGCCGTCATGTGTGACCATCATGTCTCTGTAGATGATGTCTGTCACCATAAAAACGGTAACTCAGTCAAACATGTAAAATCTCAGCTTGGTGAGATTGATGATGTAATAAGAAGCTGAATATTTCAGCAGTGGAAACCTGCTACGTTGCACAGGGAGGCCTGATGACGGACAGCCGACTCAGGCAACGCGTCTGCAGGCTGATGCACCTCAGGAACGCGTGACGACTGCATCCTGATGCGTTAACTTGTGACGACTCTGCTTTCAGACAGGATAAACTGACGTTATCAAAGCTTTCATCTCATCTGAAATGTGTTTCTTCTCCTTTCTTGCATCATTACTTCACTCAGCCCGTGTTGAAACAAATGTCCACACACACTTATCCTCAGACGAACACGGCTGGGAGCATCGCATCATGAAAACTGCACGCTAACTTCCATCAGCAGAGTAACGGACCCGAACCAGACACACAGCCGACTCCCTTCATGACGACTTTCACCAACAACACCAGCGCGTCACGCCGCTGTCACAGCTTTGTTTATCACTCCTCCGTTTCTGTCCTCTCCCCTTGCTTCTGAATTTTGGAGCATGTGTTGAAGCGAGGGAGGGGTGCATCGGCCTCGGAGCGGCGGGTGAGATGAAGCTGTGGATAATCTGGTGGACAGAGAGACATTAGCCGGCTCTGAGGATGGAGACGGCGCTGTAATGACTCAGTCAGGCGGCAGGGAGTCAGAGATAGAGCCGAGCTTCGGCCCGACAACCTCGGAGAGAAGAGGCGCGTGAAGAGCATGGGGGGGGGAGGCAGCAGCAGAGATGCAGAGTGGGAGCGGTGGGGGGTAGTTCCCCATTCATTGTTTAATGGCTCAGCCTAAACACCCACCTCCTCCTTCTTGGGCTCTCTGAAGGAGGGGGGGGGGTGACAATGTAGAGCGAGGATACCTCCAACCAGCAACAGAGGAGAGCATTCCACTGGTTGCCATGGTAACCGAGCCCCCTCTCAGCCAGGAAGGTGAACGAGAGAGATGTAATATATAGAAGAGGAAGGGGGCCATGATTCAGATTTCCCTCCTCCAGCCTGCAGAGACAGAAACCCTCCCAGCAGCAGCTTTCTCAGCCTCCTGCTCCGTTTCTGTATCAAACACGGACCAGGTGGCTGGAGGTCTCCTCCCGTCTTAAACCCAACTGTCTTTTTCCAAATAAACTTCCAGCGGTTCGATACGAGCTGATGGAACGGGCATGAGCAGCATGCTCGCCGATCAGAAAAAAATCGATCCCAGTCGGTCGGAATGAAGCAGTGATCCGACTAAACGATGGGATCAGAATCTTCATCGGTTTGTTAACATAAAGCATTTCTGTCCCATTATGAGAAGAAGCAGAAAAGTGATGATGATGATGAGCTGGAAAGTAACTTCATTCAGCAGCCGTCGTTCTGCACGCGCTCTATTAGATGAACAAATGAATGAATGTTTCATTTCAGACCTACTCTGTGAAACGGGTCAGAAAATGAATGTAACAAAACATCAATCCAAATATAAGTCTGAAAAGGACTGAGTAGGAATAAAAACTTAAAATCCCACACCTTCCCTAAATAAAAAATATTTAAAAAAGGAACAAAAAACAACCGTAGAACATCACCCAATGTAACAAACTGCCGTCTATAACCAGTGATTCCATTCCAACATAATAATATAACAATCAATAACGGGTAACTAATAAACCCATACACACTGACAACAGTTAAGCCCCGTCTTCCTGTAATGATCAAATATAATTTGTTTATGCATCATTTTAAACTGTTTTACGTTTCTGCACTGTTTCAGTTCCTCTCTGAAGCTGTTCCACAGCCGTCACCACACGTGGAAACACAAAAGTTCTCCTTGTTGTACGTTTTAGTTTTAAATTACTCCTTAAAGGATATCCTCCCTCTCTATCCTTACACATTTTCTGTTTATTACCAGGTAAAGTATTATTTCTTGCCCTGAACATAATTTGCAGTCTGTGAAATTTAATCTCGACAGTAGAAAAAGACGCTAGTCTGACTTTCTGGAAGGTCTGTGTGAGTCGTTAGTCTCATGAAGCAACATTTTTTATTATAACTAGTTGATAAGTTGAAACTGTGCAACAGAGATCTGGCAACCTTGGGGATGACATCATCACCAGCTTTCTGATGTTGTCTGAACTTCACCTGCAGCAGACACGCTCTGAGCGCGCTCAGTCTGCAGAATCAGGCCAGAGGTCTGCAGACAGTCGAGCCAACGGCGACTTGGAACAAGGACAGGAAAGAGTTAAATTCGCTCAGCTAGACATCTCGAAGGCAGCGCTGAACTCTGACACCTGAGCTGCACGATGCCGGTCTGTCGCCACACCGAGCAACGCTGGTGTGATGCGATGTGACAGATACCTGTGCAGCACGCCGACAACATCCATCCAGACGTTCAGCACGAGACGGAAGAGAAGCTGGAAGCTGGAGCCGAGTTTTCCTGGACTGGATGAGAGGATCCTCCTGAACCAGCAGGACCTAAACCTGACAGCACAGCACTCCTCAGGTTCGTTTGTTTTACTAGCAAAGGAAAAGATCAGTTTTCCTTGCGACTAACAGTGTAAAAAATTTCATGCAGTTCATCTCCACCTTATTTTGCGTTCGATTTGCAGCGTTTCTGTAACTACAAACGGTACAAATAAGCAATCATGAACATAAAAACTTTCTCCTTTTACACTTTTGCAGCATTGATGCCCAGCCAGAGTCTAAACAACGCAACTTCATTAACCTAAAACCACAGTATTGACTTAAGTATCTGGACGTCTGGCTTTCCACGCACAAGCTTTAATGTGTAGAGTTTCATACGGAGTCAGTTCGCTCTGTGCAGCTGTAACAGCTTCAGCTCCTTTGAGGAAGCTTCCACAAAGGTTCAGGAGCGTGTTCATGGGAATTTGTGACCATTCTTCGAGTCGTTGGATGAGAAGCAGCTCCAGTCTGATTCATCTTAAGGGGGTTTTACTGGGTTAAGGGCCGGTATCCTGCAGGTACTAGAAGCTTCCCTGCTGCAACACACCTTGTGACTTGTGCAGAGCTTCACATCAAATCCTGCACATTTGCCAATTACCCATTAATTGGAGTCAAGTGTGTTGCAGCAGGAAAGGTGCAAGCTGGGAAAGATCATGTTAAGAACATGTCCTCATTGACGGGACAGGTGTCCTAAAACAGGGGTGTCCAGCTAAGATCCTCAAGAGCCACGATCCTGCAGGATTTCTACGTCTCCCTGCTCCAACACACCTGACTCAAATTAATGAGTCATTGTACAGAACTTCAGCGGCTGTTAGATTCATTTAACTGTGTCAGGTGTGTTGGAGCAGGAAGGGAAAGAAAACCTAAAGGACAGCAGCCCCCGAGGACCGACTTTGGACACTCCTGTCCTAAAACTTTTGGTAATTGTGCATATAACCGTTTAAGCTGCAGTCCTGAAGTTCGTCCCAAAAAAAGTTTAAAAGCAGTACAGGAGGACTGGAAGGTCATGAATCACTGATTTTTAGGGCTGTCCCGATCCAATACCAGTACCTGATAACAGTCCCGATCCGATACCAGTCTCAGATATCGTCCCGATCCGATACCAGACTCAGATATCAGTCCCTATCCGATAGCAGTATCAGATATCAGGCATGTTTTGGTCGAAAAAAACGTGAATTAAATCAAAATGTGTTTAAATTTGCAGATGGCAGCTTTTTTTTCAAGCAACTTTACCTGATTGGGTCTTAGAATAATTTAAATTATTATTATTATTGTATGTTTAAAATTCATCATAGCCATTGGTAAATAATAAACAGGTCAGATTTTTTCTCATACGTACTGTTATGAACTTATTTCATTAACCTGTTCAATCCGTGTTTTTAGAGGTGAGGTTCCACAAAACAGACGTACCTACCAAACACAAATCAAGAATAAAAATCAATTATCGGATCAATATACAGAATCTTTGGCCCAAAACACAGTTAGGTATTAATATCGGGCATTGGCCGATACTTGGCCTGTTGTATTGATATCAGGAAGAGAAAAAGTAGGATCGGAACAACCCTACTGATTTTACTCATTTGAAAGTTTCCAGAAAACCTGAAAATAAATAGAAATTATAGTTTTTAAATGATGTATTTTAAAAGCAGAGAAAAACCATGAAAACTGAAAACAGAAAAGCAAATAACCAACAATTTTACAGCAATTTACACCAAAATCCCTCAGATCAATAACCTTTATTAATTAACCGTCTCCTATAAATATCTCTGCTTCGTTTCCAGGTGGAAGGGGAGGATGAGCTTATTTTCTGGACTCTGGACCGAGTTGAACCCTAAACCTGTTTCTAATGTTTCATCTTCCACTGGATGCAAATGAGGAGGCAGAAATTTAACGTGCATTGTTTTACATTTAACGCAGCATAACGAAGCGAAGCCAGCAAGTCCAATAAAATCTGAGCCAGAACAAAGTGCAGCGTCTCTCTCTCTCTCCACACACACACACACACACACACACTTGTTCATCTATCTTAGTGAGGACATTCATTGACATAATGCATTCCCTCGCCCCTTACCATCACAGCTGACTGCCTAAACCTAACTTGCCCTAATCTAACCAAACCTAATTGTAACCTGAACTCTAAAACCAAATCTTGACCCTCAAAAATGGGTTTTTCTTAGTCTTTTTTTTTTTCTTTTTTTAATGAGGACCGGCCAAAATGTCCTCATTTTGTTGGTTAAAGGCACAAAATGGTTCTCACAGTGTTAGCAAGTACAGCAACACACACACACGTGCTTGTACACATCCATACGTGATGGGAGTGATGGGAGCGCTACCACCTGCAACCTGCTGATAATGAAGCTGTATTTCAGCCACCTAAAGGCAGCCATCTGTGCTGGGGCTCTCCCTGCTGCCTACACAACCCCCACCCCCACACACACTCACACTCCACTAAGGGACAATAGTCTTTAGGATGCTTCATGTCAGTAACTTGACAGTTTCATTCGAAGGCAACAGGGACACAAACACACCATCAGAGTCAGGGGACGGCCGTGATGCGTTCAGGTGAACTGGTTTCATGGTGTGTGTAGCAGACATCAGCAGGTGGGTTTTCCCTCCCCAGCATCTGAGAAAACAACTGCCCGTTTCCCATCACAGCCCATTTCCTCTCTGTTACACTAACTCATGCTTCCTCGAGTCTTTTCTCCATCCATGACCCAGAAACCGTCACCATCCTGGTGATTTTCCGGCCCCTTAAATGCACCTTGAGGGGATGAGGAGAGGACGCTTCTGGAGAGGAGACATGATCGTAGCAGAGGAAGGTGAGGCGAGTCATTAACCTCATCCTTTCACAAGTGTAGGTCCAATAACGAGACATGTGAAGAGGAGGGCTTCGACATCAGCACGCCCACTCCTTCACCTCAAACAGATTAATGATCCGACACACACGAGCCGTTCATCCGTTTGGAGGAAATCACGTCAATATTTTCAGCCTGTGTGGTCTCATCTTACACCCTCTGAAGGCGAAGTAGAAAGAGACGATGAAACTTGTATTTAAAAAACCATCTGCACCCACCATCAACTTTATCAGCTCCTTCTGTTCAACTGCCTGTTCACACAACCAGCCAATCACATGGGAGTATTTCACACACTGCTAATCTGCTGGGATTTCCACACACAACCATCTCTAAGGTTTCCAGAGAACAGTCTGAAGGAGAGAGCATATCCAGTGAGCGGCAGTTGTCTGGAAAGTCTGCGATACACTGCGATATTTTCAATCGTTGCTCACAGCTCCAGCTCAAATTGTATGAATCAGTCGCAGAGTTCAAAAGTTCACAGCTTGCGATGTTTGTCCTCATAATGTACGAACAGACGCTCAGATGCGATCTGACAACTCACACTGTACGTCCTCAAAGACGGGTCGGGGTCTTGAACAATCCTGACATGCAACGCAATAAATAGAGGTAGGCAAGAAGAAGAAGAGACTACAGCAACACGCTATCACCAAAAAAAACGCGATGCCTTGGCGATTCTCTTCTATGTGAAGAATTCGCCAAAAAGAAAAGGCGACGACGTCGTGTGTGGACGAGTAATTGGCTGACCAAACGTGGGATGGACGGTCTGTCAGTTCTACAAGAACTCCGTCCAAATGACACGTCGGGTCGCCGTGCTGTCTCCAGTTTACTTCCGTTTTTGTTGCATACATGTGAAATGTGTAAATCTCCGAGGAAAGAGTTCTCAGTCTGATGGTGGCACCGCTTCAACGTGTAACTCACTCACGAGTCACGACCAAAATATCAAACAGGTTTGGTTTTCTTGCCTCGTCATGAGCTGCCAATCGCCTCTCGTGACTCCCTTGTATACTGCACGACGCATGATTTGTCAAAGAGTCGGCCCGATCCCCAAAAATCGCACGACTGGAAAATCAGATGGAGACCAGGTCTGGCTGCAGAGACCAGGTCTGAGAAACCAGGTCTGGCTGCAGAGACCAGATCTGGCTGCAGAGACCAAGTCTGGCTGCAGAGACCAGGTCTGAGAGACCAGGTCTGGCTGCAGAGACCAGATCTGAGGATCGGAATGAAACTCCCACTGATGAATGATTTCTCTTTGTGGCCTCAGCGATGAGCCTGCAGCTGGAACAATGCCGTCATGGTAAGTGTGTGTGTGTGTGTGTGTGTGTGTGTGTGTGTGCTGGTCGAAGCTGGAGGGTGAGGGTCTGTGCTGATTCTGAACAATTACTCGGTTTGTTTTTCTGTGTGTGTGTATGTACGGGTTGATGGTGAAGGTTTTTCTCTTACTCTGGTTTCCCAGGCTCCACGCCGCGCTCATTTTCTAAATGTTGGCCAACAGTTGGGACGGTTGTCATGGTTTCATCTCTTCTCCAGCGACAATGGCCTCTCTCTTCCTTCTTGGTGCTCAGCGCTCGGCTGCAGGCTGTCAATCTTCTCTGTTGTCACCTCTCAGCCTCGCTGATCTGCTTTCTGACCCTTTGTTTGTTACAAGAAGCTCAGACTGTAGATACAAGCTGGTTTTATGTCAAACTGAATGTGTAGACCAGCGCTGTTGTCTAAGATCATTAATTATTTGAAAGTTTGAAAGCTGTGGGATCAGACAGAAAATCTGCAAGATTAAATTATCATCACTCAGAGTTTCTTATTTTTTCATGTTTTTGAAATAATACCAAAAGTCCATGAATTGGACCTATTTTACCACCAGAACTGCCTTCATTTTCGATGTCAGATCCAACATTGTGCTCGACATGATAGCATCACATAGTTGCTGCATCCATGATGAGAATCTCCCGTTCCACCGCATCCCAAAGCTGCTCTGTTGGATTGAGATCTAGTGACTGTGGAGAACATTGGAGTCCAGTGAACTCATCATCATGTTGGAGATGATGTCATCTTTGTAACATGGAGCATCATCCTGCTGGGAGCAGCATCAGGAGATGCTCCACTGTGGTCATTAAGGGATGGACATGGTCAGCAACAATACCCAGGTAGGCTGTGGTGGTTAAACCGCCATGTTGGTACTAACATTACACCAGCAGCAGCCTGAAGCCTTGATCCAAGGCAGGATGGATCCATGCTTTCATGTTTCCAGCAGATTCTGAGCCGAGCATCTGAATGTGGAGCTGAAATGGAGACTCATCAGACCAGCAACGTTTCTCCATCTTCTATTGTCCAGTTCCGGTGAGTCTGTGTGAATTGTAGCCTCAGTTTCCTGTTCTTAGCGAACAGGAGTGGTCTAAATCAGCAGCCAAACCTGGTCTCTTCAGCCAGACCTGGTCTCCGCAGCCAGACCAGCTAAAAGCCAGAAACAGTCACAGCTGCTTTGCATCATTTCAGCCTACACGTTTTCTTTCCTCCTTCTTTTAGGATGAAAACACTGTTGATGAAAAGATTACTGTGGCAAGTTTTATTTTCAAACTTTAAAATAGAAAAAAATTTAAAAATCAGATGGTGCACATGAAACCATGACAACCACATTGTTTAAAATACAGGCGTTTGTGTATTTGTTCTGTGCCAAGAGTTTAAGTTTTATAAGTTATATAGCGGAGGAGGGGTGAAGTATTTGTGCTTTTATTCTGAAACACGTTACTTCCCATTGGCCAGCTCTGGTGAGTCTCTGCACCTGTAGCGGTCTAGAAGAGACGCTGCCGGCAGCAAAGGACACTTTGGACTTGGACATTTACTAGGAACTCTGAAGAAAGGATCTACAGTAGTGGATGTTTGGCTGATGCTTTGGCAAATGCAAACGTAGAAAATGATGTAACACCGATAACGTGTCGATGATATTGTGCATCTTTACTCTGAAGTATTCCCTAGAACAATAGTTTTCAAACTGGGGGTCAAGACTCCCATGTGGGTTGCATGATAATTTCAGGGGGTCGCCAGATTATTGTGGGCAGAAAAAAAGAGGCTACATTTATGAAAAGGTACACTGTGTAACTTTTGGCCACTAGGGGCACTAAACCTGTAACTTCCCACACAACTGTCGGAAAGTTAAAATGGCTCTATCCGTGTTTCAGACCACTTTGATCAGCTGATAGTGACATCATGGAGCCATAAAGCAAAGCTCCAGGTCACATGAGAGACGGATCCACTCCTGCAGAGGTACCATGTCTGGTTTTAGAGGAGGGTAGCCCCCTCAGAGCTAAAATAAAACAAAATAATATTTGGGTCAACGGTTACATGGTATCCTTAAATGTGAAATTTTTGGGACTATCAATATCAAATTATTGCAAAGAGATTAATCTGTAAAATCAACACATTCATTTCTTAATTATTGCATAAATAACTAATTTATTCCAAATCTGGCATTATCTCAGTGAGAGAGGCTGATTTTGGGCATGTAGGTCTCGTCCCAGCAGTGAACCGAATCCACCAGAACACATTGATCCTCCTTATTTATGAAGTTTCTGATTGTTTTCAAGCCTTACATGTAGAATTTTTATCATTGTGTGTCTGGAAATAAAGTTAGTACAAAGTTCTAAAGCTCCGAGTTTGGCCCTATTTTGGTGAGAAAAGCTGAATTTTGGCATTTAGGTGCTTTTTCCACAGCTGTTAACATAAAATCCACCAAAATCCACTTTATCCTCCTTATTTATGAAGACTGGGACAGTTTTCAGCCTCACATTAAAAGGACGACCGATTAGATATTATCACACAATTAACCGCTCAGTCATCGGGGGGGTCACGAACACCAAACTTTGTTATTTGGGGGGTCGTGGTTAAAAAGTTTGAAAACCACTGCCATAGAAAACAGCACGCAGCCAACTAGATACTGATTTGCTTTTGTCTGTATTCTACTTTAATAAAAAGGTTATCTCACGAGCGTTGAGTTTGTTCAACTGGAACTGATTTTTTTATATATATATTTATATATATTTCTTCAAATAAACCAGCAGCAAGACAGCCAAATATCTAGTCTGAGCTTCTAGGAAATTCTTAATCATTATCAGCCTTTTTATGGTTAACTTTGATTTCAGCTACCATCATGAAGGTTTCCAGGTGATATAAATGTTTGGCTTTAAGGAAAGTGTGGATGAAACTATGACAGTTGATATTAAACAGTCACAACTACGGTCAGAGATGATGTATTAGTTGGAAACAGTCAGATATTCTACGTCACTTCCATCTAATTTCCCTGAAAAACATATCAGAAATATCTGGGAAATCTCAGACATGTGAAGAACAAGTATGTCATCAGTGCATTCTCTGAAAGACAGCCAGTGTTTCCCACGAACACACACACACACACACACACACACACAGTAAGACAAAGCGTGGGCTCGCCCTGCTCCTGCGTAGGAGGTCTAATGATATACGGACTTCCCCGTCTGCCTGCTCAGCAGCAGCCTCAGAATCACACCGAAAGCCCTCAGCAAGCAAACTATCCCCCCCATCTCCAGCTTTTACTGCAGCTGCTGCTCCAACACACACACACTTTCTGCACAAACACTCACACTGTGCTTCAGTCTGAGAACACGACTGCAGCTCTGCAGGTTGTGTTGCTGAGCATCTTCCCAGCTGCAGTTTCCGGGCATTTATTCAGCATCACTGCTGCCTTCATTACAGCAAGAAACACGGACCATCATCCCGTTAATCTACTTGAGACAGAACTGAGCGAAGGTTGATTTATTCCCTCGCTCCCCCCCCCCGAACATCGCTCTGATGCAACCAGTCAGCAGCTGCTGATTTATAAATCCCAGCGACGTCACTTTCAGCTGACGCAGCCGTGAGGAGACTTCTAACACCTTCAGCTGGAGATCTGAGTGGATCTGAGAGGTGTTCGCTCTGGAAATCCAGTTCCAACAACTTGTAAGCGCTCTTCATGATCCTCATGAGCAAATTGTGCAGCAACTTTCCCAGTTTTAAGTTCAGTACATGGATCTAGAGAGCACAGACGCACTTGCAGCCAGTTTGTTTCTGCTGAGGACCAAAGAATAAACAGAAGTGTGTGATTAATATGGTGGCGATATAAACTGTTACAACCCAACGCTGGCAACCAGCTACTTGGCTGCTTATGAATTATTCACCCACCAAAGCAACAAATCAAGTCTGGGTGAACTGGAGGGAGAAACCTTGATCATTTCTGGGTGCCAGTGATCACAGATGGTGGAACGTCCAGAACGGGGGAACCTGGCCGGAGCCATCTCAGCAGTAAAGCACATGGCTGCACTGCTGTCACCATACTGCAGCCTCACAGAGAGCAGAGGGGCTTTTCTGCTAAACCTACCAAATATCCACGTCCCCAGTTCAGCAGGAGGGGGGTCTCCAACCCCAAACAGATGTAGCAGTTAACAATGACTGGAGGCCACACTGCGGAAACAGGCCGTGATTTCTGAAATGACTCATGAGGCGTTTGACAACGCAGCCTGATGACACCTGAGTTGACTTCCTACACACACACACACACACACACACACACACACACACGCACACACACGTGATGAATATATGCAGATACTGCAACACACACGGACTGGGCCTGCACCTGCACCTTTATATATAGAAGCCACCAAGAAAAAGGTCCACAAGAACTTGGCTCAATGCAGCACTAAAGCAGAAGCTGCAGCACAGCGCGCGTGTGACGGTGTGTGTGTGTGTTAACCTATAAGCTGTGTGTTGGTGTGAAGGGACCGGACGGTGCAGCATCGCGGCTCTGCCTCTTCTGCAGAGGCCCGTGTGACAGATGGAAGCCAGAACAGAATTAGAGACAAGAAAAATCACAAGGACCCATTATCAGCCAGCTCTCTCTGCCTGACAACAAGGATTAAAGGCGCACTACCACCATCATCATCATCATCATCATCATCGTCGTCGTCATCATCAGAGCAGCTTCTCTGCCTGCGTTCTGCAAAGCACCAGGAACATCCGCATTTCTCAGGCATTTCTCCACCTCCCTTTCCCCGCATCGAAGATGTAAAGAAGAGGAAAGCAGAGCGACGTGGTGTCAAGCGCGGCAGGTGTGGCGATGACAGGACCACGCGCATCTCCCACTAACCTGTCTGTCCTTTGCCCAGCGTCTTCTCCAGGCGGTACGGTCCCACATAGTTGGCGTAATGCCCGCTGTTGGCGTCCTTGCTCGGCGTGGACATTTTTTGGCTCGACATGACTCGCGGGGACTCGTTTCTCTTGCGGGTGTCCGCGCGGGACGCGTCTCTGCAGCGAGAAGCGCAGTTTCCGCGGCGCGGCGAACTTCGCCTCGGTCGGCGTTGCGATATTCGTGCAGGTTACCGGCGTTGGTGCGCGTGTGTGCGCGTGCGTCTATCTCCACGTCCGCTGCTGAAAATCCTCCGTCGGTTCGGGCCTCGCTGCGGCTCAGACTGCGCTTCTGAATCCGGGTGTCATGGTGTTGGTGCCGGAGGAGCGGTGCGCTGCAGCCCCGTTGGGTGTGATCTGATGATGGGACAGCATCTACTGCTGCTGCCTGCCGGTCCAGCAGAGCTGCGACAGCTCACGCGCTCTGCTCACACACGCTTCCGGCTCCCTTTCTAAATAAAAGCCTCTTCCCGCCACTGATAAGCCATCTCATTAAATGTTATGAAATGAAAAACAAGGTTCTTGCAGGTTCAAGCATGTTGAATTTAAAACCTTTTAAAGACCTAATAAGATTATAAATCAATTTTAAGACCAACATGATGCATTATTAGAAACATTCAAATAATCCCAGAAATCCAAATAGGATTTAATTAGAAATAATGATAATAATAATTAATGACGGTTTGTAATTTATTAATCTTGATTATTAGCATAACAGTTTCCCCCAAAAAATGACTTTCAAAAAATGGATTTTAGTCAACGACTGCATCAAATAATAGACATAGACATTATATTAAATCAAGCAAAAAATGCATTTAATTGTAAATCATTTTGAAAAAAAACTATAAAAAAGAAATTGAAAAGATCCCTCATAGCTATCCAACCTTTCAGAAAGACGAACAGAATGATATATTATTCTGTGGCCAATGCTCCACAGGAATGAATAAAAATTCAAAAATAAGACTTGTCTAGATCAAATTTAAGACCTTGGATGAAAAATTGGCCCTTTTAAAGCCTTGAATTTTAACTTCTGAATTTTAGACATTTTTAGACTTTTTAAGACCCTGCAAGTTTAAGTTTAAGTTTATTTATTTATATAGCCCTTTACAGTACCCATTGGACACACAAAGTGCTTTACAGCAGGGGTAACAGAAAAAGAGACAATGTAAAACATCATAAAAATGCAAAGTTAAATACTGGGAAAAATTAAGAACAAAGAAGATCAAGAGCTATGAAAACAACCAACAGAGAATCAGAACAGGCTACTCGGGGGAGCGCAGGGTGTACCTAAGAGAGAGTAAAATCTTTAGTAAATAAACTAGTTAGAATTAAAATTATTAAAAGCTAGACGAAAAAAATAGGTCTTTAGCCTCGATTTAAAAGATCCCAGCTCAGTCGTGAGACGAATGTCGGGAGGCAGCGAGTTCCATAATCTCGGGCCAGCAGCCGAGAACGAGCGGTGGCCCCACTGTTTTAATTTAGTTCTTGGGACTTCTAAGAGAAGTTGCCCAACAGAACGAAGGGCCCTGCTGGGGTCCCGGCGGACTAGCAGGTCAGCCAGATAAGGGGGGGCCAGGCCGTTGAGGGCTTTGAAAACAAACAAAAGTAATTTAAAATCAATTCGGAAGCGGACGGGGAGCCAGTGCAGGGAAGACAGGACGGGAGTTATATGTTCCCGCCTGGACGTGCCCACCAAAAATCGAGCAGCAGCGTTCTGGACGAGCTGCAGGCGGGCGATGGAAGCCTGGTTCAGACCAACAAAGAGGGCGTTACAGTAGTCCAGCCTGGAACTGATGAAGGTGTGCAAGAACCATTGAAAAATTTATCAGGAAATACGTAGATGAAAAGATAAATGTAAGAAACAAAATTTATTAAAGGTGATGGCTAAAGGATTCTGCACCATTAGCATGATCTCAGGAGTTGCTAGCTCAAATATTACGTGCAGAAATATCCTTTCTCTGTTCTTTCTCAAATTCAAATGGACAAAAACTGAACCATGACCCAATCCACCTTATTTAAAGCACATTTAAGTCAGAACATGTCTCCAAAGTGCTGCTCATTAAAATTACTCAGCAGTTAAAATAAATTAAGATTAGATAAACTGGTGTTGCTCTGTATAGCTCCATCAGCTTTTATCAAAACAGTACAACAAGTTGAAAAATAAAAAATAAAATACAAGATGAGGGTGAAGGTAACAAAGGGGCTCAGAAGTCCCACGGAGGTTGCCACTTTCCTCCTGAACATGCAAGTTAAACATTTGCTAATGCTAATTAATGGTTAGCGGGTTCTGTAACGTGGCTAATGTTAATTGAGTAAGCGAGTGTTAGTGCGCCCCCTACTGACGGGGAGGAAAAACTTGCAGTTATCACCTTGACTTATTCAAAATACGGTGATTTATTCAGATATAGTTTTAGCCCACAGATGACAGAAGGGGCGATGCATTGGGTGAAAACTGCTTGTGACTTAAACATCGTAGTTTTGAGGTGAAAGCAATCACTATGACTGAGACTGAATTTTCACCATTTCTCTTCACACTGCACACCAGACTTCCAGTAAAACTCCGAGTCATCTGCTTAAATACTCTGATTACTCTGCAGTGGGGTGTATCAGTGATGGATCAGTAGCTGGTTTGTCAGTTTGTGAGACGGTCCAGAAACAATCACCTCATCTAGAATCGAAAGAAAACAAAAGAGATGACTGTGGCTTTTAGGACAAAGCAGTGTTTACATCCTGGGAGAAGAGGTGGAGGTGGTGGAGGAATATTTGGAGTTCAGCTGTGCAACAGACTAGACTGGAAATGCAACGTTAGAGACAGAGCAGACTCTACTCCTTAAGATCTGAGATCATTAATGTCTGCACCAAGATGTTTCATACCTTTTACAAGTCTGGTGTGAAGAGATCAATCTGCTTTGCAGCATCAGAACTAGAGATTAAAGAAACTGATCAAGACGTTCTGGTTCTGGGGACGGATCTACAGCTGATTGTCTGCAGAAGCTGCTGAACTTAATGAATATTCTACATCCTCTGCAAAACACAGTGAGGAAACATTAGTGTGTTCATTGAGAGGCTTTGTGAAGTGCGTTACAAGATAGAAAAGCACCAGAAATCATTTCTGCCAGCAGCTATCGCCTTCTGGAACAAAATGATTGAAAATAAATTACTTATAATTACAAAACACAAACTTTTCATCAATATTAATATTCTTTTTTACTTATGAATTTGAGCCTTCATCAGTTTATTCTACTCTTTTGTGCACAGTGGTCACTACAGTGGACACCTATTTAAAAGCTGTTTTCCAGTAAATACATGGATGATGATGGTATATCTGAATTTTAGCCATTTCATTGGACATTGAATAAACTGTAATTTACTTAAGAATCAAATATATATAATATAACTGAAAATACAAAGTTCAGAGATAGAAAGGAAAAGATACTGTTGTTCTATTTCATTAGAAAAATATAAATATGATAAAGAATTCAATAAATATTTATACAAAATATATATTAAAGAAGATAAAAAAGGATTAAAAATGGAAAAGGATCATAATATAGAAATGAAAATGAAGAATGACCCACTGACTAGCAACACTCAAAACAGCCCGGTTTTATTTTGAAGGCGGATTCTTCTTACTTCCGGTGCCGCTGTGGTTTAACGCAGCTGCTTTAATTGGAGAAGACAAAGGCGCATGCGCACATATTTCGCATCGCAGAGTTTTTTCCCCCCCTTTATTGAATTGGGGTCGGGGTGACAGTGGGAGATGAAAGGCTTCCACTGTTCACAACTTCTCTATAAATAACCCAAAATGCTCCAGAAGAAACATCCAGAAGCGTCTCCAGAGACCGAGGAAGACTCTGCAGGTCTTCATCTCTGGGGCCTCATTTTCTGGAACATTTCTGATGTCTGTATTGATTTAAAACGTCATTAGTAATCCATTTAGTCCAATTTTAAATGATTAGGTAAAGGTGAGGAGTCATTATTTGCTACTGGGGGGGTTGTTTCTGTGTGTGTGTGTGTGTGTATTTGTGTTGGGATGGGTGGGGGGGGGGGGGGGTGACTAAACATGTTACATGCTGGGACACTTTCACTTGATTAAACCAGCGGTAGGTGACAACCACCATCTATCAGTCTCATCACTCCCTCCCAACAAAAGCCTCCTGACCCAGCACGCTCAGTGGCAGATGGGTCCCCCCCCTCTCTACACCTCCACCCATCTTTCCACTCTCTCCTCCTTCTGCCACCCTCTAACCTCCCCCCCTACACACTCATCAAACCACGTCTCTAACAAAGACCAGGGGTGGTGGGGGGCACCATTTTACCGTGTAGAGACCTCATCACCACGGGACAGCTTTCCGTCAAATTACTTCCTGTTAATTAATGACACCCCCCCTTCCTACCATCCTCCATCAGCACCACTGGAGGAGGTTGGGATGTCTGTCCACAGATCAATCTGAAGCGTCCTGGTGTCCGCCAGCCAGCCCCTGGAGGGGGGCAGCTGCAGACGGCATCGTGGCTGTAAATCCACGCCGTCCTAATCACCTCCGTGTGAAATAATCTGCTATGATCAGCCGGGCCTCGGAGGAGAGAGAGGCTGTTTCCCACAACAGCTGAGAGTTTTTATGGTGGAGACGAACGCTGGTTGTTCAGACGGGATAAAAGCGACGGTGCTTTTAAAGGCAGAGATCTTCTTTTGATGTTCACATCTGAATTTGGTAAAAACTGCCTCAGAAAATCTGCAATAACCTGTCAGAGCAGAGCAGATTTACATATCCCACCAACCTGTAGGGAACGCTTTGGTTTGTAATCAACAGCTTAATTCAATCCAACTGAGAGTTTTCGTCTCAAATCTCAAATTCAAGACACGAATGTTTGCATAAGCAGTATTCACAATTAGGGATGTTCGATATTGGCTTCTTTTTTTAACCAATATCCGATATTGTCCATCTCTTAATTTCCCATATCAACCGATACCAATCTATCCAGACAACTGTGAGGTTGTATCTCTCATATCCTGACAGATACTGTACAACTATATTCTGCTCCAAGAGCAAAGATCCCAAAATCTCCTTAACTCAGCCAGAGGAGTTCATTTTGGATATCTGGCTTCCAGATATCAGATACTAGCAGGGATGCATAATAACCTTTGTTAAAACCGATAACTGCTAAATTTCAGTTCCTAAAGGCCGATACCAAAAACTGATAACCAATAACACACATACATACTTTATCATGTCAATGATATTAACAAAACCAAAAAGACTTTATAGACTTTTTCATCTTTAAATTAAGAAATGTTTGTTTTTTCCACTATCAGCAAACCTCTCAAACATTTTCTAAAAGATATCAAACAAAACTATTCGATATCTCAAATGCACATCAACTTAAATCAGGTGCATTGCTTACTGACACAAAATAAAGTGTCCTTGAACTGATGCAAACACATGCATCAGGATAACAAACTGAAAAAGAGCAATCGAGAAGATAAAACAACATAGAAAAGGCTACTCAACTCAACTTTATTTATAGAACCCTTTAAAACAACCACCGTTGGAACAAAGTGCAGTACACAACAAGCAGATAGTTAAAACAATTCCAAAACAACAGAATAATTAAAAAATAAAATAAATAAAACTAAAAATAAATAAGTAAAACTAATATAAAATAAATAAAACCAGCAACTAAAACAAACCACAATAGACTAAAACAGAGTCTCATGCTGTGTTGAGAGCCAAAGAATGAAAATAGGTTTTAATACGAGTTTTAAAAATGGACAGTGATGAGGATTGTCCAAGGGGGAGGGGGCGCTCGTTCCACAGTTTTGGAGCAGCAGCTGAAAAAGCTCTGTCCCCCCTGAGCTTCCGTCTGGACCTCGGTGCCTCCGGGGGCAGCAGGTCAGCTGACCTGGGGCACCGAGCAGGACTGTAGCGGTGGAGAAGCTCAGAGAGGTGAGGAGGGGCCAAAGCATTTAAAGATTTAAAAACAAATGAAAGAATCTTAAAATGAACTCTAAAATGCAGCGGCAGCCAGGCTAGGCTCCCTGCCTGGCTAAACACTGGTGCTATCTTAAAAATTCCTTTCTCCATCACTCACATAAGGCGCTTTCGGACTGTAGGAACCTTTTTGAGTTCCTAGAACCTTTTCGGGAACCAGGCCGTTTTTTTGCGCATTCTGACATACAGGAACTCGTGACCTCGGACCTCAGTTCCTATAACCTTTTTAGGTCCTACTCCAAGGCAGGGTCTTTTCAGGGTTACATAGGAACTGAAATACGTAGATGTTTGGTGATTGGTAGAACTGGCAAGCCCCGCCCCTTGCATGATCTCTGCTTCTCCCACCCCACCATATTTAAAAAGTCTCACAGCTGTTTACCGAGATCGTAGTAACAACAACTATTACAATAGGAGTGTACCAATACATTATTAAATCCATCACAATGGTGCACGTCCCGACTCCAGAACTACTTTGAAATGTCCAAAAGCAATTATTTTCATATTAATTTAATGACCAAATACAGCTGTAAAGTATAGCAGTAGAATCTGCCGTCCACTAAAATGTTAAGTATCCGGGCGTACTTCAACGAAAAGCTAAACAAGACTAGTAGAGCAGCTTTCCAACATTGGGCTGTTCCGTTACATATGACTGTGATGATGGAAAGCTGGTAAGTTAGCTTTTATAATAGCTTTGAATAAAAGAGATGAGAAACCTCAGTTTTGTTTTAGATCATCTGGGGCATAAATTTGTCTCTGTCGCAGACGATTGCGTCACACATGGTCCCTAACAAGGTCCTCCCACATGTGCGAATGCACACTGAAGGCGAAGGGTAGTTCTGATAACTAAACTCGGGAGGCGTAGTTACAGGAACTGCATTCTAAGAACCTCTCTGTCCAAATGCGCCTATATAGGGAGCCGAAGTCACGCCCCTCTACTTCCGCATCATGGGACCTAAGAGACGAAAAAATATGAATGGAAGTCAATGGGGAGAAAATAATTATCTTCTGGTTCCAGTCGTTCTCTGTCCTGGATTCCAGATATGTTGGTTGTGGATTTAAATGAAAATTTTTCGTGCAAAGAAAAAATAAAATACCGCGAAGATTTTCGATACTATCAGGATTTACTTGAAGCCTCTGTGTGGACTACAGCCCTCGCCGCAAGTGATGACGTCGCTCCCTGCGGCGGGCGTGAACCAGACTGGACATCATTCTATCGGCGTGATGGAAAGACTCAACATTTCCTGACTTAAAACGGTTTTCACATCTGTTCATGCTCTTTTTCCTGTTCTTGAAAAAAATTAAGTAAAAAGCGGTGACGTGCCGGAGTAAAATCACAACAGTAGCGTTATCAGGCAGCTGGTGATGCAGGTCGGTTGCGACGAGGGCTGTAGTTCCACACAGAGGCTTCAAATAAATCCTGAAATTATCTAAAATCTTCGCGGTATTTTATTTTTTCTTTGCACGAAAAATTTTCATTTAAATCCATAACCAACATATCTGGAATCCAGGACAGAGAACGACTGGATCCAGAAGATAATTATTTTCTCCCCATTGACTTCCATTCATATTTTTTCGTCTCTTAGGTCCCATGATGCGGCAGTAGAGGGGCGTGACTTCGGCTCCCTATATGAAAGGACATGAAAACACACCCCAGATTTAAAAAAGTGAAATTTACCCACTGGCCAAAAAACCTATTTAAACCCGTGAACAATCGGCTTTTAGTGACAGTGGGAAAAGCTCACCGACCCGCGTCAAACGAGTCGGCAAGCGTTAAAATCGCCCTCAAAGACTCGGCTTCGATCGGCATGCGGTGGGAACACCAGACACAGGTTGACCCACGAATTTACGTGATTACATTGAGGGGTACATGCCTACATTGTGACATTGCGCCTGTCATGTCTCACATTAAGTACCAAAACAACTCTGCTTCTGCCACAAATTCCCATCGCCTGTGTTCCACCTCTGCTAGAAAATCATCCGCGGGTCTCCCTCCATTTTGAAGATGGATGAAGGTGCAACAAGAAACCCCGTTGACGACGGCCAGACTCGCTCTCCATTGTTTACTATCCTGATTTCTGTCGCACGGCTGACATCATCAACGCAAACCCAGCGTGACCGAGACAGGCAGCGGTGGGGACAGAAGCCACGCAGCTCGCTAGCAGGTGATCAGACCCAACCGAATGCTGATTATCAGCGGGTCGACGCATGTATGAAAAACCTGTGTAAACCTGTCATTTCAGTGGGAAAGCAGCTATACAGTCCTCGTAGTTATTTGTAGTTCCCACCGACACGAGCGTTTGAGAGCAACATGTGCCCAGAGTTTTGATGCTGTCCTGCCATATGTTGGTTTATAAAACTATGATGAAAACTCAACCGTAGCCAGAGAGACTGGAGAACGTCACCAAAGGTTACAATACCAACACACCAGCAGTCACTGTCAAACTAACAGAAAGCAGTAGGTCTGAAATCCATGACTTCCACGACACATTAATGGCTGCAAACAGCATAAAACCTGGACTCAAAGCTTCAAAAATGGCTGTCTGGTGACATCACACTGGTTACAACCAGTTTTTATTTCCAGTCCACTGAGAAAATGCTTCTGAATGTGACTCCTCCTCATTAGTTGGGATCTATCCACCTCTCAGGTTCACCTTTGTGTAAATCAGATGATGCAAATTCTACCGGCCGTACACTGAAAGCAAAGCAGCTGTTACACATCATCAGTTAACCTGCAGAAAAACTACATTAAGCTGATTTTACACAGTAAAATAACTGAACTGAAACAACCTGATGGACCTTCAGCTTTTGAATCACAAAGTACAAAAACCAAAACGTAAAAGTGTAAAAATCCAGACATGTTCCAGGTTATTGACTGGGACAATTAGTCTCCATTAGCTGAAGGGCAACTGGTTTGAGCCTTCCAGTCCTTTAATCATGACTGGAGTGTGAATCTTTGCTGGTATGAAGCAGGACTGATGGAGCCTTTGGCTCTCCTCTCTTTGTTTCCTCCCTCCTCTCCAACATAATGAGCTGTGTCTGAGGGAGCCATTAGTGCCGCAGACTAACAGGCCACATGTGTTTTACCCACGTCTGCACGGGGACGATGCACACGCACACATAATCATTAAAACATCAAATTATGTGTTTTCACAATTAGTTTTTTATGAAGACGTACAGCAGCGTCGACATATTTACATGTTTCTGAGTGATTGGGTGTGTTTATGTGCAATAATGGTGACGTAGATTTCTGTAACACCGGGTGTAGGGAGCAATATGAACATGCAGGGAAGGCCACAGAAAGCACCCTTCACTTTTCAAGACATTTCTGGAAAAAGAAGCTTAGCCTGCAGTCTATTTCTGCATTAGTCAGCTCTATTGTGGCTGCCTTGCCAACAGAGCAGGATAATACACACACACACACATGCACACGCACACACACACATACACACACACTTCAAGTCAAAGATGCAAAATGAGAGGACATCTCCTGTGACAGCGGGGAAATGAAGAGTGAAGCACTGAGCCGAGACGAGGACACAAGATTTGTCCCAAACTTCACAGGAAGACACCGTCTTCATTTCAGAGAAACATCAGTGTTGCTCTTTCTGTCTCCTTTCAACACACTCGTGCACGCAGACAGCTCGCTTTAGTTTATCTGAATGTATTTCATTATAAAGCTCTGTATCTCTGCAGCTCTCATCACTGGGAAAATGAAGTCAGACAGTTGTTTTGGTTTCGTGTGCAGACGTGTTTTTAATTAATTAATAGTGAGGTGCTCATTTTCAATAAATTGCTTTCTGTCTGAAATTGTATTTTCAGTCATTTAACTGCAGTGCAGATTCATTATGGAGCATAAAAACAGACTGAAGTTTAAATGACAGCAGCTTCATATTGCAGGTTTATTTCCAGAAGTATCCGATTTAATGTTATTTTGTATTAAATCCTTTTCCGTACTTTCAATCCTAATCTGCTAACTAACTTCTCCTAAAACAGTAGTTTTATATGTGAAACTGTTCTGAGTTAGACTTTTACTGGATTACAGAGTAAATAAAACTGTAAGGAAGAGCAACTAGTTTAAACTATTATACTTATTTCACATTTACAATAAAAGGAACATGATGGATGGAAGACATTTTCTTGGTAAGATGTATTGAAGGAGTCCTCAGCATGAAATTGTTACTTTTACATATTATTTATGGTATTTAAGGAATGTTTTGATGCATTCACTGGAAAAAAGAACAACCGCTTGTCTGTTTTCTGCCTATATGTGCTGACTTGTAAGATATGTGTTTATGTATATATTTATGCTCATACTGTGTGACAGAGGTGATCACATGTAATTTCTTTTTCAATCAAAAGATAATATTTACAATGAAGAACAGAAGAGAAAATAAGAAAATAAAGAAAACTATTGAAACAAGGGAAAATAAAACAAAAATTCTTTTTTAGCCCCCATGATGATGGAATAAGCAGGTATGGATGGATGGATGATGGATGGAGTAACCAAGATCTATTTACTAAAACAGACTGAAACTAGTCAAAACACAGAACTCCAACTCAAACTAGAACCAGAGACATGTTTCTTAAACTAGTTAACAATTTTTCTGTGTCATAAAACACAGTAAAACCTCAGGCTAGTCACAGTATTTGCTTAGAATGTACACATAACTACAGGCAGTAAAATCTACATGTAGCTTCATTTCAGCTTTGCTTACCAAGCTAGATTAGGTTGAGAAGATCAGATCATTCATTTTAGAAGACTAACCAAGTCAAGTTAACTACTTTCTTTCAGGACGTTTTAAGTCTGATGCTCATACCGTTCACATGACAGGACCTCCATCTACTCATCAAACATGACAACAACACAAATGCCGACCAGTTTCTGGAGGGAATGATGAGGTCTTCAGGTATGAAGATCATCTCCATCAGTGACGATGTGTCATTAAAACCTCAGGAACCAAGGACATGATCTCTGCAGGATTAAAGTCCAACCATGCACCCCCTCCACATACATGGGCAGAGGGTGGAAAGAGAAGATGGAAAAGAAGGTAAGAGAAGGTGGAAAGTCTAAAGTTCCTGGGAGATAGACAGCTGAACAAACAGCTTCATAGCTGGTTAAAGGGTCGAGTTTATTTATAAAGTATATTTAAGACAACCGCAGTTTACCAAAGTGCACATGCATGGCATTAAAAGCTACATAGATGAGATCGCGTGTTCTCTTTTTCTTTCTTTGTTTTAAATCAATAGCCAACCCCTCTTGTGTTTGTCTGCAGCTCGTTCGCTATTAGCACAATGTAAACAGCAAATTTCTTCTTCTACGCTTGCATTATCGGCAGAGTAGGCTCTGAACGCTTACATAGTGTCGGGAACTCGCACAAACACACAAACAGAAAGTGTAATGTACGACTGTTTAGGCTATAAAAAAATACTAAATGATGTTGTTTCCAGTAAATTATGGACGCGACCCACTCAGGATTACATTGGAGGAGCAGCATGGAGGAATATTGACAAGTTTTTGTGGACTTTTATGAACCTTTTTGTTTCAGTCGCCAGTGAACTCCATTATATGAAAGTTGGGGGTAAAAGGAAAACCCGTCTGGTCTCTGGCTGCATTTGAGATATCAAAAAGTGATCCAGAGTCTTGCTCAGCATGAGGGTGAGGAGAAGATGAAGGCACATCATTCTGTGGGTGTACTATTCCTTTAATGTCTTGCAGTTTTCTAAAAAATTTTGATAAAAGTAGGTCTTCTTTTGTGAGTATCGCAATACCACTGTGAAGATACAAAACCTGCAATTTATTTCTACTTCTGAGAGTTTTAGGCGTTGAAATGATGAAAGCAGCCAGATTCTAGCTTCCGTATCACATGATTGTGGTAGCCTATCAGATGTCATCATGATGCTGCTACTGTTAGTGATGATGATGATGATGTTTTGTTGTCTTTCAGTGGTTTAATGCAGGTTATTGTATATTATGTTTTGGTAAATTTGTAATACAGTATTACTATTACATTTTATATTTGAACATTTTCCATTTACTAAATTTGATTATTTTAGTTGGTATATATTATATTATTTGATAACTAAAAGACATTTTTAATCTATTTTTGCTTAATTTTATCATCACTGTAATTTATTATTGTTTTAAAAGCATTTCTTTCCAGTACTTTTGTTCTCAGGTTTAACTTATATCTAATTTTGCCTTTGCATTCAAGATATTGATGCAAAATGTACCCTCGTGATTTTCTTTTAAAGGACAAAAAGTATCAGTATCGATATCGGTATCGCTGAAAATGTACCATAAACTACTGGTATCGTAGGCTTATCGACATGAAAAATTTTAGTATCACTCATCCCTACCTGTTTGATGTTTTGGTGGTCGCTCGTGAGTGAATCGCATGTTGAAGCTGCGCCACGAACAGACTGAGAACTCTTTCCCCGGATATTTTCACATTTCACATGCGTGAAACAAAAACGGAAGTAAACCAGAGGCAGCATGGCGACCCGGCTTGTCATTTGGACAGAGTTCTCGTTGTAGAACCGACCGACTTACAGTCCACGTCTGCTCAGCCAATTCCTCGTTCTCACACGACGTCGTCGCCTTTTATTTTTGGCTAATTTTTTCCAAAAAAACGCAAATCGCCAAGGCAGCACGTTTTTTTGGGTGATAACATACTGTTGCTGCTGCTGTTGTTACTGTCATCTTCTTATTCTATTACTTGTTGTATTTATTGCATTGCCTGTCTTTGAAGGCGTAGAGTGAGTAGTCAGATTGTACCCGAGCGTTGGTTCGTACAGAATGAGGACAAACATCGCAAGATGTGAACTTCTGAACTCTGCGACTGATTCGCACAATTTGAGTCGGCGCTGCTAGCAACGATTGAAAGATTCACACAGGCTTTATTGATAACAGGATACTGTTCCAGAGTTTTAGGGATGCCACGGCAAAAGCATGAGACTCAAGACCTGGAACAGCAAGAAGCAGCTGTGAGATCTCAGAGTTCTGGTGTTACTGAATGGACAGAGAAGTTCAGACTCCAGTGCTAAACCATTCAGAGCCTTAAAACAAACGAAAGAACTTTAAAATCAACTTTATATTCAACTAGAAACCAGTTGAGAGATGCAATAACAGGGGTGATGTTTCATCCTGCTGGAGTTTTTAAGCAGCTGCAGACAAGATAAAAGATACTGGCTGACACCATCATACAGTTACTGGAGTCCAACCTTGTAGTGGTGAAGCTGTAATAATTGCCGTCAGGTCATTGCTGGAAAGATGGTTTCAGTTTCACAATATTTCTAAGAGAGATGTTTTGTTTTCTTTTAACCAGACTTTATCTGCTTGTTGAGTTTTAATTTATCGCTAGAAACGACCATGAGATTTCTGATGTTAGCTGTGGGAGTAAATGACAACAGTTCTGAGACAGTTTTTAATTTTGGAGAGAAATTAGGACGGCCAAAAATAACCATGCCTGATTTCCTGAAAACAGGTGAGAGAACAGCAAAGACAAAACAAAAATAAAATCATATTTTCCCTCACCCTGATATCTGACAATTTACCAGCTGATACCATGAGACAGAAATTAAAGGATTCAGAAATTTTACAGCCATCCAACCACCGGATCAGACATTAACTTCCAAATTATTGTTAAATGCATTTAGTTTCTGGCAGAAATTTGCTGTCTGAAGAGAAACTAATTTTGTTCTTGTTCCCATTTTTGTTTTTTTTGTTTTTTAGCCAGATTGGAACTTATCAACAGATTTTCCAGAGACAACTAGTTAATAATTAAGTTGGGGTTGTGGTGATGTGTATTCAGTTCAGTGGTAATTATAGAACAGCTCATTTAGAGCATTGCTCTGTAAGCCTATTTAGATTACAGCACTGCAATTAAACGGGAGAACAACTATAATTACTAACAGCACTCACCATGAACAGCCCAACAGTTGATCAAGTTTCCTGTTTATTTTTCAGAGCTGGTGCTTCTGGTTTTAACTCAGATCCTGGAAATATATTGATTCATATATTCAATATTTTATTGCTATTATTTTCATTTTGACAATTAGAATACAAAACAACTGAAAATGGTTTCAAATGATCAATGTTGCTATCTCATCCTTTTTCTACTTAATACCTCACTTGTTCTTTACCTGTTTCCCTTTTTAAACTTTTTGTCATTTGTTTTTTAAGTATTGTAAATATTTATATATTTAATGAAGTTATTGAAAATTATTTAAATTGCAAAAAAAAAAACCAAAAAAAACAATCACATTAATGCCTCTGCATTATATTTACAGTAAAATTGTGACGATAATAATAATGATTTTTAGCAGGATAATTCTTAAACAGTAAATTTTCATTATATGTTGAAAAAAAAAACTTTAAAAAAATATTTTACCACAGATCTTTACATACATTATAAAAGTAACATACATTTTTGTTGTTAATCAGCATGCATTTTTACAGCTAGGTGGAAACAGATTTTATTACAGTCGTCCATAAACATCAAAACTACATCTAACCTGGGTTAAATTCCATCATAATTTTACAATGCTATATGTCTTATATGAACATGTTCATAATGTTTAAACAAAAAGTCCAACACAGCTTATTAATGAGGATAAATAAACATTAAAAATGTCCCTCATGTAATACAGTTCAACATAAAAAGTAAAAGATAATCTGGAAAATTCAACATTCATGGAGTTGTTTGCTCTCAGGCAGTACCGGTTCACCCAATACGCACACTACGCACGTTGCGTAGGGCCCCGCAAACTCATAAAGGCCCCGTGAAGGGATTTAAAAAAAAAAAAACAACGTGACGACGTCACTGCCCGGTCGCGCATGTGTCCCGCATTTCCAGCACATCAGGCTGGAGAGAAGTGAGAGATGAAGCGGAGTTAAAGGATATGAGAAAAGGTGAAGGAAAGAACATGAGAATGAACCGCAGGAACAGCAGTCAGGTAACTGTCTGCTCTCGGTGGGAGAATGGGAGGGACTCGTACAAGTTTGACCTAAATTAGCGGGGGGAGGGGGGGGTCTCCGGTCTCCCTGTGCATCTTGCTGGCTGCTAACAGTTGAAGTTACAACTGTACTTACAAAACAGTAAAAAAGTAAAGGATAAATACTGACTAAGGTTTAATTTTGTTAGCTTGGATTACCAGCAGGCAAATATACAGTCGTCCTCAAAATTATTTATACCCTCCAATTAAAGAAAAAGGCTATATTCACAATAGTAATTCAAATAACAAAAAACTAAGGAAACTAATAATGAATCTTTTAAAAAATCATGAAATTATAATTAAGTAAAGGAAAATATTAATTTTGAGTTATGGTTGAAAATATCATTTAAAACAAACAAACAAAACTGTTCCAGACACATCAGAGCACTTTTCTCATGAACAGTGGACCAGAATACCTGTCAGCAGGTGTAGAAGTCTTTTTGAACATTACAGAAAACACCTGATTACAGTGATTGTCTCAAAGTGTCGCTCAACAACATTTTAGCTTCAGAGCCCCATCATGCTTGTTTACTTGTTTTATTTCTTGTGTGTTTGTTTTTAATATTTCTGTCAAACCACAATTAAAAATCAACATAATTTTAAAAGAATTTTTTATTTATCATTACTTTTGTCAATTTCAACTTATTTCACTTAATTTTTTCCTTCTTTAATTGGCGTGTATGGATATTTTGAGGACAACTGTAGATGCAGATATTTTCTAAGAATATAAGAATTGAAATTCAAAAAATATTCTGACAATGGTGCTAAATTAATAATTTGTATGATAAATGATAATATAAATAATTGACTACATTTGAAGTATATAAAAGTAAAACAAGCACAGCCAATTTGATGGAGATGAATTAATATTAGCCGTATCCATATAACAGGTGCTGTGCTTAAGTTTTCTCCGACAAGCAGCAGCACAGACAGAGCCATGTTCATTTAGGACAGGCACAGATGCGCCAGCTTTATCATCCAATGCAGGCACATCCACAGATGCGTAATATATATATTTTTATGTTTAAAGCACTGGGTGTCATGTGCAACTATTGAAAGTTTTTGCTGTTCCGTTAGGAGGGCCCCTTACCAGAATTTTGCCTAGGGCCCCTTGAAGGTCCAAACCGGCTCTGCTCACTGGTCAGGGAGATCAACCTGACAGGAAAACTCAGTTTTTGAGTCACAGATAAATTGTACCATGAGATAATGCTGCCATCTAGTGGTGACTTTGATGAACAGCATTCATGTTAAACACAAGGGGATGTCCATGCATTGCTTTTCTTACTGTGAGCTAAATAGAATCAAGTTTTATCCATCTATCTGTCTATATATGTGTGTATATATGTATATGTATATGTGTACATATATATATATATATATATATATATAAATATTAGGGGTGTCCCCGACTAAGAATTTTTCATAGTCGAACCTGATTCGTCAGATCATGTCATTCGCCGACGAATAGTCGAATCATGTTTTTTTTTCCCCCTTCTTGATTCATAATCGTCTTTTCCTGCTCCAGAGAAAGAGCTGGAACACCTAATCAAATAAATTCAAATGTTTTTTATTTGTTGTTTTTTTGTCTGTTTGTTTTGTTTGTTTTTTTGCTTTTAACAATTTAAAGTCAGGAAAGAAAATTAAAAGGGTGTTGACAGTCTGTGCGCAGCGGTCCAAATGTCAAATATATACAGAGGAATTACAATAGAATAACCTTCACTGAATAAATAAATCAATTACACAACAATAAAAAAATAGGCTCATAACGAAGTACAAAGTTATATCCATGTAAAACGAAAAGTAAAAGTCAGAATCTGCACAGCAGAAAGCCTCCTCGCTTCGTTAACAATAAAGCCGACAGGAAAATCTGCTCTGGATGGAGGAGTGGAGGTGAAGGGAACGTGCAGAACATCACAGCCACGATTATTCCACAACTTGCTGGAATAGTGCAGCATCTTCTCTTGGCATCTCCACCGTTCAGGAGCCGCTCCACATGTGCGCTCAACAGCTGACGCAGCGAGACGGCGGTCCAGTTCAGGACAAAGATAAAAGCGCTGCTCTGGGGAGTCTGATATCAGCCGCAGGTTTCATGATTCAGGAAATTATGGTTCTTAAAAACGCGTTCTTTCCTGATATAATCTGAATAATCCTCCAGCAGTGCCAGCGTATCCATCTTCAGCATTACGCACGGGAGTACTGTAGACGCGGTGTTCATGTCTGTAAGACTGTTTCCACCTTGACAGACTGATGCTGTAAATTAGTGGAAATAACTACATCGATAATGATGATGTGACAGGTGAGGGTCCTTCATCATGTCTCTGGCTACTTGGTCATAGAGACGTCGCTTTGTCTGAGTGCTCAGCGCATGCGGCTCAGTCGGCAGACTGCGGTTTAAACCCGCCTGCCC